>JACRUU010000017.1:13649401-13687618 GCA_030449085.1 Kryptopterus vitreolus | reverse complement strand
TTTCTCAGTTTTTGACATTTTTTCATCATTTCGGTTATTATATGAAAAATCATATTTTTATCATAACTTTCATATTTTTATGAAAAATGTCATATTTTTGTCAAAACATGATGTGTCCTACACCATTTCATCGAATACATGCGAATTGGTTTGGGTCAAGTGCCTCGTGCCACCGCGACACAATGATCTTTTAGAAAACAGCTTTCTGTTCGTCCTAGAGAGCTCTCGTTGGCCGCAAACGCGTTTTCAGCTCCGGAGAAGCACCTTTTTTTCTCATCACACACACTGCACAAAAATGGCACGGCTGAACCTAAAACATTCTCTCTTTCTTTTTTTAAGGTTTTTGATGAAAAATCACTTTCCAGATGTTTTTTCGATCATATTTCTCAGTTTTTGACATTTTTTCATCATTTCGGTTATTAATATGAAAAATCATATTTTTATCATAACTTTCATATTTTTATGAAAAATGTCATATTTTTGTCAAAACATGATGTGTCCTACACCATTTCATCGAATACATGCGAATTGGTTTGGGTCAAGTGCCTCGTGCCAGCTCGACACAATGATCTTTTAGAAAACAGCTTTCTGTTCGTCCTAGAGAGCTCTCGTTGGCCGCAAACGCGTTTTCAGCTCCGGAGAAGCACCTTTTTCTCCACACATGCACGGCTGAACCTAAAACATTCTCTTTTAAGGTTTTTGATGAAAAATCACTTTCCAGATGTTTTTCGATCATATTTCTCAGTTTTTGACATTTTTTCATCATTTCGGTTATTAATATGAAAAATCATATTTTTATCATAACTTTCATATTTTTATGAAAAATGTCATATTTTTTGTCAAAACATGATGTGTCCTACACCATTTCATCGAATACATGCGAATTGGTTTGGGTCAAGTGCCTCGTGCCACCTCGACACAATGATCTTTTAGAAAACAGCTTTCTGTTCGTCCTAGAGAGCTCTCGTTGGCCGCAAACGCGTTTTCAGCTCCGGAGAAGCACCTTTTTCTCCACACATGCACGGCTGAACCTAAAACATTCTCTTTTAAGGTTTTTGATGAAAAATCACTTTCCAGATGTTTTTCGATCATATTTCTCAGTTTTTGACATTTTTTTCATCATTTCGGTTATTAATATGAAAAATCATATTTTTATCATAACTTTCATATTTTTATGAAAAATGTCATATTTTTGTCAAAACATGATGTGTCCTACACCATTTCATCGAATACATGCGAATTGGTTTGGGTCAAGTGCCTCGTGCCAGCGCGACACAATGATCTTTTAGAAAACAGCTTTCTGTTCGTCCTAGAGAGCTCTCGTTGGCCGCAAACGCGTTTTCAGCTCCGGAGAAGCACCTTTTTCTCCACACATGCACGGCTGAACCTAAAACATTCTCTTTTAAGGTTTTTGATGAAAAATCACTTTCCAGATGTTTTTCGATCATATTTCTCAGTTTTTGACATTTTTTCATCATTTCGGTTATTAATATGAAAAATCATATTTTTATCATAACTTTCATATTTTTATGAAAAATGTCATATTTTTGTCAAAACATGATGTGTCCTACACCATTTCATCGAATACATGCGAATTGGTTTGGGTCAAGTGCCTCGTGCCAGCGCGACACAATGATCTTTTTAGAAAACAGCTTTCTGTTCGTCCTAGAGAGCTCTCGTTGGCCGCAAACGCGTTTTCAGCTCCGGAGAAGCACCTTTTTCTCCACACATGCACGGCTGAACCTAAAACATTCTCTTTTAAGGTTTTTGATGAAAAATCACTTTCCAGATGTTTTTCGATCATATTTCTCAGTTTTTGACATTTTTTTCATCATTTCGGTTATTAATATGAAAAATCATTTTTTTATCATAACTTTCATATTTTTATGAAAAATGTCATATTTTTGTCAAAACATGATGTGTCCTACACCATTTCATCGAATACATGCGAATTGGTTTGGGTCAAGTGCCTCGTGCCACCGAGACACAATGATCTTTTAGAAAACAGCTTTCTGTTCGTCCTAGAGAGCTCTCGTTGGCCGCAAACGCGTTTTCAGCTCCGGAGAAGCACCTTTTTCTCCACACATGCACGGCTGAACCTAAAACATTCTCTTTTAAGGTTTTTGATGAAAAATCACTTTCCAGATGTTTTTCGATCATATTTCTCAGTTTTTGACATTTTTTCATCATTTCGGTTATTAATATGAAAAATCATATTTTTTATCATAACTTTCATATTTTTATGAAAAATGTCATATTTTTGTCAAAACATGATGTGTCCTACACCATTTCATCGAATACATGCGAATTGGTTTGGGTCAAGTGCCTCGTGCCAGCGCGAAATCGACACAATGATCTTTTAGAAAACAGCTTTCTGTTCGTCCTAGAGAGCTCTCGTTGGCCGCAAACGCGTTTTCAGCTCCGGAGAAGCACCTTTTTCTCCACACATGCACGGCTGAACCTAAAACATTCTCTTTTAAGGTTTTTGATGAAAAATCACTTTCCAGATGTTTTTCGATCATATTTCTCAGTTTTTGACATTTTTTTCATCATTTCGGTTATTAATATGAAAAATCATATTTTTTATCATAACTTTCATATTTTTATGAAAAATGTCATATTTTTGTCAAAACATGATGTGTCCTACACCATTTCATCGAATACATGCGAATTGGTTTGGGTCAAGTGCCTCGTGCCACGACACAATGATCTTTTAGAAAACAGCTTTCTGTTGTTCGTCCTAGAGAGCTCTCGTTGGCCGCAAACGCGTTTTCAGCTCCGGAGAAGCACCTTTTTCTCCACACATGCACGGCTGAACCTAAAACATTCTCTTTTAAGGTTTTTGATGAAAAATCACTTTCCAGATGTTTTTCGATCATATTTCTCAGTTTTTGACATTTTTTCATCATTTCGGTTATTAATATGAAAAATCATATTTTTATCATAACTTTCATATTTTTTATGAAAAATGTCATATTTTTGTCAAAACATGATGTGTCCTACACCATTTCATTTCATCAAAATCGAATACATGCGAATTGGTTTGGGTCAAGTGCCTCGTGCCAGCGCGACTCACACAATGATCTTTTTAGAAAACAGCTTTCTGTTCGTCCTAGAGAGCTCTCGTTGGCCGCAAACGCGTTTTCAGCTCCGGAGAAGCACCTTTTTCTCCACACATGCACGGCTGAACCTAAAACATTCTCTTTTAAGGGTTTTTGATGAAAAATCACTTTCCAGAAGTTTTTCGATTATATTTTTCAGTTATTGACATTTTTTCATCATTTCGGTTATTAATATGAAAAATCATATTTTTATCATAACTTTCATATTTTTATGAAAAATGTCATATTTTTGTCAAAACATGATGTGTCCTACACCATTTCATTTCATCGAATACATGCGAATTGGTTTGGGTCAAGTGCCTCGTGCCAGCGCGCGACACAATGATCTTTTTAGAAAACAGCTTTCTGTTCGTCCTAGAGAGCTCTCGTTGGCCGCAAACGCGTTTTCAGCTCCGGAGAAGCACCTTTTTCTCCACACATGCACGGCTGAACCTAAAACATTCTCTTTTAAGGTTTTTGATGAAAAATCACTTTCCAGATGTTTTTCGATCATATTTCTCAGTTTTTGACATTTTTTCATCATTTCGGTTATTAATATGAAAAATCATATTTTTATCATAACTTTCATATTTTTATGAAAAATGTCATATTTTTGTCAAAACATGATGTGTCCTACACCATTTCATCGAATACATGCGAATTGGTTTGGGTCAAGTGCCTCGTGCCAGCTAGAGAGCGCCAGAGAGCTCTCGTTGGCCGCACTTTTAGAAACCGGAGATTTTCAGCTCCGGACACAAACGCGTGCACGGCTTTTCAGCTAAAACCGGAGAAGCACCTGCACGGCTTTTCTCTTTTAAAATTTTTGCGTTTTTCGAAATCACTTTCCAATGCACGGCTTTCTCGTCATCATATTTCTCAGTTTTTGATTTTTTCATCATTTTGGTTATTTCTCAGATTATTTCATCATTTCGTTTTTTTTAGCATTTTTATGAAAACATTTTTTGCTTTTTTCTGTTCGTCCTAGAAACATGTTATTTTTGGCTTCCATTGGCCGCAAACATGCGAATTTTCAGCTCCCATTGGAGATGCACCTTTAGAAAACAGCTTTTTCAGCTTTCTGCGTCCTAGAAACGCGTTTTCAAACCGTTTTCACACTTTCCGGAGAAGCACCTTTTTCTCCACACATGCACGGCTGAACCTAAAACATTCAAAACCTTTTAAGGTTTTTGATGAAAAATCATTCTCTTTTAAGGTTTTTGATCATTCAGGTGCACAATGGAAAATCCATGAAAAATCACTTTCTGTTCGTCTGTTCAAACTTTCAGATGTTTTTCTCTTGAGGTTCGATTTTTATGCATTTTTCATTTTTGAAGCACCTTTTTTCCGCACATTTCATCAGAATTTCAGTTTTTGACATCATTTCATTCGTTCATCGGATTTTGTTTTTTTAGAAAACAGCTCATTTCGTTTTTGTTTTGACATTATTATTCAAATGAATCATATTTCGGTTATTTTTCATTTTTTGACATATGAAAAATCATATTTTTATGACATCATAACTTTCATTTTTTTATTTTTATGAAAAATGTCATATTTTTGTCAAAACATGTCACAGTTATTTCCTGTGTGTGTGTGCGTACAAAACCTGTCATGTGTCCTACACCATTTCATTTCGTATTTCCATAGCGAATACATGCCTACAATTTTTCGACATGCGAATTGGTTTGGGTCAAGTGCCTCGTGCCACAGCGCGCGACACAATGATCTTTTTAGAAAACAGCTTTCTGTTCGTCCTAGAGAGAGCTCTCGTTGGCCGCAAACGCGTTTTTCAGCTCCGGAGAAGCACCTTTTTCTCCACACATGCACGGCTGAACCTAAAACATTCTCTTTTAAGGTTTTTGATGAAAAATCACTTTCCAGATGTTTTTCGATCATATTTCTCAGTTTTTGACATTTTTTCATCATTTCGGTTATTAATATGAAAAATCATATTTTTATCATAACTTTCATATTTTTATGAAAAATGTCATATTTTTGTCAAAACATGATGTGTCCTACACCATTTCATCGAATACATGCGAATTGGTTTGGGTCAAGTGCCTCGTGCCAGCGCCTCGACACAATGATCTTTTTAGAAAACAGCTTTCTGTTCGTCCTAGAGAGCTCTCGTTGGCCGCAAACGCGTTTTCAGCTCCGGAGAAGCACCTTTTTCTCTCCACACATGCACGGCTGAACCTAAAACATTCTCTTTTAAGGTTTTTGATGAAAAATCACTTTCCAGATGTTTTTCGATCATACTTTCTCAGTTTTTGACATTTTTTCATCATTTCGGTTATTAATATGAAAAATCATATTTTTTTATCATAACTTTCATATTTTTATGAAAAATGTCATATTTTTTTTTGTCAAAACATGATGTGTCCTACACCCATTTCATCATATTTTTATCCCCCCAAAAAGGAAAAGAAAAAGGCTCTCTAACTTACTCATACAATAACACAAATTCTTTAGATATACAAAAAGTATATTCCACATAAGAAAGGGTATCTATATCACAGTACTCATTTGACATACAGACTGTATGTTCCTCATATGAAGATATATATAACCACTGGGAGCTCTTCTCAACCACTGGCTCAACACTATTCTTTGACATACAACAGTATGTTCCACATACAAAGATATACAGTTAATAACCACTGGGAGCCCTCTCAACCAATGGTACTTATAATTATGCGCACATACACCTATTACTCTGCTTCTTATAAACACAGAATAATGCATAACATATGCGCACACTCATACCGGTATATACTCCCACTACCTGCTGCTCTCGTAGCAGCAATAGATCAATGCAATGCTTATTACCAACTGCG
The DNA here is from genome assembly GCA_030449085.1 of Kryptopterus vitreolus. Classification (NCBI taxonomy): domain Eukaryota; kingdom Metazoa; phylum Chordata; class Actinopteri; order Siluriformes; family Siluridae; genus Kryptopterus; species Kryptopterus vitreolus. The sequence goes on along the minus strand of JACRUU010000017.1, from coordinate 13,681,680 downwards.
TTTATGTAAGGGAGGTGGTAGCCCAGTGGTTAAGGTGTTGGACTCTGGACCAGAAGATAGCAGGTTCAAACCCCACCACCACCACCAAGCTACCACTAGTTTTTGGGCCCTTGAAGCAAGGCCCTTAACCCTCAAATTGCTCAGTTTTAAGTCGCTCTGGATAGGACCGTCTGCCAAATGCCACAAATGTAAATGTTCTTTTTACATACCTCAACCACTATGGGTTATCCCGGCCAACAGCACAAACTTAATCTAAACAAGCAAAAACTGCTTACCTTTTTAGGTGGCCAGCCTGTTTGTGCTGCCCGCCAAGAATGCCCACAGAGATCAGACTCCCCGTCACCCCTTTTCAAGCCTCACGTTGGGCGCCAAATGTTGTAGAAATGACACAGAGTCAACGGTTTTGCTTCCAGAAGATAACGGCCTTTATTTTCAATCAATAAGAGCCGGTGCTGGTCTGAAGAGCAACTAAGTTCTCTGTGTCCAGCCGATTCTTTATATATGGTCTCTATGTATTCCATTCTCCATACATCGTACCCCCAACATCTGTTTATAATTTGTGGCCCACCTTATATGTACAGTGGTAGAGCCAGAAAGGCTAGCGATAGACTCACACACACATAAGACACAATAATATTTCATACATAGCACATTCCTTTATGCACGCACACAAAGAGAAAGATTTTAATGGAAGTCACATGCACACATTGCATACATATATTTGATTAACTGTATCCTTCCACATCGCTTGCGGAAAAGCATTTTGAGCTCCTGAAAAGCACTTTTTTTCACGTCGACTCCACAGGTTTTTGATGAAAAACCACTTTCCAGATGATTTTCGATCCTATTTTTTTTTTACATTTTTTTTTATCATTTTGGTTATGAATATGAAAAATCATATTTTTATCATAACTTTCATAAATGTATGAAAAAAGTCATTTTTTGGCAAAACATGATGTGTCCTGCACCATTTCATCAAATACATGCGAATCGGTTTGGCTCCTGCCTGCGCAAAACAATGATTTGCTAGAAAACCACTTTCCCTTCGTCGTATGTCGCTCTCACTTCTGGAAATGTGTTTTGAGAGTCTAAAAAGCACCGTTTGCACGGAGTCTGCACAGCTCAACCTAAAATGTTGTTTTTTTAGGTTTTTGATGAAAAATCACTTTCCAGATGTTTTTCGATCATATTTTTTTCATTTTTGAAAAATTGTTTTCATCATTTTGGTTATTAATATGAAAAATCATATTTTTATCATAACTTCTTATCATAACATAAAGTCATATTTTTTCAAAAACATAATGTGTCCTGCTCCATTTCATCGAATACATGCGAATCAGATTGGGTCAAGTGGCTCCTGCCAGCGCGAAACAATGATTTGCTAGAAAACCCCTTTTCCTCTATATGTATGTCTCGCTTGCGGAAGCGCGTTTTGATGAAAAATCACTTTCCAGATGTTTTTCGATCATATTTTTCAGTTTTTGACATGTTTTCATCATTTTGATTATGAATATGAAAAATCATATTTTTATCATAACTCATTTTTTAAATAAAGTCTTTTTTTGGCAAAACATGATGTGTCCAGCTCCATTTCATCTAATACATGCAAAACTGGCTCAAGTGCCTCTTGCAACTACAAAACAATAACTGAAAATTAAACATTTGTCAAATCATGATGTGTCCTACTTTATTTCATAATACATGTATTCTTGACGAATTTCCACTTGCCAAAACCTATTTCTCTTCATCCATTGTACATGCATGGATGAACTAGACATTTTTTATGTTTTTGATGAAAAATTACTTAAATGAACCTTGATTTTAAAAAGTTAATATTTTCTAACTGAATTAATGAAATTAGTTTGCACAATTTAATTAAGTAAACTTAACAAATAACTTTTCACAGTGTAACTTCATAGACATTCTAAGGCGAATATGTAGTGCATCATATTGTTTTACTATTGTCAAGTTATGTTAGGTTTTAATGTTTAGCTCTTGCTCAAACTTGAAAAATGGCCTAATCAATCCTGAAGGATGCAAGAGTCAACTCCGATTATTTCTCTTCTTTTTATTAATAGCAGGGTAGTACAGGTAGATAATGAATAGTGGTATAGTAGTAGGTTGATATCCTTTAATGACAAACAATAAAAAAAATTGTATTACAAAAAATATATTAAGCTTTCATACAAAATAAACACAAGCCATTTCATTTAACTCCAAATAAGAAACACTTTTTTGAAGCAATTGCAGATTGAATCACCACTTGATTTAAACTTGCATGGATACTAAAGCAATATTTGACGAACAATCAAATCTTTCATTAATTTCAACAAATATCCAATTATAAACATCCCAAATTTCCCCATCCCAGTACATTTTCCTACCAATTGCTTCAGAGCATTGATCATAAGCTGAAGTGGTTCATGTTCTTTTTGAACATGAACGACATCTAAAAGGTAAACGGTGACGTGTTTCTACAATTTACAGCAATATCTTCAGTGTTTCTCAGAGAGAAGGCTTCAAGTATAACTCGTTAGAAGTGATGGTGCTTCAGATAACACTATCCAGTGGTAAAAGTACAAATGATAAATCCCCTGTGATGTTTATACTGTTATAGGCCCCCAGGGTACCATCCAAACTTTATTAAAGAATTTGCTGAGTTAGTGATGGTTGCAGATAGAGTCTAAATAGTGGGTGATTTTAACATCCATGTTGATAATGAAAAAGATGCCTTTATAGACATTATAAACTGTATTGGAGTTAGACAAGTTGTGTCAGGCACCGTGGCATAAAGAGCTCACTCGCGCCCTAAATAGAAAAGTTTCAAGTTTCAATGCTGACCCTGTGCTCTGACCCCAACTACCAACATCAAGCTGGGATATGCGAAGAAAAGAATTTCACTGTGCTGTAATGTATATGTGACAAGTAAAGGCAATTATGAATTATTTTTATTATGAGCTTTACCATCAAGTACTTTGAATAAACTCCAGAGACTTGCGACCTGCAGCAGGACCTGATGGAGCTTGCAACTTATTCCTAAGAACTCATCACAAATCTCCTTTGTCTGCCAAATCCAGACTCTAGAGAAGTATTTACGTTTAAGCCCCTTTTATTGAGGTGAATTTTGATTAATTCTTGATTCTCATTATGCTGCTCAATTAAAGTTAAATCTTGCCATTTTTATAATATTCCCTCTCTCTTTTTGTAAGTTTCTCTCAATTATTTTCTTGCACTCTTTCGTCTGATATTCTCTCTATTTAGTTCTGTGTTATGTGTAATCTCACATTACACATATTCAGTGAATATGTATATATGAATATGTATTCCTTATATTCAAAAGTCTAATTATCATGAATAAAAGTTCATAAATAGGTTGCTATATGTATGTGACAAAACCAAAAGAATGAACGACATTCCAGGCCCATGTGATCCGCTTTGAGTATCAATACCAAAAAAGATAAAGGAAAATAAATAGGCAATTAAGGCTATAGTAACAATTACATTAAGGATGAATTACAGGAAATGGCAGATGTTTGAAGAACCCTAATGTTATATAAAGTGGCGAGGTGCAAAGTGTGAGTTACAAGAGATAATATTCAAAACCCATGTGTATCTACATGAATAAGTAGATACGCGTCCCTTTCTCATTTGGACCTCTTCCATTTTTGTGCCGAGGCTGGAATGAACCATTTCCTGTTGCAGTGAAGAGCATAGCGGTGTAGTGCATTTGGATCGACACAATTTCTAAATGATCACATTCCATATTTTACGACCACACCTGGCTCCAGGCGGGCTGGGCCATTCACAGATAGGCCCCATCTTATCTGCACTTCTGGCCCGTCACCTTTGACTTTATGCCTCCCAAATACTCAGTTTACGACTGTCATTTAAATCTCAAACAAATCCCCACTCCCCCACAGGATGCTGGCACATTTCGTGAACTCAGCTACACACACACACACACACACACACACACACACACACACACACACACACACACACACACACACACACACACACATGCCTGTATGTGTTAATGTATGTATGAGATTCTATTTTATCATGCTGAAACTCATAATCTGTGTGTTTACTTGAACAATGTTTTATGAAATTATCATCATTATTCTTATTGTTCTATAAAACTTTAGTTATAAAACAATGCTGTTTTAATAATTAATAGTGATTAAACAATAGGTTTCATCAAAGTAATGATTATATTTCTAGAACATTGTTATTATCCTTTATATTAATCATGTAGTGATGACATGTATTAGTGATAAGGCTGATCAGTTCCCTGCATCCATCCATTCTCTCTTTCATTCTTTTCAATTTCAAATGATATCTTTCTTTCATTGCATATCAACCAATGTTTGTAAGTAAGAAGTACTTATATATAATTCTCTGGTTGTTACAATGTCTACTTGGCCGTTTTCGGTATCTAATTGATCCACTCGTCATTTCCCACACCATGATGAAGATGATGTAATTGTAAGAGGTTTCAATTCATTAATTCATATTTCAAGTAAATAACTTGATTAACTTTTGGAACCATTCCCAATATGCAAATGAGCTTGGGCATAGACAAAGAAATACCTTTCTGCTCAAGTTTCATGTCATTGCATTGGTCAGTTTCTAAAGTTGGGTGTGACACCCAGGCCCATAAATTCTGTCTACACTCTCAACAACTGGGAGAACAACTCGGGGGAGTCACTCGGGGAGAGAACAAGGAGGAGAGAAACCCACGCGGAGAGACAGCATGGGAGAGACACCCACGGGGGAAGACACCGGCGGAGAACAAAGAAACAACGAAGAGATGAAGTGAGACGAAGCTGAGAGGCTGCGGCCTCTCAAGCGGACCAGCTCCGGACCAACTCGGAGTCACTCTGGGAAACTCATGCTCATCCTGTCTCCAACCCAGGAGAGAGTCCATGCTGGCCTTTCTGAGTCATGAATCTCCTCCTGAGACAGAACAGCGATTCCTGATTGTCATCTACAGAACTTCATCTTCAACACCTAGAATCGTCCGGACTTTTGTTCAACTTCAAACCCAATGCAAGTAACGCTGCTGATCAATTCAGCATTTGTAAGTTAAGCCCCTTTTAATTAAGGTGAATTTGAATTCCTCTTTACGATTCTCATCAAGGTGTGATAAATTTGATTCATTCAACTCGCTGTCTATATCTCGCCTCTCTCTCTCTCGTCTGTCTTTTCCTCTTTCTCTCTCTCTCTCTCTCTCTCTCTCTCTCTCTCTCACTTTCTTCCCCTCAGTACTATTGTATATAGATGTTTGTCATAGATTAGTCTGTGTCATGTGCCGTCTATTAAATGTTGTATATACACAAGTGATTGTCTTTGTGTGTGCCTCACAATTACAATTCAATGAATCTTTGATCTTGATGAATCTATTATTGATCTTGCTTGCTGACCTCGCTCAATTACAACTTGTATTATATTAGAATAGTTATTTTCTAGGCCAGGAAGATAACTTTTCTTGGGATTAATGAATAATTATATTGTCTGCTCGCCGGACGAACAGATCAAATAATTAAGCTATTGATTCCTTTAATATCCAATCTAACATTCAATAGTCATAATTAATTATAAACCATTATAATTAATATGAGTATTTGGATGTACATGTTGTAATTTCAACTTAAATTGTCGGTTACCGACTGGTGGAGAAACATATGGTTAATTACCCCGTAATACTTAAACATTATATTTATGGTGGATAATGGCGGGCACCTTGCTCGTTCAATTTTCCCCTAATATTAAAACGCTACAGCGGGTTAAGTAAACCAGGCATTGATCTTAAATCTATAGGTAAATTTTCTGCCTGCTAAATTATTTAAATAATTAACTTGCACTATTTATACAATAAAACTTAGTGACCATGGGTGGTTGAAGTCTTCATAAAAAAAAAAGTAATGCAGTATCTCTGTTTGGATCGGAAAGTTAGGAAAAAAGTATGAATGTTTTTGGATATTGGATTTGGGTATTTGGATATTGATGGAAGCTATCTTATCTAAAAGTAATTCTTGGAAATGTATTGTAAGTTAGGATTTTGCTGATACTGATTACTGATATTGAAATTATCAGATGATAGATACTTGAGTACTCAAATATATATATATATATATATATATATATATATATATATATATATATATATATATATATATATAAATATTGTTGTAACGGTGGTGTCGCGCTGCACAGACACACGGGGAAACGGGAATTCCAAAACACAAAGGAGTTTATTTAAATGTCCAATAACAAAAGAGACGCCGCTCTAAGGAGCGGACAGTACAGGCTTGGGAGCCTTGCGCGCTGCGTTCTGGAGTTCTGGAGCGGACTTGGAAGTCGATTCGGAATCTGGAGCTGAAACTGGAAACGGGAACTGGATCAACTGGGAAAACAGTTCGCAGAGAAAAGGTTAGGCATATAAATAGCTATCTAACGGGTCCGCGACACTACGTGTAAGTCACGAGCCCGGACGGGGAATGAAGGGAGAGCCGGCTATTTAAAGGGGAGATGGAGAGGGCGAAGATCAGGAACACCTGAGCTGATTGTGTGTGTGTGTGTGTGTGTGTGTGTTGTGTGTGTGTGTGTGGCGAGAACGAGCAGGGAAGAGCGAGGAGAGGAAGAGAGAGTGTGTGTGTGTGTGTGTGTGTGTGTGTGTGTGTGTGTGTGTGTGTGTGTGGCGAAAGAGCCGGGAAGAGCGAGAGAGAGAGAGAGAGAGAGAGAGAGAGAGAGAGCGCGCCCGTGACAATTGGAAGATTTGGAAGTTTAAAACTGCATTTTTTGAAAATCCTGGTTTGGTTATTTTAGGAATCCTGAATATGAGAACAAAAGCCACAGAAGTTTCCTTGTAAATTATTTTCTTTGTTAATTCAGGCAGTTAATTCTTCTGTGTATGGGGCTTGTAACATACTGTATAATATTTTTTGCAATGTTACAAGGTGCATTCAGTGTTTCACAACTTCCTGTTGAAGATCGAGGTCATAACGTACCCAGATGTTTATGTATTCACAGTTTACCTTAATTTTCTCTCTTGCTGAGATTTATTTAAATGATTACTTTGTAATAGTAATTTTATGTTGAAAACAGCATATATATGTGGCTGTATATGATAGTATATGAAATATGAAGGTGGCTTCAAAATCAAACCATGAGTATGACAACCTAACAACTGATAAAGAATTTTGGAGGAATAATTTCTGAAAAAGGAAACTGACTATGTGTGCAGCCACTCAGTGACTACAAATGAAATTATGAGGTAGTCAGTTTTGTCTCTGTTTTTTGGATAAGTTGGTAAAGATTAATCAATTATTTTCTTCTTTTCTTATATTAAGTTGAACCAACGTCAGTCTCATATTCAAATGTATTTACAAATTTACACATTTCTAAATACACTAATATACTGTATTGTTTAAATTAATTATTTACTTTAGAGATATTTTAATACTTGTGCAAAAGTAACTGTGCTCAAATATGCTCAGTGGGTTTTTCCATTTCTATTCTGTGACCTTTATGACATAAAAATGAAAATACTAAATACAGTTTTACTGTAAACCAAAGGTCAATCCCTCAGCACCTCTATCCTTCTTGGCTGGGGTACCTCTCCACTAACCTATACCAAACATGTACATTTAAAAAAATAAATATCTTTGCAGTTTTCTTTGCATGTTCTTTTACAGTGCTTGAAATGTTCAGAGCTGAATATAATTGTTTAAAAGCTAATTTAATTTTGTTAAACTATGATGCTCAAATGTAATTATTTTTATAGTAGAAAAACAAGCAGCAATTAAAAGTTTGAACTATTCCTGTCCACAAACAATAATTCTACTGATGGTTGTCTGAGATAATGAGTGTGCTCTCTGGTGCATACACTAACCGCTGACTTAAAAAAAACTGCTGTATGAGTCATTTGTAAAGTGAACTGGAAGCTTGTGTGGCCAAGTGTGAACCAATGACCTCTCATATGTTGTTGCTTCTACTCATTTTCTCATGAGAAAATTTTAATTTAAAGAGAGCTGCTTTGTTGGTCACAATGCCATTTATATTTGATTTTAGCATGCAAATGACTTGAGTGACCGAAAAAAAGTGATTTATTTTGACATTTTTCCATTGCTTATGTAAAATTTTGTTACATGACCAAGGTAGGAAAGCTGATAACTAACTGAAAAAGATGACAAATGAAAAATCTTAGACAGTATTTTCAATACAATTAGATTTTATTTCTGAATACATCAAAATACATATTGGTTACATAACACATTCAAAAACATCACTGATTTTATTGAATAATAAAAACAGATAAAACTAAATATAAAAAAATACATAAAATGCCATGTTACTTGAATAAAAGCAGAAAGCAGATAAAAATACTGATAAGAATGGGCATAGGTTTTGTGCATTGTGAAGTATATGCACATTAAGAATTGACAAATGATGAACAACTGAAGAAAACAAATACAATAAATCAGTAAATGTGGAAATGATCAGATGGAGGCTTTAGTTATTTGGAATATATGCTGCTTACCAATAATAAAAAGACACATCAACAACTTCATATAATATATGCAATTATATAAGCAGTGAATATCATTGGTTAAACCTTTTTTTATACTCTTCAAATATATGCCATAATATATTTTTTAAATTTTAATCCTGTTTTTGACATGTACTTCTATAATGAAAGCATATTTCAACTAATAAAAACACATTGTAATACATTTCTGTTTTTAAAAATAATTCTAAATCATGTAAAGCTGTAACCTGTTGACGGATGCACGTATTACTTTTGAAAAAGGCTATGGATTGTAGTATTCCCCAGGTTGTCCGAGATACCATTTGAAGCAGTTGAATGAGAGGTCATGTAACTTGTCTGTATATCTTTGCCCATGCAGAATTTGAACAGTGCAGATGCGCTATGCCTGAAATGCTTATCCAGGAATAAGTAAATGGCAGGATTCAGACAACTGTTGAGAAAAGCCATGCAGGATGATATGATGAGCCCTTGAGCCAAATACATGTAGGTGTCATCATCTAGCTTGTCACTTCTGATCTTGCAGATGACTTGAATTGTTCTTAATACATTGTAGGGAAACCAAGATACCAGAAAGACTATAATGATGGTGAAAACAATTTTTAAAGTATGTCGGCATCTGGCTTCAGCACGGGAACTTCCAGCAGTGACACAATGGTGCTGCAGTTTGACAACGATTGAGCCATAAGATAGAAGGATAATTGACACAGGCACCACAAAAGTCAGACAGACTGTCAGTAAAATCATACCTTGGAAGAAGGAGGATTCCAAGTAATCTGTACAAGAGCCATTTTCAGCATTCAACTTGCGATAAACCAGTGACGGTGTTCCCAGGAACAGAGATACTCCCCATACAGCTCCACAGGTGAGATGCATAGATTTGCTGCTCCGAAGAAAGTGGGAGTCCATGAGGCGCACAATGGCAAGGTAGCGATCCACACTCATGCAGGTAAGAAAGAAAATGTTGGAAAAGCGGTTGACTGCGATGACATAGCTGCTAATTTTGCACAGCAGCTCTCCAAATGGCCATTTGTCATGGTACCAAGCTGAAATGGCCCATAGAGGCAAAGTAAAGACAAACACCAGGTCTGCCACAGCAAGGTTCAGCACAAATGTATCTACCATACGTGCGTTCTTCTTGTGTCTGTTACCAATAACTATGACGACGAACAGGTTTCCAGTGAATCCCACAAAGAACATTATGAAATACATAATGGGGAGATAGATGTGAGACAGGTAGAGAGGTTGCTCCTTCGCTGCCGTGACTGATGTTGGAATCACCGTGTCATTTAATTCATAGTCATAATAGTTGTCGAGATCTAAAACAAATTCCATCTCAGTGCAATGAAAGAATGCCACCTCAGTGTTGATTGCCGTCTGTGCTCTTCTGATTGACAAAGCAAAGAACATCAATTCAGTCACATGGTGGCACATGTGACACAACCACAAACTACTGCAAGTTTTTCTTTTAATTTCCCCACAACTAAACCATAAAGCAAGCCATTTTATAACACATATTTAAAGAAATGTTTGAAATGCATTTTAATACTTTTTAAAACATACATATGACTAGGCAAATTTTACCATACAAAAGATGTTACTTTGAATAATAATTATTTTTGTAGTTATATTTAGTATTTCTTTTTGCCATTTCAAATTCTAACTAATTTATAGTAAATTTTTATCATTACTAATACGAGTTACATTTAAGTTTTAAATATATAAACTCACAGAACTATTTTAACAAAATGGCTAGACTTTAGCGTGATAGTGTTTTAAACTTGTCCAGTGTAGTAGAAATTGCCTGCATATCATAAGTCACATGTGTCTCACTACTGCAATGCCAAGAAAAATGAGTCATTTTGAGTTAAAAGTGTGAAAGGTTTAGAAATCCCCTAAACATTTGTATTTGGCACACAGTTACTCCGTTATATAATTTTTGTCTCACTTTGCTTCATCTGCCTGAATACATGACTGCAATTTGTTCCATATAATTATTATTATTATTTTATAACCATTTTGCCAAAATTCTTAATTTTCATGTATCTTTTACAAAAATATATTACGGGTCATATGTTAGTGGAGGCTATGATTTGCATGCCCAGATTCTACTATAGTAACTTTTTTTAACTCAGTATATGTTTAATGCGTATGCAAAGATAGATAGAAAGATAGACCGGGAGTCCGGGAAGCAGACGGACAACAGGGGTAAATATTAAGCACACAAGCTTATTTAGAAAAGATGCGAAGACAGGAGATAAGGAAACGAAAAGCGAGGTGAGAGAACTCAGAAGGAAAAACTAGGACTGGTCTTTGCCAACATAGGAGAGAAATCTTGAGCTTTGAAGCCTAGAAGCTCACTGTTTGAAGTATGGAGCGACTGACTTCCGGGTTGATCTGGAATTGCTGGATTCACTGGAGGGGGGATGACCAAACTACCGGAATAACGTTGACGGAACTGAAACCAAGGCACAATCACAGATATTAGCATTTGGACATTTTGACTCACCCACCGTGAAGTCCGTCCATAATCCAACGAGCCAGGACAAGGACTATATGAAAAAGTGTGTTTATGAAGGGGAGAAATCAAGTCAGGAGTGATTGAGGTCAGGTGAGAGTGATTAGAACTTTCGAATCGACACAGAAACAGCACAGTCACAGGTTTTGCTTTCAGAAGATAACGGCCTTTATTATCAATAAATAAGAGTTGTCTGCTTCCCGTTCTGCATTATATATGATCTCTATATATCCTTGACAACACCTTACCATTTGCCGCACATATTAATAAGATTAATAAGACACATCAGAAATATCAATCTTCTTAGCCCTCTCAATAAGGGAGCACTGCTGTTCTGGTTCACACTCTTATCACCTCATGTCTGAACTATTGCAATGCCCATTTTCATTTTGGTCTTCCTCACAAACTCTTGCACAAGTTACAGTTAGTGCAGAGTTCTGTTACAAGGACACTCACTAGAACTCCTACAATGGACCACATATCCCTGTTATTCAACAGCTACACTGGTAAATCCTGCTTTTCGTGTATAACGCATAGTTATGGCTCCTTCATAACTGTCAGATGTCTCGACTACACTCCTTCTCAAACTCTAAGATCAATGTCCTCATTCAATCTAGTTCTCCTTCGTATATGTTTGGCAACCATGGGATCCCAAGCTTTTAGTTACACTTTCCCCACACCTGTGGAACCTACTACCTTTTGCTATGCACATCAACAACTTTCTCTATATCTTTAAATCTCATTTAAAAACATGTTTTCATGCAGGTACTGTTTTTCTATTTGTTATAGTCTTATCATTTAAAATTGTAGTCATTTTTGTTTTATTATAAATAATATTACATATTATATGTAAGGTGTCATTCAGTGTCATGAAAGGTGCCTATAAATGAAATGTATTATTAATGTGACTATTATTATTATTATTATTATTATTACATTAATCTTTTACAATGTCACATATAATAGACAAGACAGCAACTTCCTATACAAGACAGACACTCCCATCTTCAATACAAAATAAATGCTTAATGACATAATAAAACTTAATTTTTAAAAAAAAGTTTTTAAAAATTTCTACAAAGATTGTTGAGTCTTCAGTCATTACTTCTTGAAGAACTATTTGTTAGCTATGACAAGTTATAGTAATATATCATGATTAGAATTAATTTATATTTCTTTGTGTGTATTTGTGTGTGTGTGTGTGTGTGTGTGTGTGTGTGTGTGTGTGTGTGTGTGTGTGTGTGTCTGTCAAACAAACAATGTTTGTCAGGTGATTGTTGGAATCACCGCATAACTTCATAGACATAAATGTTGTAAACATCATTGATATTATATCAATCTTGATATAAAAATGAATCCCACCTCAGTGTTGAGCTAATTTGAAGTACATTATGATTATTAACATTTGAACTATGCATCCATAGTCATCATATCCTGTGATTTTGTTAAAAAAAACTTCTTTGAGACATGGCAAATCATGACTGAAAGATGCCTCACAAAATTACTAAAAAGAATGGTGAAGGCTTTGAATACAAACAGTTTACCTGTAACAAGACAACAAATCTTAAAAGCCACATATTGATGAGCAACAGGAAGTGTGGTTTCTCTGTGTGGCTTCACTTTATGCACTGACACAAAAACTGTTTTTTTTAAACCATGAAGTGAAACTATGTAACAACTTTTGCTACACTTATATAATGTATGTTTAATAAGATGTATTATTAAACATTTGTTTAAAATGCATGTAAATTGCATTTTTAATCCATCCGAATAATGTCACATTTTCACCAAATCTGGCCACCATCTTGAGAACAGATTTTTAATAATTAAAACTGTTCTCCTGTCATGTCCTGGCAAATGCAATAAACAGGAAATGAGTGGATATCTCATCAAATGGACAAATGCATCACAATACTTGATGAAAAGGCTTAAAATTTAAAAACAAAAAAACAGAATGTTTTGTGACTGTGTCACTTTGTGTAAAGAATTGTAACACAAAGAACTGTACATTTCTATGTTCATAGTGAAAATATATGCTCTGCTTTTCAGTGATTTCTAAAGCACACGTGAATGCTTACTTAATTGTGATTTTCTAATTAGACTGTTTTGATTAAACAAAACATGAAATCTAAAATGAAACATTTAAAATAACTATTTACAATATACATACTGTACATGTTTATGCACTCATTGGCAAGCAATTTCAACCTCTGCTCTGCATTCATTTTAACTATTCCTAATTAGTATTTTGTGTATTTGTCCTACACTGTCCTGTGTCATGTTTTTCATTGTTTTGTCTGGCACAGTTTGCACTAGTTACACTTTATGTGGCTAAGACAACTTAGTCTAGTCCTCAGCTCTGTGTTCTGTTATGTAACTCTATGTTGTTTTATGTAGCACCAAGGTTCTAGAGAAATGTCTCATTTCAATGTGTATTGCATCAGCTATATATATGGTTGAAATGACAATAAAAGCTTTGTGACTTGACTTGTATCTATATCTGCACTGAAAAAGAACAACACACTAGCAACTAAAAACAGATCACTAAACAATATCAAACTAAAATGATGTAATTTAAAATAGCAGGAAACTGTACTTCTGAGAAGACTATTGCTGGAGTTTTGGGAAAGGAATATTTCCCAATTTCTGAACATTTTTTATTGCATGATGCACCAAATGTTTTCAGTTGGTGAAAGGTCTGCAGTTGGAGGCAACTAACCTAACCTATTAACCTATTATGCATATATCTATCTCTGCTATCTGATTCATATGTATATTCTATTACCTCTGCATAAGGCAACATGACTTCTTTAAGTATTTTAATGTACTCAAAATTACTAACTTTACTTGACTTGGCTTCATATAGGCTTCTTCTATCTGTTACAGAACTCACAGGCATTATTAATCAAATTATGCTGTTCTTCTTATTCTCCAATGTATGGAATAACCCAGTTTACTAAGATTTTCAGAAAGAAATGCACAGTACAACATTTACTGCCTTCTTCCTTAAATAACCAACACCCCAGTTTGACCCCAGTTTCTGCAAAGAATAATTTACCTCTCTAACTGAGCCCCACACTGCTATGATTTTGAACACATCAATTTCAATTAATGATTCATTTACACAGAATTAGCAAAATTAATGTCATTATTCTTGGGTCTGAAGCATGTTGCAGTAGTTACATGTAAAAGCGTTACGTAATTTAATTACAAAATAAAAGTAACAGTTATTCACTACAGTTACTGAGAAAAAAAACATGTACTTAAATTACTTATGAAAATGTTAAAGATTGCAAATCCCAAAGCCCCCACTTGACAAAAATTTCACCCTCACGTCCCAGCCCCATGTCCACAGTTTGATTCTGATGCAGCTCAATTTTGAGAAATACAAACTATTTTTTCCCAAGGGATTTACATTTTTTGAATGTTAATTTCATTAAGTGCCACCTAGTGGACAAATGAAAGTAATCAAAAAGTAATCAAATGTAATCAGTTTATAAAGTACAGTGGTACCTTTGTGTATGTCGTTAATTTGTTCCTCAGAAAGCGACTTAATCCGCGACAAAATTGACTGAATCCGACATTAAGCGAACCGAATTATCCCATTTGTCTCAGGTCATGATCAGGAAGCAATTAGCGCGTTCCTCTAGATGGTGCACCAGGCGAACGCAATGGAAAATGAAGGAAACAATGTTAACCGAGGCCAAATTCCAGATAAAAAATCTGACGTTAGCTGAAGGCGACATTCACTGAGGGCGACGCACACAGAGGAACCACCATAATAGTTACACTACTTCTAATAGTCATTTGTAACCTGTAATTTATTACATTTCCAAAGTAACCTTCCCAACACTGTATATACATACATATTGTCGTGCTTATACCTAGTTCCTATACACAAGGAAAAGCACACTTCCGTACTTCTACTCAATTTCTGTAGAACTGTTAATGTAGTTGAGTATTGGAGAGTTTCTAACCCAAACAGTATTCAGTTTTCATGATTTAACCTTTCAGGAAATGGACAGGGTTCGAGATTGGATTATTTGCTTGTTTCTTGTGAAGTCTGTAAAGTTATCTCAGAATGTAAAATCTCAGCTGCTCCACTGACAGATGGTTACGACTGTATGGTTACTCTGTCTTTGTCGGTATGTTAGAAATCTCAAATTTCCATGACTACTTAGAAGTTTAATAATTACTTGTTAAAGAATGATAGATTTAACCAACAGACTTTAAGTCTCAGGGAGGAGATTGAAAAGCAAAATCTCCTTTTTAATTAATTTAAATAAATTGGAATGGTTTAGATTTAAGGTTAAGCAATTAGCAATCAGTATAGGCAAATTGTCAGCAGAATGAAAACAGAAACAAAGAGAACTGATTGGGGCAATACATTTATTAGCAGTTAATTCACAAGAATCAACAGAGAATATTAAAAAATTACAGTCACGGCAATCTCAACTAAATATGCTGTACTCAGAAAAGGCAAATGGAGCGTATATACGTTCAAAAGCATGGTGGAACGAAAAAGGAGAAAAAACTTCATCATATTTTTTCGGCCTTGACAACACAGGCAAACAAAAAAGAAAATACTTAAGATTAATTAGTATTAAATAGGTATAACAGATGATCAGAGTTTCTATAGTAATTCCATTATAAATCCAATTACAAGGAAAGAGATTGTGATTCTTTATTTGTTAATGTACAGGATAAAATACATGAACTGGGTGAAGATGACAACGTCTTTATCGATGTTAAGCTTACTATAGGGGAAAATGATGTAGTTTTAAAACAAATGAATAACGGTAAATAACCAGGTATAGATTATTTAACTACAGAATTCTTTAAACATTTTTAACAGATATTCAGAAACTAGTATAGAATGCGTTTTTAGAGTGCATTCAGAAAGGAAGCCTATCACCTTCTATGAAAACAGGATTGATAACATTGCTGCCCAAACCCGGAAAACAGTTGTTATCATTAGATAACTGGAGACTAATAACTATATTATGTACAGGTTATAAGATACTTGTTCTCGTGTATGCTAATCATCTTAAACTTGTACTTGGGAAATTTGTAGAGGAGTATCAATCAGCATTCATAAAGGGAGGATACATTCAAATTAATATTACATTAGTCCTGGATGTGATTGACTACCAATCACTGATAGACTCTGAAAGCCTTATTTTATTTGTAGATTTTTCAAAGCATTCGATATGGTTGAGCTTGACATTATATTTAATTCAATTCAATTCAATTCAATTCAGTTTTATTTATAAAGCGCTTTTTACAATGTGTAATCGTCTCAAAGCAGCTTTACAAGATACTCATGTGTGAAAAGTAAAAATCATTTTGGCCCTAATTGTTTCTTGTTGAGCAAGCCGAAGCGACGGTGGCGAAGGAAAAACTCCCTGAAACTGAAGGAACAGGAAGAAACCTTGAGAGGAACCAGACTCAACAGAGAACCCCATCCTCATTTGGGTTGTTAGTTGTGTGTGTGGTTGAGGATGTATATTGTGTTGTGTGGAGTGTATTCATGAATTTGAAGCATCATCAACCGGGGGCGGAGTCACCAGGAGGTTCTGACAGGAACAGAGTGCAGAGGGGGTCTGGATCACTGACAGCTCAGCAGTGGGACATGTAACTCAACGGGGAGAGAGAGAGAGAGAGAGAGAAAGAGAGAGATAGGGAGAGAGAAAGAGAGAAAGAATGAGTGGTTAGTAACGGTCATGGTTGCAGTATGGGAGTGTGTATATTTAGTGTCGAGTGCAGACGTGGACTCCGGCAGGATTAACTATAACAGCATAACTAAAATGTGTCCCCCAGATCTACTCCTTTATCTAAGGTAGGACTATTCACAAAAAGCTTGGTTAAATAAGAAGTTTTCACCCTGGACTTAAACACTGAGACTGTGTCTGATTCTCGAACATTAATCGGAAGGGAGTTCCATAACTTTGGGGCTTTGTAAGAGAAAGCTCTGCCCCCGCTGTAATTTTCCTAATACGTGGAACTGACAGACAGCCTGCATCCTTTGATCGAAGCAGGCGTGGTGGAACATAAGGCTCTAATAGTTCGGTCAGGTACTGTGGGGCGAGACCATTCAGTGCTTTATAAGTTAATAGTAATATTTTAAATTCTATACGGAATTTCACTGGGAGCCAGTGCAGTGTGGATAGGACAGGGGTGATGTGCTCATATCTCCTAACTGAAGCTTATTTATACACCGCGCTGAACATCCAGACAGTAAAGCATTACAGTAATCCAGCCTGGATGTGATAAAAGCATGGACTAGTTTTTCTGCATCATTAATTGACAATATATTCCTAATCTTAGCGATATTTCTGAGATGGAAAAATGCTATCTTAGTAATATTATCTACATGAGCTTCGAATGAGAGATTGCAATCTATAATCACACCGAGATCTTTTACAGTTGTACTGGGTGTGATAGAAAGACCATCTAGAGTTATTTAAGTCCCTTTGTATGTTTGGTTTTAGGGAGGGGTTTGGTTATCAAAATGTTTTATAACAATATATACAGTTAAATTTTAGCTTATGTAGCTTTCAACCATCCTCAATTAAAAGGAATAACAATAGCTGATTATGAGTTTAGATAACTTAGATAACTCAGTCAGTTTGCTGATGATACTGTACTATTTCTAAAATATAAATATATAGTGAAGCAGGCCCTGAATATTATGTTGTTTTTTGTAGGGCATCAGGTTTGTGTTTGAATTTTTAAAAATGTGAACTTTTTTCTCTATATTCTTGCAATGAAGAAACTCTAGAATCCATTCATGTATAAGGGGAAGTGAAATACTTAGGATTAAGTATATCTAAAGAGTTATATATGAGAGAACTAGTAAATATAGAAGAGAGAATTGACAGTGTAAGCAAATCTCTTAATCATTGGCTAATAAAGATGTGTCTCTTATGGGCAGGATTATCTTGTCCAAGGCAGAAGTCATATCTAAATTGATTTACCCATTTACCCATTTACCTCTTTATGTTTCTCCCAAACTGATAAAAAAGGTTAAAATGTTAACTCTATGCTGTTTAGTTTTATATGGAAAAATAAAACTCATGTTAATTGCTCATGCTGCTGAATTTGAATCAATGATTGGAGTAGTTAAACTCCATTGGATAAAAACATTTATCGCAGACCAATTCATTATGGTTTCATATACCAAAATGTTTTTTCAAGGCAGTTGGAAGGTGCGAGTTTGAGGTGTCCAAATTGGCAATTAAGCTTTCGAGAAAAAATTTATTATTAGAAAACAGAAAATCAGTATTTAAACAAGAGTGATATAATAAGAAGGTCTTATTCATTGTAGAGTTATTAGAAGAAGCTGGTAAATTCATTCAGCATGATTTATTCTTGGGGAAATACTGTCTGTAAAGCCATCCCTCCTCCTTTAATACACTTAATACAAAACAGCATCACATACCCCAATGTATTTGCTAAATTGTCTGAGTTGGCTCTAGGAGGAAAATATATTGGGACAAAAAGTGTAGCAACAAAGTAATAGGGAACATTAAACACTAAACACTAAAGTGCAAGTTATTTTCGAATTTCAATACACCTTCAAAATTAAAACAGTTTGAGAATCATGTTTTTGAGAAAAAGTTTTGTTATTATCTTAAATGCCCACTTCTGCCTAAAATGGAAGATACTCAGTTTAGAATTATTAACAGTGTTTATCCAGTTGCTGAGATTTTATGGAAGAGATTCCATTTTGAGGTAGATTTCTGTGCTTTTTTGTTTAAAAGAGCCAGAAACTATTGAATACTTTGTTTTTTCCCTGTCCAATCGTATTGAGTTTCTGGCGGGAGCTTTACACCTGCTTAAATATAAATTTTGGTGCTGATATTCCATCACTAAATTTGTCTCAGGTGTTGGTGCATGGAGAGGGTTTTTAAAAAAGCACGTAATTGATTATAAATATTATTGTTACAATGGGTAAATATCGTATACATAAAAGTAAGTGGAAAAGCAGTGAACTATCTATTGAATGTCTTATAAATTAATGTAAAAATATATGGAGTCTTATCCAAAGACTCCATAACCAAGGTATCCAAAGACAGTCAACCCCTGGGCAAATTGTATAATACCCTGTGTACCTTTTCTTTTAAGAATGGAGAGATTGTGTTAATCCGGGAAAAGGCCTCAAGGAAGACCCAGAACACGTTGGAGGGACTATGTCTCTCGACTGTCCTGGGAACGCCTCGGTGTCCCCCCGGGGGAGCTAGAGGAAGTGGCTGGAGAGAGGGAAGTCTGGGCATCTCTGCTTAGACTGCTGCCCCCGCGACCCGGTCCCGGATAAGCGGAGGAAGATGGATGGATGGATGGATGGAGATTGTGTTTATTTACTTCCTTTTTTTCTCTTGCAATCTAACCCCCTAAGATTTGTTTGTTTATTTTAAATATATGCAAATTGTGTTCCCTAATTGTAATGTGTGTAAAAAAAAACCCTCAGTGAATATATCCTAATCTGCGCCACTTAACAGCCATTGATATTAAGGAACAAAACTGATGTAGGAAATAACCAATTCAAACCTGCTTTCTTTACAACAATAATATAATGCGTTTCTGTTTAACCTAAACAAATCACCAGTTTATATGGAAAGAATCCGGAACATAATTGTTAAAGTAGCTATGTACTATATTTTACAGTTGAAACAACCACTAAAAAGTATATTGAAATTACCAAAAAAATAGTTAATTAACAAGAAATTTATATTAAAAGAATAATTTCCAGAGTAAAATAAATATTAAATAATCAACAATTTTATTAAAGGGAGAGATTTTGAGAGAAATTTAATTATTACATCTGTTAGAGTTAGTTAGAGTATAAGAAACATGAAGTATTAATTTATGGTAAATTAAAACCATGAAATTAATGTGTGATTAATCACAAGTTAACTCACTGCAATTATGCTATTGATTTTTATCTGTTTACATGCCTTTACTTTCAAGTTTACATGTCCGTCATACATAAAAAGCATATATACAACTATATGTGCATATGTGTACAAGTTCATCTCAATAAATTAAAATTGATTTCACTACTGCAAACTTATTAAATTTAAAATGCTGGTCAGCAGAAGGAAGCATGAAGTTCTCTAAAATTTCTTGTTGAACCGGTGCAGTGACTTTGGTGTTCAAAAACACCAGCAGATGATATTGCATCCTAAATCAGACTGTGGAAAATTAACACTGGACTTCAATCAATATGTGCTATACACTTCTCCAGACTCCAGGACCTTAGATTTCCAAATAAACTACAAAACGTGTTCTCATCTGAAAACAGGGCTTTGGACCATTGGGCAACAGTCTAGTTCTTCTCCTTAGCCCAGGTAAGACACCTCTGATGATGTATGAGGTAGCCAAATTCCTTGACACATCTATGTGTAGTGGCTCTTGATGCCATGACCCCAGCCTCAGTTCATTCCTTGTGAAGTTCACCCAAATTCTTGAATTGTTTTTGCTTGAAAAGCCTCTCAAGGTTGCAGTTTCTCGAAGGGTTGTGCATCTTTTCCACACTTTTCCCTTCCACTCAACTTTCTGTTAACATATTTGGATACATCACTCTGAAGACTGCTGATCTGACAGGTGTCCAGAAGACAATCATTGACCCCCTTCACAAGGAGGGTAAATAAACATTCATTAATACAGAAGCTGGCTTTGTTGCCCTTTTTTTTATTTTTTATAATTTTAATACTGACCCCAGCCCACCACCAAAAATGGGAATTTAAGCAGCAGAACTGGACCAGTGGCTTGGTCTGATAAATCAGGTTCTTTTTTTTTTGTTTTACATCATGTGGATGTCTAGTTGTGTGTGCATTGCTTACCGGGGAAACACCTGGGGAGTTTGACAAATGTTATCACAAATGTTATCACAAATGTTATCACAAATGTTTGTTAATAATTGCTACATAAATACATATGCGTAATACCTCCTGCTCCATTATGACTCGCAACATAGATTATAGAAATGCATTAACACCTGCACCATAAGCATACTCTAATTTATTAGAATTAACCGTTGGCTGTTAAGTGCATTTCAGTTTTTCTGAATTTCCTAATTACAATTTGTGTGAGTCCAAATGAGTCCAATCATTTCATTGGTCTCAGCTTCAGAATACAGTTAACTAATGGACTCAGCTATCTATAATATACAAAAGTTAAGTAATCTTTTTTTCAATGGTAAGTATAATTACTTTATTATATTTAATTTGCCTGACTTAATATTCATGCTTTAGACAGCCACTTTCTGGAAAATGTTTGACTTGATGAAAAACAATCCATTTGTCTGCTGTTGGAAATGTTTGTAACGTTCAACTACTTATATAAAAACAGAAGACAGAAAATCCATGGTTGACTGATATTCATGTTTACATCAGACAGTTGGAGTCAATTCATCAAACAAAAATGAAAATTCTTTTTGCATTAATATTACCAACTATACATTGTACAATAGATGAAAAAGCCAGTTGCAGTATTCACCAACAAAAATAAAGCCATGTTTTTGTGACACAGGCACAGTTAAAATAGATTGAGGTACCGCTCATAATATAAATATATTAAACCAGCCAGAGCCTCCTCACTGCCACACAATATGAAGGGAATGCTGAACAACAGATTAACAGAGAACGAGGACACAATTTATTGTGGTTCGAGTCTGAATAATGAGTCAATAATTTGTATTAAATTATATGATAATGATGCCACAAATCTAAGAGGGAAACGTTTTTTATAAGCGGGAAAATAAGTATAAAGTGTAGAATTACACACAGTAAAAGAATTTCATGATCAAGTAAATCAGACCTGGTCAATCGTCTGAACATGAGGAAGAATCAGAAATTTTAGGTGCCATAATTAAATCATCCAATACAGCCTCCCTGTCAGAGCTATCATATCCAATAGTCGACAAAGCATCTCCTTTGTCCATGTCAAGTGATCCAGCCTCCACCTGCGCATCATAAGAAGTCGTCAGGAAGTGGTGAGTACTGTCCAGATCCTCATCATCCATGATGTAAGCACCATCAGAAACCAGTGTCTCATTTTCGCCTTCCTCTAGATGAAGCTCAGTTTCGGATGAAGGATTGGTGAGGTAATTGTGGCTCTGTCTGGAGACTGATGTGTGCAACAGTCGGTGGAAGAAATCTTCTGGCAGGAAGCCCTGGGAAAGTAATATATTAACAGTTATATATTAACAGCATGTTGGTCACACTAATCCTTATTCATTAGAGCACTGCATGATTAAAAATTTGTAATTCAAAATGACAATTGCACACAAAAAAATGTGGATTCTGCAGTCTGAATCAATGCTAATTTCTTAATGAGATTTTAAATTTGTCAAAGGTGTAGCTGTATTACATTTTAGTCCTTCAGTTAAACAGTTAAAAGGCACCTTGAGGCACTGCTTTGTGCTGGGAAAATACACACATTAATAACTGTAATACATAAAAAAAAAACAAACAAAAAAAAAAAAAAAACATGGATGTCACAATTTATATTTTGCATTTATTATAATTTAATCAATTTAATTCATGTGTTAATACATACACACACGGATATCTATATATTATTCTTCAATTGAACTACAAAAAAAGAGAACACATCTAAAAGAGATTGTTGAAAGAAATACTAACATTTCAAATAAAATCACAAAAACAAAAACAAACAGTAGAATTAATCGATATGTTTAATTTTAAAAATAATAGCATTTCTACACACACAACGCAGGTGGAACGGATTGGGAATACACAGCGGTGTAGCCTTCAAGTCCCAAATAGAGGGGGTAATCGAAATAAAGGCATCAATATGCTATGGAGCATAAAGATTGGACACCTGAGCAAGGGAAGAAAGCCATGTGGTCAGACCTTAAACCCCATTTATATTTTTGGGATGTGCTGGAGAAGACTTTGTTCAACTCTACCATTATCAATAGAAGAAAAATTGTTCCACCTCTGTCGAAAATACATTTTGTGACATTGCAGAACCTTATCGAAACCATGCCATGAAGAATATGTGCAGTAATCACTGAGCATGGACCTGATAAAACACAGTGGACCAGCACTAGCAGAGAACATGACTCACCCCTTACTGTGCAAACTTACCCTGGACCTTCAGCTCCTTTTATTCTGTGCCTCACTTCTCTTCCTCCAGACTCTGGGATCTTAATTTCCAAATGTAAATTTACTTTCATCTGAAAAAAGAACTTGGGTCCACTGAACAACAGTCCAGTCCATTCTCTCCTTAACCCAGGTAAGATGTCGGACATTGTCTCTGGTTCAAGAGTGCCTTAATTAGAACAGTTGTACGGTGTGGCTCTTGAAACATTTTGAAGTATTTTGAGTTAATTAGCTGATGTGTGTGACACAATGAGTCTCTAATATTGAACTTTTGCACAATATTAACATTTCTGAAAGCGAGAGAGAAAGAGAGAGAAAAGGATAGATGATATGGAGATGGTGAAGCAGGAAGTGGATAGGATTAGTAAGGAGGAAGTAAGAGCAGCTATTAAGTGGATGGAGTTGTTCAGTCAGTTGGACCAGATGACATTCCACTAGAAGAGTGGAGATGTTTAGGAGAGATGGCATTAAACTTTTTAACTCTTAACAAGATTTTGGAAGGTGAGATAATGAGTGAGGGAGGAGTAGGAGTGTGCAAGAGTGTGCTGCTTGCGATTTTTAAGAATAAGGGAGATGTGCAGACCGGCAGTATCTACAGGGGAATAATGTTGATCAGTAACACCATGAGGTTGTGGGGAAAGTGCAGTGGAAGCTAGGTTGAAATAAGAGGTGACCAGCAACAGTATGGTTTCAGGCCAAGGAAGAGCACTACGGATGTAATATTTTCTTTTAGGATGTTGGTGAAGAAGTAGAGAAAAGTTCAGAAAGAGTTGTACTGTGTTTGTGAATCTAGAGAAAGCTTGGAAGTTAGGTGTGGCAGAGAAGTATGTGAGGGTGGTCCAGGACATGTACGAGGACAGTGTGACAGCAGTGAAGTGTGCAGTAGGTTAAACAGTGGTTTAAGGTGGAGGTGGGATTGAATCAAGGATCAAGTCTGAGCCCTTTCCTGTTTGCAGTGGTATTGGACAGGTTGACAGACGAGGTCTATCCATGGACTATGATGTATAAAGATGATATTGTGATTTGTGGTGAGAGTAGAGAGCAGTCTGAAGAGTCTAGAGGTGTAGATTTGTGCTGGAGAGAGGGGGAATGAAAATTACTGGGAGTAAGAGACTGAAAAGAATGAAAGGCAAAGGCAGTGTAGTGGTGCAGTTGCAAGGAGAAGAGGTGGTGAAGATGGATGAGTTCAAGTACCTGGGGTCAACAGAGACCTGCAATGTTGTGCAGTTAAAAGACAGTGGTGTTGTCTAAAAGACAGGAGGTAGAGCTGGAGGTGGCAGAGTTAACTAGAGGAAGACACATATAGGATGTTTTGGAGACAAGGTGAAGGAGATTAGATTGAGATGGTTTGGACATAGGAGGGACACAGGGTACATAGGGAGAAGAATGCTGATGATGGAGATGCCAAGTAGGAGTAAAACAGGAAGGCCAAGAAGGAGGTGTGTTGATGTGGTGGGGGAAGACATGCTGGAGTGAAATAGTCAGATGTAGAGAACAGGGTAGTTTGGAGAAGGTATTGTGGTGACCCCTAATGGGAGCAGTAAAGAAGGAAGAATATTTGAGTATGTCTCAAGGGACGATAATAAAGAAATTAAATATGGACATATTTTAGAATAGTCCATATGCAGCTTGTATTCCTGTACAGATTTATTGTCCTCTGAAAATAACTCACATTTATTGTCTAAAAACCTGGTAACATTTGTAAGAACACCAAGCAAGAACAACTTTAGATTCGCTAACCATGCAAAGCCACATGTCCTATTCATTATTCCTGTTCTTAACTGCTTGAAGGGTCCATTCAAATGTGTGTATTTTGTATTAATTAATCAGTTTAAAATTAAAACCAGTTTGCTGAAGACAATCTGACCAAGAGTTACTGGAACCATGTCCTGTAATCCGATGAGACTAAGAAACACTTGTTAAGATTAGAGGGTATCCAGAATGTGTGGGAAAGCATTATTTTCTTGGGCTGCAAGAATGGTATGGCTACTGGTATGGGGAGCTGAAATTCATTGAAGGAAACATACTGGGAAATTCATCAGCAAAATGAGTACTACACCCCAGGTCTATATACTTCATGATTTAAAAGTTTATAAAAATGTACTTAAGGGGGTGTTCATGTTTCTCATTAAACATATATAAACTTGTGTCAGGTGTAATTATAGCAAGCAATCAGATATTATTGGAATTAAAACGTGCACCCATTGCGGAAACGACAGGACAAGCAAAGGACTTAAAAAGTTTCAGACCTTTGAGAGTTTATAAAGACAATTGAACTGGAGACACCTTTTTGGTTGGAACTGGGTTATTAATAAAAACGGTGGTACGAATGCTTAAAATACAAGGGAAAATATCAAATAACCACGTACACATTATTTTTTTTAAATCTCACACAAAGGATGTGTTAAAACAGCAATCTGTTCTACCACAGGCACATCACCTATACTGTTATACTGTATCTTGTCTATATACTGTATCTTGTGTACTGTCAGTAATATATGCATATACTGCCTAATTTTTACTTTGGTTTTACCATGAAGGGTGCTACTATATATGCTAATCTCGGTCAAACTTTTATTCACAAAAAACTAAACATATTCCAAATGATACCAGTGAAAACAAATGCCAAACCTGTTACACTAGACATACGTGTGTAGTCTTTAAGGCTTAACTGAATATTATTCAGATGCAAATCAGGTGAATGGAGAAGAAATTCAGTGTTTTATTTATTTAATATACAAGTAATATGCAATAGGTGTAAAAGACTAACCGAGTTGCGAACAGTTTCTGCCCATTCTGGTGCTACAGCATGGTCAGGATTCTCTTCAAGATGATCCTTAAGGCTCTGCAATGCAGGTCCATACACCCCACCAAACTGCACCTGAGATCCACAAATATAAGCAAGAGATGAAATCTTTACTTGGTAAAATGTACAACAATGCCTGTTAACTGATAATCACTCTCAAAATTATAAAATTACATTTCATCATTCAAAGACAATACTTCCTGCTAACCTTCTTGCCAGTCTTCATGTCTATAACTTTGACTCTTTCTCTGCCAGTTGGTGCTTGTTCATTTTCCATTCTCTTCTTTCTCCTTTTCCTTTTAGTCCTATTCACCAGCAGCTGTGATGTATCAAGAGACTGATTATCAGAATCAAAGCCTAAGATTGTATGATGGTGGTGGTGAAGTGAAATGAGATACAGCAGAAATTATAATGCTTCTGGAAAACCTCCAAATACAACTGAGGCAGAAGAGCTTAAAGTGGCTCACTTTTATTAAAGCTTCCAACAATTCAACACAGAAGACAGTTGTGATTTTTTTGTATTTCTTTTCTGTTTAAGGAACAATATTTGTTACATGACGGTGAATGCTATCCAAATGAATGTTTTATCACACCTCCTTATGCCAGCTCCCTATTTACAAACCCATAGGACATTAGTTCGAGTCTTATATGTATGTATATATGTAATATAAAGCAGCAATAATTATGCAATATAATCCTTTGTAGATATGACAAAAACATGCTTAATTAGAGTTTGAACAGAACAGGTTCTCTTCACACCTCTAGCATGTCACCCTCAACTTCATATTCAGGATTTTCTTTGAGCCAGTTCGGCAAGTCCCTCTTACGAGGAGCACAGAGTACTCCCTCCATATCTAATGACTAAGGAGGGAAAGAAAATCTGCATCAAGGCAGGTTTCATGTATATGTATATTAATGCTGGCTAGCATTTTTGAGAGTTTATGGCGATGGTACCTCTTGATCACTGCGCCTTCGTCGTCCACTTGTGTCTTTTGCTGATCCATTAGGTATTAGTGCCTGTTTGGAGAAGGTCAATTTCAGCCCTTCCTCCTGAAATACATTAAACAAATACAATTAAAACACATACATAAATAAATACAGCTGTTTTAGGGCTTCGTTTTGCAGCCAACAGAGCACCCTTACATCTTGAGAATGACAGACCCAAATCCTGCACAGTGACCAAAGAAATTTTGAATCACTCATGTAATGCTGGTGGAAGTAAACGTTACCACTTCCCTACAAAAGAACATACTTTCTTTTAGGTAAAGAAGAAATAACCACAGATATTCTGAGCATGTAAGCTGCCTCAAATCCCTTGGTCTCTTCATGTTATCCCAGAGTCTTGCTATAGGGGAAAAACTGTCACTTGTGTTCTCATCTATGCTGAAGTAAAGAGTACATTAATGATATGGGTGATACGGTGGGGATCATTTTCTTTATGGAGAATTAATTTATTGTAGTTATTGCATATTTTTTAACCGGAATTCTGGAATGAAGATCACTCTTGGAAGACAAGGCTTTTCAAAGTTGATGGACATATCTAGGTAAAACTGGCCGGTTCTTTGCTGGTGGTACTGCTCGACATGTTCCGATGTGGATGTGTCTTACAACTGTTGCATTTACTTTCTATGGCTGAAATTGTGTCTACAGCCTTCAACATTGCGTCTCAGTGCGATTCTTATTGATCATTAGCGCCTGTTAATTATATTAACTAGTTAATTATACACTTGACTATTATACTACAAAATACCTGTTAAAGGGTAGTCACACTAAATATTAACTCGATTTAGATTTAGACTGTCTGTTCGCTCACTTGCCATATTGCAAACTGAAAAAAAAAAACAAAACAATAAACATATACAGTTTTCAAATGTGTAACAACATTCCTTACTTTCAATAGTTTTACAGTAAACTCTGTTTCTTCTCCATCTGGTCCAGAGAGGGTACTGTTGTTTTTGCGGTATATACGGGAATAGCCGAGGCCATCTCCAAACCCCTGTTTATCAAAAACTACAGGGAGCTGATGATCAAAAGTGTATCGTCGTCCAGATGGCCAATGTCCAGTCAGAACCAGAGTACAAAGGTTATCTATTCGGTTGATTAAAACACGATCCTAAAAAGAAAAAGATTTAGTAAGAATCTCTATATTTACAAAGCATGATCAACCCCTGCATAAAACTATTAATAATAATAATCAGCTGCTCAACCACAAGAAAAATGAAAGATTCATACACAGTACATTCAGAAAATATTCAAACATTATCATTTAGTTTATCATGACCTTTTAATATTCCCTTTCATCAATATACAAAAAATACTCTTCCTAAACTGGCTAACATTTTAAAAAAAAGCCTCTATTAAACAAATGATAATACACACACACACACACACACACACACACACACACACACACACACACATATATATAAATAAAAACAACATGGAATACAATAGACTTAAAGATAGAATAGAAATATTTACATGGAGATATCGCACAGGGTGTTTACATTGAAACAGGGCGCAGAAGAAATGGAATGTGCAAGTGTATATGTCTGTGTGTGTGTTTAAAATAATGGGGAATAATAAAGAATCTATATAATATATATCTATATCCTCTTTGTCTTACTATAATCTACATAGTGTGTGTGTGTATATATATACATATACACACACACACACGCACGCACGCATACATACACACACACTTGCACATTCCATTTCTTCTGCGCCGTTTCAATGTAAACATCCTGTTCAATATCTTAGCTCCATGTAAATTTTGCAGTCTATTGTATTCTATGTTATTTATTGCTATTCACTTCCACTTCACTTTTTATACCCTGCAATGTATTGCAAATAGGCCATGCATGCAATTCCAGTTAGATGCTAAAGGCATTTCATTGGCCCTGAACAAGTACCTTGCAAAATGATAAGTTGAATCTAATTGAATCAAGAAATGCTTCTTACTTCAGTAGGTGGGCCCACCCCACCTACCCAATACGATACTTGCTCACAAAATCATCACCAAGTAGTGGAGCCATACTGCTTAAGGCCAGTATGTCCTTATGCATTAAACTTGGTATTAAAATAGCTTATTCAAATATCATCTAGAATTTCTTATTTTTAACAAAACCTCTGCGTCCAGGTTTTGCTTCCAGAGGTGGGCAATCAGGGTTCAGAGCACCTTGATTTTTTTTATACATCCCCCATGACACATTGTATAGATAAACTAGACATGTGACATTTCCTAAAAATGTGAATGACGCTTGCTGATGCAAACAATGTAGAACCTGGTCCGTTTAATATTTAGCGTTGATGTTCATTTTCATCTGTGTTCATCTGCCCCGATTACCCATAATTTCCTGCGGTTTTTCGGACTGAGTGTCATATCAGGGCGTCAAAACGTTCCCCATTCATCTGTATGGGCAGGAACTACGCAGAATTCCCGGAATTCCAAGTTCGTGAGTCATATAAGCGTGACCTACTCCATCTCACCTATGAATGTCTGTCAAATCTGCATGTCGGGCGAACACGGGCGCGCCAAATTTCCCCATTCAATCTCTATGGGGCCCGGAATTCCGAACGGGTTTAGCACACAATAGCACATCTCACACCATGGCGCCGCACGATATGAGGTATGATTCGTGAGGATCGGACAAAAACTGCTTGACTACTGTCGTGGCCAAAAGATTTAAGAATGAGACAAATATTAGTTTTCACAAAGTTTGCTACTAAATTGCTTTTAGATCTTTGTTTCAGTTATTTCTGTGATGTACTGAAATATAATTACAAGCACTTCATACGTTTCAAAGGCTTTTATCGACAATTACATGACATTTATGCAGAGAGTCAGTATTTGCAGTGTTGGCCCTTCTTTTTCAGGACCTCTGCAATTCGACTGGGCATGCTCTCAATCAACTTCTGGGCCAAATCCTGACTGATCGCAACCCATTCTTTCATAATCACTTCTTGGAGTTTGTCAGAATTAGTGGGTTTTTGTTTGTCCACCTGCCTCTTGAGGATTGACCACAAGTTCTCAATGGGATTAATTTGGGGAGTTTCCAGGCCATGGACCCAAATGGGATTAGATCTGGGGAGTTACCAGGCCATGGACCCAAAAGTTCAACGTTTTGGTCCCTGAGCCACTTAGTTATCACTTTTGCCTTATGGCACGGAGCTCCATCGTGCTGGAAATTGCACTGTTCTTCACCAAACTGTTGTTGGATTGTTGGAAGAAGTTGCTGTTGGAGGGTGTTTTGGTACCATTCTTTATTCATGGCTGTGTTTTTGGGCAAAATTGTGAGTGAGCCCACTACCTTGGATGAGAAGCAACCCCACACATGAATGGTCTCAGGATGCTTTACTGTCTGATCACTCTTCATACAATTCTGGAGTATATGCAAATTGCTATTATAAAAACCTAAGCAGCAACTTTTCCAATTTCCAATATTTGTGTCAGTCTCAAAACTTTTGGCCAGGACTGAAGTTACGTGCCGAAAATTTGACTGAAGCTAGAGAGAGATTATAATAGTGATGCTTTTGCAAGCATCATTAATAAGGTTTGTCCACATGTAGAGTAAAGGCATTTCAAAATGACTAAGAGCAAACTTCATTCCCAAGAAAATAGTATGATGGAAGTTCCACTTGAAAAACACGCTGCCATCTCTGTTGGTGTAAATGCAACCTTGAGCACCATCGGAAGACATTACAAAGAACGGATATCACACACATACACACACACTTCACAAATTTACTTTACTTTATAAATTTACAAAGTTACTTGCACTAACTAAAAAATTATACGCCATGTCATTGAACCTGTTATTATAGGGACATTGCTGCAGCCATACAAGACATAACTATCCAAAATGATGAAAATGCTGCAAACTGAGTATAAAAAAACAGCTATTATGTGACAAAGGAGTGGCCATCAGTGAGAGATCCATTTGGAAAATCCGGCAAAAACTTGAATGGAGATATAGGTAAAATCTACATTGTCCCATGATCCAAGAGAAAAATAATTAAATACATCTTCAACAATCTCAAACGTGACCAATGAATCGATTTTTCACGATGTCATTTTTACTGATGAAACAACACTGTCTTGGGATCGCTTTGCCAAATGTCATTTCGCAAAGATTTTATATTTTTATGTAAACAGCTGCAATATCTGATCCATATGTCCATTTTTTTGCAGTCTACTGTATTAAACTTTATCCATGTAAATGTTCCAATTATCCCACACTGCTTACAATTAAAGAATCAGGGTAAACACAGTATAATTTAATAGCTGACTGTAGTATAATGCTATAAAAGATGTGTAGTATGCAGTTAAGGTATGACATGTATTTTCAAAAAATAAAAGCTTTGACATGGCTACTGTAAGCCATATCATGAAAATAGCATAATGTACTAAATAGAAAATAGTAAGTGAGTAATTGCAACAGAACCTCTTTTTAGATGTTATGCTCTGTATCTCAAAGACTAAAATGCAAATTTTGGGGCCAAACCCCCTCAAGTTGCAACTAGTGAAACCAGTTTGTTCATTAAGACCTAGTTGTCAATGAAAGCAGAAAAAACAGTAAAAACAGTAAAAAAAACAGTAAATCTATTCCTTTACTCCTTTAATTATCGCATGTTATCATATATTCCCCATGCTGACAGTGATTTGGCATGCAATGTCCTGCATTCTGTTCTTAGCAGGCTGTTAACACAGTGTCCAAATGACCTTCTCATGATCTCTGGAGACTTTAGTGATAACATGCAAGAATTCCCTGGGTAGGTAGTGCGGCCTTGTGCTAATGGCTAACAGCTCAATGTCCTTAAAGCACATTAGTTCCTTAATAAGGAGAGCAAAACATTCTAAGCACAAGCATAACATTCTACCATTAAAACTTACTTTTCTATTAATG
The DNA here is from genome assembly GCA_030449085.1 of Kryptopterus vitreolus. Taxonomy (NCBI): domain Eukaryota; kingdom Metazoa; phylum Chordata; class Actinopteri; order Siluriformes; family Siluridae; genus Kryptopterus; species Kryptopterus vitreolus. Next base: position 13,649,765 of record JACRUU010000017.1, on the reverse strand, counting down.
CCCTTCCATCCTCTACTCTGCCCTAATTCACCCAGTTTGTTTCATGTGTCACCAGAGACAATAAAACATCGGAATGTTTTATGCAAACTCCAAGGAGACTTATAATTCATCACCACTCCCCCTTTGGGAAGATCAGATCACAATCTGATTCATCTCCTTACCTGTATACAGATGCCTTGTGTGCAGGCAACTAGCTGTCACCTGCACAGTGAGGACAAGATCTGATGAGACCATTGAGGCTCTGAAAGAATGTTTTGATACAACTGGGTGGGAGGATTTGTGCAATCCACATGGGGAGGATATCGATAATTTGACTTGAATGACTATTATGCACTATATCTATAACATCAGTGTGGATAATTCT
>JACRUU010000017.1:13624401-13644401 GCA_030449085.1 Kryptopterus vitreolus | reverse complement strand
TGATGCATATTTGACAAAAATATACTAATTGCACAATTATAGTATTTGCTTGAAAGCAAACACACACATTTTTTTTTTATATGATTATAAATAAATTCAGGCAACAAGGGGTTAACAGGTTCACGAGAACATATGACTGTAGTTATGTAATTACATAAATAGCAATATCGGCAGGAAAAAAAGCGTCTTTCATACTCTGATCATTAAAAATTATATATTTTTTAAATAATAATCTGCAGGTGACATGTGCTCTTAACTGTGAGCCTTTAACACCGCTATTGTTTATATGCAGTGCATGAAGAGGTAGGAAGAAGGTAGCGGAGCACATTTTTTAAAATAGTTCGATTTAGTTGGTGGAAAATTTCAAGAAGCTTTTCTGGAGACAGGAATACCACATCATTATGCTGTGTACGATTTAATAAATTACTACACGAGTGAGAATAATAAGAGTTTCAGCAATAAAATGCAGATTTTTCTAAAAAGAAAAACAAACTGCTTGCTCATTCTAAGAGAGCTGTCTTATTTTCTATCTCTTATTTAGTAACAGAAAGTCTTTCTTAACCCAATTCCTAGATTAATAGATGGAATATTAATTAGGATACTCGATGACTAATATAATCAATAGCAACATCCCTACATACAACTTGTAGACAGTTCTTGCAAAGAATGATTAGCAGGAATAGATTCATTTGTCAACAAACAGTTAATGTGAAATACATATTGAAAGATGACCCCTAAATATTCACAGCTAAATATTTGTAGACATCCTCAAAACGTACATAGCTCTGTACATGTTTTCAAATTTATATAAATCATTTAATATAGTTAATACTTGTGCAGATTTGTGATGGGAATCAATATTTTATTTATATATATAATCAATATTTTTATGGGAATCAACAAGATAAGCAAGGAGTTCTGAGATTAGAGAGTGTGGCGAAGGCACTCCCATTCTTGTTTTTGTAATCAATTTTCTATAATCCAAAATACTGTAAGTAGACCACCATGAAAGATGAACCACTTCTAATGAGTGTAAGGAATGTAATTTTTTACACTAATGTTTTTTTTTCTTCTGTATTGTAAAGGTATAAATACATGTTATAGATCTTTAGGAGACAAATGAAATTACATGATGTAAAAACAGGGTGCTGGTTGGGGGTGCAAGCTCCCAAAGCTTCTTTGCATAAGACAAAGGGTCAAAATTTCACTCAATCTCCTGCTGTGAGAGGGAACCTTTGCTCCTAATGTTATCAAAGATCTAAAGCTTAGTTGTGGACCCTTTTAACCGTTTGGTGTCTGGCCCAAAAAAAAAGGCCCAAATCGACTTCAACTGTATGCTTTGTTTTCACTTATCACCCAAGTGCTTTGTTCTCCTTGGTGCGGGGATGCCTCCAACATGTGTATAAGAACTACAGTACAAAGAACCTAGAGCAGATTTGATGACTGCAGTACGGACGAAGCAGTACGCTCCAACATGTGTGCTCTGCAATAAAGACTACTACGGAAAAGATCTCCAAGTCTCCTGGTTTAGAAAATCTCATTCTGCATTTAGCCATCATTTGCTGACATTATAACCCCACTCTTATGGGAAGATTTAGGAGTTTGCTTGTGAAAATTTCTTCATGTGTAATGTAAGGTATTGGTATTGATGTGTTATAAGGAAGCATGAGGTGCAATCAGCGTTCCAATTGATCCCCAAGGTGTTGAACAGTTGTTGAGGTAGGGCTGATTAATAATTAAAAACAAACACACACACACACCTGAGAAATGTAATAGATTACAGATTACCCTATTCAAAATGTAATAAGTAGTGTACCTTTTCAATTACTTTATAAAAGTAAAGTAACTGATTACATTTGATTACTTTTTCATTACTTTCATTTGCATGTTAAGTTAAAAGTTTCAAACACTTTTTTCAAATGAAACTGTAGCAGATTGCCATCATTCAAATCAAAATCCTGTTTCATTAATTTTTTTCATCAATCATGCAGTAGTCTAAAGAATTGATGGTACATTAAATTGTTCAGATGTAACCCTATTTGTAATCTTTAACATTTTCACAAGTAACTAATTTACACATTTTTTCTTCAGTAATGAATTACTGTTAATTTTGTAATTAAATTAGGTAACGCCACACACAATCCCCAACACTGCACACACGCATTATATATACACACACACACATATATATACACACATACATACATATATATAGATATATATATATATATATATATATATATATATATATATATATATATATATATATATACACACACACACACACATATATATATATATATATATATATACAGACGTGGACAAAATTGTTGGTACCCTTTGGTCAATGAAAGAAAAAGTCACAATGGTCACAGAAATAACTTTAATCTGACAAAAGTAATAATAAATAAAAATTCTATAAATGTTAACCAATGAAAGTCAGACATTGTTTTTCAACCATGCTTCAACAGAATTATGTAAAAAAATAAACTCATGAAACAGGCATGGACAAAAATGATGGTACCCCTAACTTAATATTTTGTTGCGCAACCTTTTGAGGCAATCACTGCAATCAAACGCTTCCTGTAACTATCAATGAGACATCTGCACCTCTCAGCAGGTATTTTGGCCCACTCCTCATGAGCAAACTGCTCCAGTTGTGTCCGGTTTGAAGGGTGCCTTTTCCAGACTGCATGTTTCAGCTCCTTCCAAAGATGCTCAATAGGATTGAGGTCAGGGCTCATAGACGGCCACTTTAGAATAGTCCAATTTTTTCCTCTTAGCCATTCTTGGGTGTTTTTAGCTGTGTGTTTTGGGTCATTGTCCTGTTGCAAGACCCATGACCTGCGACTGAGACCAAGCTTTCTGACACTGGCTAGTACATTTCTCTCTAGAATTCCTTGATAGTCTTGAGATTTCATTTGTACCCTGCACAGATTCAAGACACCTTGTGCCAGACGCAGCAAAGCAGCCCCAGAACATAACAGAGCCTCCTCCATGTTTCACAGTAGGGACAGTGTTCTTTTCTTGATATGCTTCATTTTTTCGTCTGTGAACATACAGCTGATGTGCCTTGGCAAAAACTTCGATTTTTGTCTCATCTGTCCACAGGACATTCTCCCAGAAGCTTTGTGGCTTGTCAACATGTAGTTTGGCATATTCCAGTCTTGCTTTTTTATGATTCGTTTTCAACAATGGTGTCCTCCTTGGTCGTCTCCCATGTAGTCCACTTTGGCTCAAACAACGACGGATGGTGCGATCTGACACTGATGTTCCTTGAGCATGAAGTTCACCTTGAATCTCTTTAGAAGTCTTTCTAGGCTCTTTTGTTACCATTCGGATTATCCGTCTCTTAGATTTGTCATCAATTTTCCTCCTGCGGCCACGTCCAGGGAGGTTGGCTACAGTCCCATGGATCTTAAACTTCTGAATAATATGTGCAACTGTACTCACAGGAACATCTAGTTGCTTGGAGATGGTCTTATAGCCTTTACCTTTAACATGCTTGTCTATAATTTTCTTTCTGATCTCTTGAGACAGCTCTTTCCTTTGCTTCCTCTGGTCCATGTCGAGTGTGGTACACACCATATCACCAAACAACACAGTGATTACCTGGAGCCATATATATAGGCCCAATGGCTGATTACAAGGTTGTAGACACCTGTGATGCTAATTAGTGGACACACCTTCAATTAACATGTCCCTTTGGTCACATTATTTTCTGTGTTTTCTAGGGGTACCATCATTTTTGTCCATGCCTGTTTCATGAGTTTATTTTTTTACATAATTCTGTTGAAGCATGGTTGAAAAACAATGTCTGACTTTCATTGGTTAACATTTATAGAATTTTTATTTATTATTACTTTTGTCAGATTAAAGTTATTTCTGTGACCATTGTGACTTTTTCTTTCATTGACCAAAGGGTACCAACAATTTTGTCCACGTCTGTATATATATATATATATATACACATATACATATACATATATATATATATATATATATATATATATATACATATATACATATGATATATATATATATATATATATATATATATATATATATATATATATATATATATATATATATATATCACCTACCTATCTATCTAATCTATCTATATATATATATATATATATATATATAATTCATTCATCTTCTACCGCTTTATCCGATCTTCCCTCAGGTCATGGGGAGCCTGTGCCTAAATCTCAGGCATCTATGGGCATTAAGGCAGGATACACGCTGAATGGAATGCCAACCCATCGCAGGGCCACACACACACACACATTCACACACACATTCATTCATACACTAGGGACAATCAACCCATCATGCATGTTTTTGGACCGGGGGGAAACCGGAGAAAACCCCCGGAGAAAAACCCCCTGAGGCAGGCACGGGGAGAACATGCAAACTCCACACAAAAATTCAGCAAAATGAGCTAAAGATTTACATTTTAAATAGAGTTCAAGCCTGCTAAAAACATCATGGCCTTCATGTCCAGCAAGGACTCTCATGGCCTAAACCATGACATTGTAATATACTTTTGTCCATGAGCATGAATAAAATAATTGACAATGGTTTAATCTGTTAATTTCATAGCCTTTCTCCGGTGCACCACTTCAAATAGCAGCACAATTTATTTTTAGATTAGGTTAGAGTTTTGATCCAATCAGCCATCACAAATATTATTAGCTAGTAACTATTAGCAACTACTATTAGCTCTTCAATTGAATCCCAGTAACCAACAGTGATTGCCTCTGTTTGCATTAACATCAGTTCATCATTAGAATCGAGCCTGGTCATCCAAATTGGTTTGAAAATCTCCTATCTTTTTCAAATATTACTTTCAGTGAGACTTAAGGAAATAATTAAATAAACCTGTTTTGGGTTTAAGGGGCACGGTGGCTTAGTGGTTAGCACGTTCGCCTCACACCTCCAGGGCCCGGGTTCGATTCCCGTCTCGGCCATGTGTGTGTGGAGTTTGCATGCTCTCCCTGTGCCTCAGGGGGTTTTTCTCCGGGTTCTCCGGTTTCCTCCCCGGTCCAAAAACATGCACGGTAGGTTGATTGGCACCTTGGAAAATTGTGCCTAGTGTATGAATGTGTGTGTGCCCTGCGATGGGTTGGCATTCCATCCAGGGTGTATCCTGCCTTAATGCCCATAGACGCCTGAGATAGGCACAGGCTCCACGTGACCCGAGGGAAGATCGGATAAAGCGGTAGAAGATGAATGAATGAATGAATGTATTGGGTTTATATATACCTGAGTGGTTGAGGAGTGTGTTTGGCTCCTGGCCATTCTCAGGGGGAGTGATGAGTTCCCATATGAAGCTTTTGATATTTTCATCTCCACGGTAATGAAGAAGGCAGAAGACCAGTATCACCCTGCAAATGGTCTCCACGTCCTTTTCCCCAAGGCGACGCTTGCACCTAGCATGGGACAGGATATCATGCCAACGCCCCCAGCTGGACACAAGAAATTATAACATTTAGACAAAAATAAATAATAGTGCTTGGAGTACAGACTTTACAAACATATCAGATACCATGAATTAGTTTATTATTAAATCTTTCTGGCTGTTCTGAAATTCATTTCATAACAAATTAGTTAAAAAGATTAAAAAGAAAACACTAAAAGTAATTAAACAACAAATTGCTTTCAGGTTTCACTTTATTCCACTTTTAACAGCTTCTATGTTTAAAAGCATCTGTTTAGTTCTAAGTTTGATCGGTATCAGCAAGTTCAAAGAGTTACCAGTATGATTAGCTGTGCCAGATAAAATATTGCATGCTTCATCAAATTATAATGAAAAAAGAAATTCAACAATAAAAACTGTCCAGTACCCATAAATCAGCAGGTGTTTTTCCACTCTGAAGCAGTCGGTGCGGCCATAGCCACCGCCAGAATGACGATCAGATCTGCGTGAAGCTCGGGCCTGCCGAGAATTTTGGGGTGGATACTCCTCATCGCTGTCCAATTCTGAAAGATCGCCACTTTCCCCACGAAGAGTAGAGTACTGTCGTGTTTGTTTGCGTATGCGTGGAGTATCAATCACAAGGGTATTCTACAAAGAAAAAAAAAAGTGTAAGCCTTTTGGCTTGATAATATGACAAAAAAATGGGATTCCTATCACTATTTTACAGACTGAACATAGGTCATAAGACCCAAATATGGTTTCAGTACAACTTGTTACATTTATTAAAAAAAAAAAAAAAAAAAAAAAAAAAAAAAAAGTGTGTCCTCCAATTTGAAGACTGGTGTGCATTCAACAAGAACATTAGTGAGCTTGGACTGGTGATGAGTAAGAATGACTGATGGACAGGAATTCCAATTTATTCTTCTTATTTATTTGTCTTATAATCAATTAAGTGCTTGGTGACGGAAAACAAACCCTGAAGACAAACACTCTCTCTGAGGCTTTACATTACAGCACAGTGAAATTCTTTCTTCATATATCCCAGCTTGTTTGGAACCTGGGGGCAGAGCACAGGGTCATCCATGATACAGCGACCCTGGAGCACAAAAAGTTAAGGGTTTTGATCAAGGACCCAAGAGTGTCAGCTTGGGGATACTGTGACTTGAACCCCCCACTTTTAGGTCAGTAACCTTAAGCATAATGCCCACGAAGCTGGGGTCAGCTATGGTACGCCACTCCTAGGGCAAACAGGGTCAAGGACCCAAGAGTGTCAGTTTGGTAGTCCTGGGATTTGAACCCACAACCTTATGATCAGAAATCCAGAGCCTTAGCCACGGGACCACCACTGACCTATTTGTAATGCTACAAGGTATAAAGTCAATCTAAACAATTTTAGCATTAAAATGTTTTAACAGACCAACAAATAAAGGATCAGGTAATGGAGTACTTTTGGTTATATAGTATTCAGTCCAAATACAAAAAGCTGAAATTGTTGTATTGGCATATCACAATGCTTAAGTGCTTTAGTAATTGCTCATGCTTTTACTAAAGCATTCAAAATGGCTTGCATTTTCCCCCAAACGGAGAACTGGCCCCTTTTTTTTTCTAATTTAGTTTTCATAGGCAAAAAAAGAAAAATGAATTACAAAAGGTGGAATGTTTAATTTGTTCATCATATGTGGTTTTATCATTTCTATTGTAAAATTAAATTTGAACTTCTAACCTGTTGTCTTGTTCATTTGTTTAACGACAATAAAAAGTTAAAGGACAGAAAGAACAAAGTTGATGGTCATCTCCAAGAGGAGATGATGAAAGACGCACACACACACTGGCTGAGAAAGTTGCACACTAATCATTTCATTGATGATTAGATTAGACCATTTTTTCAGTCTGTTATTAACATCCCCTTATCTGTTTCTTTTGTTTCATACTATTATCCATAATCAAAGATATGATCATCAAAACACAGTTGTCTCCTTTTGCGATTTTTATGAGCAGACCATTTTCTACCTCAATGACTCGTTCACAGGAGATCTGGATATGACTATTGATAATTACATACAAGCTTTAGTTGAAATATGATGTACAGAAAAACCTACTCATCAATTTCATCCGGATGCCACTGTGCTTATAAACAGCTTGAATTGGAAACTGTTGGAGAAGTAGTTTTTAAATTGTTCTAATGGTCTGATGACTTGACTCTCAATCTCAGTAGATGTTTGCTAGTATGCTGAAGCGTTGCCCTACTGCTCCACAATTTGTCCGATAAAGGGTTTCACAATTAAATTCACAAGCAACCAAATTATTTTTGTATTTGCTTCTCACACACATTGACTTTAAGGAGATCATGAACCACTGTGTCCTAGTTATTCTGTTTGGCGTGTACAGGTCCCTCTGTGACCCAAGAGGAAAAAAATGTCCGACATTGATCAAATGAAACTGTTATGGCTCACACTTTTTGCCTGCAAGTCTCAGACTTATTCCAAGTTCTTTGATCTATATCTGTCTTTTCTTTATTATTCAATGCCCAAGGACTTCATCATACACATTTCTGATTAATAGTCTAACCATTCTGCTAATGCCTAAACAAATCCAGCAAACATCATTGTCATGGGACACAGAAGTTGACCAATTATTTGGTTTTGCAGATGGTTTTCTGAGCTTGAACGCAAATGATAAAGTGCACTGTCATTACAAGAGCGGCCTCTAGAGGCGAATCTTTGATGCCATGTGCTGTTTGTACAGAAAACACTGTATTATAAATATTTTTTAAAGAAAGTATTATTTCTATACTTATATTTGAATCAATATATCATTTATTTCATCTACTGATTCTTTTATAATTTTATTTCATTTATATCATTTAATTTTTCTATTTTTAATTTAAAAAATATATATATATTTCTAGTTTTTTTTGTAAAAAAAATTGGTTAATCAATCATCCACACTTAGCTATCGATAGAGGTAGGTCAAATTTATGGCAAGTATGGACCTGACCCTGAACCCCGCCTCTACATTCTGACCTTGGAAAAACATATGTCCCTAAAGAATCACCTTTAAGTGCCTATAAATTAATTAATCATTTAGCAATAACATATCCATACCTTTCTATTTATGGTGTCCAAGTCGATATCTGCTTTCTGGGCCCACTTTTGCCAAAATTCTGGGTCATCCAGAGCAATGTCCGTCCTGTTTTCAGATGCTACAAAGCTAGCCTTAGAAAACGTGGATCCCTTGCCCTCACTCTCAATGGTGATAGTGGTGGCTCTCCTCTGAAGAATCTGATCAATGTCTTCTTCACAGAAACGGCTGCCCTCATCATTCTCATCCATGATAGCAGCATAAGCTCCTTTTCTTAGCAAATCTTCAATTTCCTTTTTGGTGAACTGCTGAACCTATTTTAAATTCATTAATTATTGTTAATAATGATGTGATAAGACATCAAATAATTACACTTATATTACACTACAACACTTACCCCATTGACATTATTGTCTTTATTGGTACTCATGCTCTGAAGAACAGCCCGATCCAATCCCAACTTTAAACTAGCTTTGTCCAACATCTCCCGTTCATAGGAGTTTCTGGTGATGAGACGATAGACCTTTACAGCCTTAGACTGGCCAATACGGTGGCAACGTGCCTGGGCCTGGGAAAAGAACCACCATGAATGCACTATACGAATACACTTTTGGTGCATTTATGCAGCAATCACAGTCTTTAAATTATTTGGGCACATTCAAACCATACACTGAATCAATGATTGAATTTACTGTGTATTTAATACAACCATAAAATAAAACAAGCCGGTGTACAATAGTTTAATAGATAAATGCCTTTTCATATAATTTATTATGTTTATTTTTTGTACATGATGCATATATTTTAGCTATTTTATTCAGTCTGGGTTGGTCTTGTGATTCTTAAAGGGTTGAAGCATAAATGCACACAGATGTCATTCCCAGAATTATAACAAAGGCAGAGACGTAGGAAATTGGTCTGCTACCCAAGTCACATGTTTTATTTACAAAGTGGCAAGGACCTTTGAGTGTACACACTGAGATGATGTATGTGTGGCATTTTTCAGGGGGATGCTTCTCTTTTTTCCAAGAGTAATCTTGGTTGTAAAAACTGTGTCTAAACTTGGTGTATTTCCTATGCTTTGATCCGTTGAACTGCTATCTGGGTTGCTTTTATTTGATAGTGAATTTAAATAATGGGGGATGGCAGACCTCCAACAATTGGTCTACACCAGATTGTCACTGTTAGTGTTTGGCAGCACAGAAATATGTCCTCTGCAATTGCCAATTGGGATGACAGTCATTTACAGTAATGATAGGCAGGCAGCATACACAAGAACTGAGGGCTCTGTTGAGATTTTGAAGATGGAGGAAATATTTTTTTTAGGTCACTTCATTATTAATATGAAAGACTATAGCAGAAGAACAGAGCATGCTCATATTGTCAGAGTAATTTAATTAATGATGTTGATGAAAATAAGGAATGTTTTCTTCAAATTCTGCCTTCATTAATTAAATAAATAAATACCTTCTGCAGCAATTGCAACACGTTCACAGCTATGCAACTGTTTGTGAAAGAGTTCTCAATCAATTAACCGTATAAAATAATGAACTTGAATTTGCAGCCATACTAAGAAAATGATGCAGAGGCCTGACAATTGCTAATAATAGGTCTTTAGGCAGAAATGTTTCAGCATTTAAAAATGTGAATTGCATGAAAATGTATTTTACTTTGGGGAAAAAAAAAGAAGTGATCCAAAGCTTTTCAGCAGAAGTGAACATATTTATTTAATAATAATAGGATAATGTTAAAAGGAGGCGCATTGCAGACACTTACCTGAAGGTCATTCTGTGGGTTCCAGTCAGAGTCGAAGATAACACAAGTGTCAGCAGCAGTCAGATTAATTCCCAATCCTCCAGCACGGGTGCACAGCAAAAAAACAAACCGGTCCGAGTCTGATTTGCTGAACCGATCGATGGCTGCCTGACGAAGGTTTCCTCTTACTCGACCATCAATGCGTTCGTAGAGATATCTGGTAAAATAAAATTAATATTTTTGTGAGGGATATACTGTGACTTTACCAGTGAAATAAATCATTATCAATTCATAATCATGCCAAGCTTTTTTTGAAACCAAACTTCATGCAAGGTGCAACCACAATACATGGCCAAAAGTTTGTCTACAGCTGACTAAAATAAACTTTTCAGAAGTTGGGAGGAAACTAAAGCTGAATTCAGGTTTTTAAGAAGCACACACATTTATTATAATGTGCATTATGGCCACATGTACTTTTGCGAATGCTGTTTTCAGTCTTATCTGGACAGTTTTTTGTCATGCATGCCACCTTTTGAGAGAATAAGAAATATTAGTAGCCATATTTTTAAGAAGTACAAAATATTTTATTATTTCTATTTACAGGAGAAGGCACAATTACCTGCTGCCATTTTTTAGTTTAAGATTAAGCTAAAAAAATGCATAATAATATTATTTTAAAAGCCTATTATATTAAAAATGTAAATAACAGAAAATGGTTTTAAATAAAATCTTCTACCTTTTGTGGATGAGATAATCTTCTAGAATGTCCAGACAGCGCACCATCTGGGAAAAGATAAGCACTTTGTGTCCACCAGCCTTGAGACGAGGCAGCAACTTGTCTAGAAGTACCAATTTTCCTGCTGAGCGCACCAAGGCCTGAAGGTGGAAGTCTGGTGCTGAAGGACTGTACACCTCCCTAAGCTCAGCAACTATTTTCTCTTCAGCTCCTGAGCAGATACACAAAATATGTGTAAAAAAATTTTATATGTGAAACACCTTTTACTAAATTGAAAGAACAAAGAATAAAACCTGTGCTAGCAATAATTATTCAATCATTCTGCACCAAAATGTGGGATGACACATAATTTGCTGGAATTAACACTTTTCTCCATTTGTGAGGTAATATATAGAACTGGGGAACAAGGGAAGTAGTTATACGCATGTCTTGAATGAAGTTGGCTAGTGTTGTGTGATGGGGAGAGCTACCAGATGAGGTGGTCATGGATTAAACTGGTTTAAACAATCGTAAGGCTACAAGTCAGATACAATGTGCATAAATGACCTGCACAATAGCGAAGATTTTGAATAGTGACCTGTGATTAAATAAGGGTGATTGCAGCATTTACGGAGCTCCATCATGGTATTGAGAAGATTGGGTACGTTGTTGTTCTGATTAGCCCCCATACTCAAGAAGCTGAAGTTACGCTCTAGAATAGCACGGTAATACTTCTTTTGCACATCAGTCAACTCCACCTAAAAAGAAAAAGAAAATTTGTAGTTAGATATTTATTATATCAAACACAGTTTAGTCTAAATTATTTTTAGTGTAACACAGTGTTACATGTGCTACACATTTTTATATACAGACATACACAATTGGACACAACTCCACAACTCCTCCTTTAATGGTTTTAGACACACTAGATCTGCGAAAGCCACTGCATGCATTCTAATGACATTACAAACTACCACTCAAAAGTAATATTGGACTGCTTAGAAATTTCAATGTTCCAAACAAACTAGAGAATTATTAAGATATTCTGGAATTTGGAGCAGAGTTCTGACTGATACCAGATCATAACTATACCAAGGAAAATGTTCAGTAATGCAGACATTTAAATAATAAAAACAAGCGGAGGGCACAATGTGGGATTGACCAGGTTTCCTACCTCAATAATTGTCTCCTGCTTTGGTGCCAAGTTCTTTTCAACATCCTCCTTCAATCTGCGTAGCATCATAGGTTTCAGAATAGCTTGCAATTTCTGCACCTAATGAGATAATAGAAGTGTACAGTGATAATTGCTGCATTTAAAAGTTGTAACCATGTCTAATGTGCATGCAAACATATGCACATAAACTTCCATACCTGCTCTTCCGTTTTGAGATCGCCAAATTCACGCAGGAACTCTGTTTCTGAAGGGAACTGTGCAGGTTCTAAGAAGTGCAACAGGCTGAACAATTCTTCTACAGTATTCTGCAATGGCGTACCTGTTAACAGCACTTTATGCTCCTGTAATCAGAAAATAAGACAAGTGGCTCAGTTGTTTGATTCCCAGGGGGCCATTTGAAAAAGAATACTGCTGTATTTACTGTGATTTTATTCAGATTTAATTGCTGAAAAGCAGATCAGACAATCAGAAGGACAGAAGACTTTATTTCTTAAAAGAACAGTAAACTGAAACACAAACCAAACATGTGGGAAAACATACATGATAAAAACTTGTATATAAACAGTATAAATGAACATTTTTTAAAAATGTTCTGCTGCTCTGACATTAGAAAAACCCTAAAAACATTAGATGTATCAAATCCTCTGGTCATTTCTCCTCCACCTACTCCAAATAAGATAAAGAGAGCTGTGTAAAAATCCTTTTTGAATTTTATGGTTTGATTTTATCAGAACTTGAAATACAACCTCCATCATTATTAAGGACTATTTTCTGCTCACTCATATTTACAACATTTCCTCAGTTCATTGAGTTTTGTGGGCATTTGTTTATGCACATTTCTCTTAAGGTCCTGTCTCAGCAATCCATATGTGTTGATTTCTGGATTTAGAATCAGTGTCTTGAAATGACTTTCTTTTGCCACGGTGTTGTAGATTTTCTCATGTGGAATCAGTGTCCTTTTGCATGACCCAATTTCAGGCTCAGCTGTCAAACATATTTGTCTTTTGAATACATTGGTACAGTAAACTCAATGACTGAAAGTTTCCCATTCCCGATGGCTGAAAAAGAGCATAAATCACCCCCCCCCCCCCCCCCCCCCCCCAAACACAACCCACAACGACTGACAATTTGTATGAAGTGTTTGTACTGATATTTGTGCTGTGCACTATGGCCAAGTATCTTTACTTTGGTCTCATCTCTCCAAAGGAAAGGTCTGTTCAAATTAGGTGTGTAATGACATGAAAATTTAATATCACAATTATAGTGACCAAAGTTATCACGGTTATCAATATTATCAGTCTTGTTCACATTAGATGAAAATGTGTATATAATAAAAAAAAAAAAAAAAAAAAAAAAAAAAAAAAAAAAAAAAAAAACTGTTACACTGAAAATATTACAATAAGTTTTATACTTGAAAGCTGCACTTTAAGGCATGCATTAACATAGAATTAAGCCCATAAAGAAAAATCTACAACTTAACAAAAATTAGCAATTGGAATCATGTGCAGAATCCTGAGTCGCTTTCCATACAGATAGCGGAGCAACTTATTTCTATTGTACCCCTAACTGCAATGTACTGTGTTTTAGCATTTTCAAGCTAAACTGTAAATTTCTCAGAGAAACCGTGGCTACAAATATATATATATATATATATATATTAGATATATATATATATATATCTATATAGATATATATATATATATATATATATATATATATATATATATATATATATATATATTATATATATAAACATATATACATCTAAACTAATATTTAAAATTGCATCAATAGCATTGGAAATAAATAAATAGGAATTCATTAGAATTGCGCACTAAGCAAAAATTAAGCTACAATGTGAATATAATTTGGAATTTTAACTAGCTAGCCAATTATTACAAAATGAAAATTTGGTTAAATGGAAACTAAAATTTACAGCAACAAACAAAAATCCCGGATATTTCAAAACTTGGACAAAAAATATTTTCAATGTCTAGATTAGACCTTTTAAAAGTTCATGATATTCCAGAAATTCCTTGAGCCGTAGGAATCCTGAATATAACAATTGGTTCATCATCAGTGGACTAAAGAATTAAATGACTACTGGCTGTTAATTCTCTAAAAAAAAACTAGAAATTAAAAGGCTGGTTCTTTGTCTAATATTTTATATAGCTTACTTTACAGTACACCCGTACACCAAGAACAAACATCTAGTTTATATGCCTGTGTCTGCACACTCACCAAATTTAGCATCTTGAGACTGTCAAGCAGTTTGCAGTTTCTGTTCTTCAGACGATGTGCTTCATCAATGATCACACAACGCCAATAGATCTCCCTTAGCTCTGGGCAGTCAGACAGAACCATCTCAAACGTTGTGATTAGTGCATCAAATTTATAAGCTCCTGGTATGAGGTGCCCCTTAAGTGAGGGAAAATATATAAACTATTAATTTACATTCAAGCAAGATAATGAATGACAAAATTCACAATACAAGAAACAAATACCGCCAAAAAGACAATACCCATCTGCTCAAATTCACAGATGTTCATATAATGATATTCACTTTCAAGTATGGTTTAGTTAGATTAGATTCAACTTTGTCATTGTGCAAGGTACATGTACAGAACCAATGCAATGCAGTATACTGTATATGCAAACTTCAAAGATTATTCTCAGTTAACAAGCATAAAAATAATCACACATGGGTCATCTAATACAGCTACCAAAAATCTACAAAAGCTACCAAAGAAACAAAGATCCAAAAGCCAGAAAAAAACCCAAAACATCTAACCTTCTAGTACTCCCCAATCAGGCTTGTGCTCACAGGTCGCCCCCAAGGACCACATGTGGTGTCCGTGGGCACTCTCAGGCTAGCCCCCAAGGTGAATAAATAAAACAAACCAAACATAATGTAATTTAATGTAGTTAAGTTCAAAGGTTGGTGATTTACTAGATAAATAAATAAAAAAAACAAACACAAAGGACTACATTTTGCTTGTTTATTATATTCTGCAAAATTGTATTTTGTTTCATGTAGTAGCTCGCAGTTAAGTAAAAGAAAAACCAAACAAACAAAAGCTACTGTTATTATATTCCAATTATTTTGTTTCACTATTTTCCAATTATACTATTTTGCAGCTTATTGGTTTTAATGTATGGGACAAAACCATGTGGCATAGTTAACCCAGAACACATTTCTACATGCTAAAAACAAAATTTTGAAATATTTTCTTTATTTTCCCTTTGTGTGTACATTCACAATGACCAACCTTATTATCTTTGCAGTACATCTCATACTGCTGGATCATCTGTCTGCTGGCCAGGCTGCCGTGATAAACAATAGCGTTCATTTCTGTCCATGTGGAAAATTCTCTTTCCCAGTTAGTGATGGTGGAGAGAGGGGCAATGATCAGAAAGGGTCCTTGGACTCCAGTATCAAATATCTCAGACAATAGTGCAATTGACTGGATGGTTTTACCAAGACCCATTTCATCCGCCAGAATACTATTCTGCCTAATAGATGTTTATGGTAAGAAATAAAATAAAAATAAAATTAGACAAAGGCAAATTAAGTGCAACAAATTAAAAATACATTGTTTCAATTTTAATAAGAGAACACCAGAGACTTTCTGATGTAATGAACAACTAGTATCTCTATAGAAATTAAATGATCTTTACCACATTTCCACACTATTACACCCATACTAAATAAACGGTGCAGTGAAAAGCCAGTTTACTTATTAAAAAAAACATTTGGTTTAAGACTTTCATTTTCAAAACAAAGAAAGAAAATTAATATTGAAACATTCTGCACAATTAAAAAAAAAGTCTAAATCTACGAGTAAGCCCATGTGATACTTTTACCTGTTTTTTTACAATACTCAAATGCAGAATATCTAACGATACAATGAAATGTAGAATTTAAAACGGCTCAAGAATCCAAACGAGCTTAAGTGTACAAAGTCATTAAAACAAAAAGGAATCATACCTAATATTAATGAACTTAAATATCTAAATTTAACAATAAAAAGAAATCTACTGTTGCTGCCAATAAAGTAATTCGCAATTAAAACACTTTATATGATGTTTCAATGAGAAATTTTCTGTATTTGATGACTTTGCAGCAGGTTCTTTTCAAAGAAAGGATAGACCAATCTCTCTCAGGTCTATAAATCATAGACCTGACTAATTCAAGATCAGATAAACCAATGTCCTCTGTGATCATCAGTGTAATTATTATCGCACAGATATCATCCAATTCCCCAGAATATGTTTGATGTATATCAGTAAGCTTGATTTGATTCAGCACCTGTTATACCAGTTGAAAAGTAGCCAATTGACTCCCTCCAGTTGATATTCTCTGAGGGTGTTTCCACTTCTGTATTCTCGCGATTGCTCGAGCTTCTTCCATGCACTTGCAGGTGGGCGAGGCTTTAAAAAAAAAAAAAAAAAAAAAAAAAAAAACAAAAAAAAGCAGGATATATATATATATATATATATATATATATATATATATATATATATATATATATATATATATATATATATAGAATACTATATATATATATATATATATACATACAAGAGATGTGTGTAAATAATTAAACAATTACCGTAAATTCTGGACTATAAGCCGCTACTTTTTTCCTAGGTTTTGAACCATGCGGCTAATAATAAGGTGCGGCTATTCTGCAGATTTTTTCCAGACCGCTAGGGGCTCTAACCGGAATTAGAATCAAAACTAACACAAAATAAATGCAAAGAAGAAGAATGCGCTAGTTCCTCTTTAGCAGATATAAGTGGGTAGAAGCGGATAGAAGGAGGACAAACTCTATCTTTACAAGGTTAAGGTGACGTGATTTCACACACAGGAGAAATGAAGATAAATACTGTAAATAGCGCTTATTTTCTCTTGGTTCTGTCCCGTTTTAATCAGCAAAGTTTCTGCTCGGTGCTCTCTCTCTCCTCCCTGCTCTTTTCCCCACACACGCACGCACGCACACGCACGCACGCACGCACGCGCACACACACAAACACACAATACAGCCTCAGCGGTTTTCTTGATTTTCCCTCTCCCGATATAAGCCCGGTTCACTCCTACAATCCCCGTCCGGGCTCGTAGCACATACCTAGTGTCGCGGACACGGACGCTCGATATATGTTTATGCCTAACCTTTGTCTGTTCCCGATTCCTGGACTTCCAAGTCCGCCACCGCTCCTGCTCTCCGGTACTCCCGGTACCACGGCGCGCAGAGCGCAAGGCTCCCTAGCCTGTCTGGCCGCTCCGTATGAGCGGCGTCTCCTGAGTTCTTTATTCTAATAAATCCTGTTTTGTATGAATTCCGGATCTCCGCGTCTCTGTGCAGCGTCCACCGTTACACCGTGTTAAAATACAGGTTAGGAAAGGATCTATTTAGGTACATACATGTACATTTACAATTCAAAAGCGGATGCGGCTTGTATGCAGGTGCGGCTTATTTATTATTTTTTGGTTTTTTTTTTTTTTTAAATAGAGCGGATGCGGCTTATATGCAGGTGCGCTTTATAGTCCAGAATTTACGGTAACACGTGTGTGTGTGTGTGTGTGTGTGTGTGTGTGTGTATCTATCTATCTTGTATCTAAATCTATATATAGATACACACTTTTTTTTTTACAGACCTTGATGTGCCGGATATAAATCTGATTTTAATAATTAAACATTTTTGGTTGTCAATGTACCATACATGAATAACATTTCATGTTCACTCTTCTAGGCCAAAGAAACAAATAGCTGGTTTATTACTTAATACACTGGCAACATAAACTAAGACTAAAACTATGACTGAAACACACATTATGTAGCAGCAGTAACTTTTTAAATGAAAACTTTGAGTAAATTCAAGATACTCAGACAGCACTAGATGAAGCTGTAAATAATCTACTGTTAGTTTATGTAATCAGTGCTGTCTCTCTTTTTATGTTACCTATTCTCAAGATGGTTTTTGACAATTAATCACCCCAATGTTCAGATCTGTCCAAATTAATATTGTCAAATTAAAAGACTTTCCTGATCGTTCATTTTTGACAAGAACTTTAATGCAATTTGCATTAAATTTTATTTGAACAAATATATCTACAACTTACTGGTTTCTTGATCCTGGGCTGGCGACTCTGGATCCGTTTAAACTCCTCTACCTTCCCTTCATCTACATCTTCTTTAAGCTCCCATGTGGCATCCTCATATGGCAGAGAGCACCACTTGACCAAGTAGTACACCACCGGCTATTAGAGACGAACAGAAATGTAACTTGATGGACACGACGACATTTCACAAATTCTTACCATAACTAGAGAGGCGGACATTAACTAACCTCTCCATTTTCTTTGTCCACACTATGGGATTCATCCAGGATGCGGTCCACTTCTACATAGTCTGAATTGAATGGTTCCTCATCCTAAGAAAATGATAAAGTATATATCTTCATCCAAAAAACGAAAGCCCTTTCTCTTCCAGTATTTAAAGTGGTTAAATGGCTCCTAGCATTATAATATATTCGTAATGAAAAAGCTTGTGCATCTACTATTACACAATTAATACATTTCAAACATTCTATAAAGTTTGTGTTGAGTTTAACAGAAACTGGAAAAAAAAAAAATTTGTACCTTTATAGTGAAACTCTTTAGTGTTGTACCAATTTTGGACCACATGGCTAGAGCCTCGAAGAATAATCTTTTTATTAAAGTAATAGAGCCTTACACTATGAAACACTGACAGTATCTTCCTTTTATAATTTTGATAAAACAAACAGACTACACTCGTGAGAAGACAGCTGGAAAAAACACTTGCTAAACCTTCCCTCGACAAACTACTATTTGCCTACCAGGCTCATGTGGCCGTGGGTGAAATGGTCAACTGTTGTAGCGGATGGATGTAGAGGTTATGTGAGAATCATGTGATTTGATTTCTCACACTGCCTTTAATACAATTCATTTCTACTGAATGAGAAACTACACTCAATACTATGTTGCGTACAGTCAGCACTTCCATTATTCCACTATCTGTCAGCTATCTTTAATCAGCCTGTTCACGCAAGTGGCCGTTATATTACTGCGGTCTGTTGAGAGTTCAAGGGATGCAGGAAGGATCAATAAAATCATACGCAAGGCCGAATACATAACTGGACACAAACTGGACAGATTAGAGATAGTGAGGGACAACAAGTCAATGAACAAACTCCTCTCAATCATGGATAATCTATCCCACCCACTTCATATCCTATATCAAAAGCAGTGGAGTTCATACACTAAAAGACTGATTCAGCTTTGCTGTCACAAAGAACACTTCAGGAAATCATTTCTACTGTACGCCATCACACTGTATAATGACTCGACTCATTTATATGCAACAGATAAATTATGTAGATATAGAAAGATAAGATTTAAATTACAATTCAATTGATTAGTATGTGGATAGAATTTTTGCCAATGGACACAGTCTAAAAGAAGCCTAACAGATATATAAACAGGTTGTAAGTAGGTTTCGTGCAGTATAAGTTTGTTCCTTACACTTATAAGTGTATCCCTAATGAGCAAGCAAGCTTTTGTTTTAACCCAATGGATATTCATTTTATTCATGCATTTTACTGCAGAAATGTAACGTGCAACAGTGTCAAATTTTAGTGACAAGTGACACCACAGTGCCACAGTGAATAAATGCCATTACAAACGTATACCAATGCATATAAACATTTTTAGAATACTTTTTATAAAATTTACAGTTTAAAAATTATTATTAACCAAACACACTTAATTCGAATTATTCATTTATTACTGGTAGTGGAAAAACATTAAGGAACGGCCTGGAATCAGA
>JACRUU010000017.1:13406901-13619401 GCA_030449085.1 Kryptopterus vitreolus | reverse complement strand
TAAATAGTCTATTTTTATATGTATATGCTAATAATGAAAATATATATATTGTCATTACACAAACAAAAAAAGTTCTCTTGTAAAATAAAGAAAACAGGTAGTGGTGCTCTCTGCTCTCTCCAACATCTCGTTTCAATGACAGATAAATAACACAACCTGAATCTTGAATAGTTATCATTAACAAATATTCTCTCATTACTCAGTCCATAGGAAACTTAGCTGTGCAGTTTCTCTCCGATATCAACTGTCTGTGTGGAAACATTACAAAAGTTCTGTTTTTTATTTTGATGATTTAAGTCAGTGTGTTGAGTTTGGTTTCACTAAAACACACATTTTCATAAAGCATCCATATTTGTCTATGGGCATGTTGATTTGAGGATTAAAAACTTGAAAAGTATGAATTTAAGGTACCTTTAGAACAGATAAAAAGGTGCAACTAAACACAAGTTAACTCAGGGGTCCGCAAACCTTTTTTCTCAGAGGGCGACAATTTTTCCTTTCTTTAATGGGGGCCGGGTCTGTTTATAAAAGAAAATTACGTGGGCCGGACTGACTACTAGTAGCATTGGGATTTTAACTGTATGCATTATAGCTTCTTATACTGGAATAGTTTATTACTTTGTTATTCACCACAGACGAATGATAATTTCTTTTCAAGCAATATATTAATGAACTATATTACCATTATAATGACTTTTATATTCAGTGCTATTCAAATTCAAAACATTTACTTGCAAATTAATTAGTGTAAACTGTGGGCTTGTTTCTGACTGGTGAGATGTCCAATGTCAGGTTCCATTCCTGTCACAGCCTCAAAGACTGATGCAAATGTTCATCACCCAATACAAATGAGTGCAGCGTGGGACAAAATTTGATGGTTAATTACTGGTGCAGGCGGGAATATATTCAAGAATACATTATAAAGAAATATGACTGAAATGGAAATTTGGCATCCAACTTAGCATGGCAACCCCACAAGCTGAAAATATGTGCAGAATAACACACGCCTTTACCTGAGAAAGATTCTCTTCCTGTGTGAGACTTGTAGCAGGAGCATTTAGTTCTCCATCTGAATGGTCTGAAGATGCATTTCTTTTCCTTTTTTTCCCACCCACTAGAGTGATGGTGCTGAAGAGGAAAAAAAGAGAGACAACAAAAATGACATACAGATGTGAGAAAATATCCCAGCTGTATATATTAAAGAAAACTGGGGTTTTTTTTTTGTTTAGGTTAAAGCTTGATAGCAGGTGTCAAACAAGAACCAGGTTACACTTGAGTTTTCTTCATTGTAGATAAAGATAAATGCTCAAAAAAATTCTATATATTTTGAGACTCAATTTTGCAAATTTAGTATTACAGTTGTAGCTATCGATCATTTTAATAATCCAGTATTCTAACGATTATTCCATTGATTAATCCGATAAAAAGTACTCGTTTTATAATAAAGAGCAATACTAGAGAGAGAAAAGAAGACAGGTCTCTTAAAATTGGTCTTTTCAGAAAAATCTGCATTTTACTACTAAATTTTCATAACAATTTGTGACATTACATTTATTAAACAAATATATTTTATTGTAATTTTATGTGATGACCCACCACAAACTATCACATAATTGTGAAGTGGAAGGAAAATGATCGTGTTAAGATCAACAATCTGAAAAGTATGCCATGCCGCTGTACTCAGGCCACACACCTGAGGCCATGTCATGCCTAAGTCAATACTTTGTTGATCCACTTTTCACTGCAATTACAACTGCAAGTTTTTTGTGGATGTCTTTGCACATCTAGCATAGGGATGCACCAAAATTAATATTCTTGGCCAAACCAAAAACCGAAAAATAGGAAACCAAGGGAGAAAGCACCGAAAGAAAGTAAGCCAATTATTAGTACTGATTTAAGGCTAAGACTGTGTACTAACTTTACTAAAATGAAGGCACTGCAATTGATACAAGTTTCAAAGAATAAATCATTAAACTTAAATTAACTTAACTTAAGTTTAACTTAACTTGTGTAATATTAAATTAAATGTTCTCTCGTAAAAACAGTTTTTAAGTTGCATAAATTGCATTTAAGTCAAGTGCATTTAAAATTTTCTCTGTATGACAACTACAACTACAATATATACACACATACATACATACACACACACACACACACACACACACACACATATATACACATACCTACATACATATATACACACACACACACACACACACACACATATATATACACATACACACACACACACACACACACTTAAAACAAATAAACTGTTATGAATCTACTGCAAAAATGTCAACTAAAATGAAAATAAACGATACATAAGGTTGTGAGCGACTTAAATATTGACTGCCAGATAAAATAACATTTATGCATGAACGGGAGCGGGACAAAATAACATTTTTGCATTTTTGTCAACATTGGCTTTCTTCTTGCCACCCTTGCATAATAGCTAGATTGGAGCAGAGCATGACAAACAGTTGTCCTGTGTACAGACTCTCCCACCTAAGATGGGGATCTTGGCAGCTCCTTCAGATTTACATGGTCTTCTGGTTGCTTCTTGGATGAATGTTTTCCTTGCCCGACATGTCAGATTAGATAGACGTCCTTGTCTTGGTTGGAGCTGGGCAATGGGTCATATAAATAAATCTCTTTTTTTTTTTTTTTTTTTTTTTTTTTTTTTTTTTTTTTTTTTTTTTTTTTTTTTTTTTTTTTTTTTTTTTTTTTTTTTTAAACTCGATTTTTGATTTTGGATACAGTGGAGAAAATGTGTCCACTATTTTTCTGTTTTTAGTCTGTGTTTCGGGGCTGGTGCTGTCATGTTTAGCTGACAGTGCATCACACACACCTCTCCATTCAACAATGTAATTTTACAGCAGGCATTGGCTTGTTGAATGCCATGTTGTATTTCGTATTTCTCCATTGTAATGCGGGGAGGGAGGTGGAGAACTACGGAAGCTTGCTGTGCCAAAAAAAAGGTAAAATTGTAAAATATTTACAACTCATTTTCAACATCAGCATAAACCATAAACTCGAATTAATCAATAACGACGATTACTCTCCCAGCTCTAGTCTTGGTAGGTTAGAAGTTGTTACAATGCTCTTTCCATTTTTGGAGTTTGTGTTCTGTGCTTTTTTTTAAATAACCCAATTCTGCTTTAGGTGACTTCATAGAAGAGTTGTATTTATACTGGGATTTAAGTACACATTCAGAAATAGGTGACTTATGAAGGAAGTTGATTGCTCTTGATGTTATTTAGGAGTATCATTTTCCTTCAACTTTACAATTGTGCGATACCTTGTGTTGGTCCATCATATAAAAGCCCAATAAAAAAAAAAAAATCAAATTTGTGGTTTTAACATTGACAAAAATGTGTAATAAATGTGTATGAAAACTTTTGCAATGCACTGTATGTGTGCCCAAATATGAAGAGGCAGTCTTAAGTCAATACTGATAGTTGTGTTTGTAGGTTGGCGGTAGTAGACACCTCTTAGGGTTAAGGGTTTGGGGTCATTCACAAGACTAATGGTCTATACTGCAGGGAATATTGTTTGAGAATGCTGATTTCTCTCCCGATGACGGTGATTTGGTAGAGAAGTTGGCATTAGCTGGGTGTTGAGGCAAGTTTGAGGTGAAAGTTTCTTCCATCAATTATTCCTCTCAAAATGTCCTCCTGCTTGATGTTGAACTGACAATAAACTGAATGTTGGGGCAAAGTAGATACCATCAAGTGGCAAACAAAAGCTACCCTAATCGGGGGCTTGTTGCATGCTTGACGAGTTACGTTTTTATCCACACATAAAATGAAAAAAGAAACGGCTGATTTTCCAAAATGTAGCCTCCCTCATCTTGTCTCCAAAACATATTACATGTGCTGTCCCACTAATTTCTATCGCTACAAATCATATCATGCGCAAGCATTATATGGAGACCTCGTCCATTAAAATTTGCATATACTTTATTGTATATTTTGCTTAGTACATTTTTATGGATTTATCTGTTGTTTTAATTCTTTTTGCACTTCAAATTGTCGCTGGTCTCAGAGCTATCAAATAAATTTCTCTTTATCTCATCAAAACTGAAAACAGGAAAGGGCTTGGAGCCAATCCTTGATGAAAATTCATCTCACATGCACTTTACAGAGCAGTGAAATTCCTTCTTCACAAATACCAGAGATGGTATCAAGCTAAGGGTCAGACCTGATACAGTGCCTCTAGAGCACAGAGAGTTAGCGGTCTTGCTCAAGGGCCCAAGAGTGGCAGCTTGGCAATACTGTATTGGCAATACTCCGAAACCTTCTGATCAGTAAACCAACGCTTTAACCACTGAGATACTAGATCTACATAACAGTTACCACAGGACAGTGCATTTATCATTTGTGAAGACGCGCGCATGCACGCACACACGCACGCACGCACGCACGCACACACGCACGCACGCACGCACGCACTACACGCACACACACGCACGCACACACGCACGCACACACGCACACGCACTCACGGACACACTTACTTGGGCTTTGTTTTGCCTTTACTCTTACAGCTTCCACCGACTCCAGACACCACAGATCCAGTACTTTTCAACTTAACCTTCTTTTCTCCCACTGTAGCTTTCATGGTAGGTGTACCCAATGCAGGGCTTTTCTTTTTGTTCCCTCCTGAACTTTTCTTCTTTGTCCCTGCTGGACAACCATCACCATCCAGGTCATCAGATGTCTGTCTAACAGGAAACTCATCTTGACTGAGAACCCGTGGAATGTTTCGCTCACCACGGGCTTTGGCCCGCGCAATAGCCTCAGCCACAATTCGGTTGGCTTTCTCCTGCTTACACAGAGTTTCCACTTTCCTCAAGGGCTCTGTCGACTTGACAATACGTAAACCCTGTGAGGCAGTTGTAGAGTTAGCAGAAGATCCAGCTGTGGTATTGATGACCTTCACCACCGAAACAGCACTCCCAGAACCTGAAGCTGAGCTTGTCTTGAAACATGCAAGCCAATTAAAAAAAGTTAGTTATCTCCACTGTGCCAAAATGTTACAAAATGCTTTATTTAGTATTGACTTGTTTTCCGGCTTTAAAAATTACTGCAGCATTTTAATATAAGCACATATTTGCAACTGCATTTCCGTAATGAGTACGCAGTTTATGCCATCCTGTGCCATCCAGTGACCAGAGATCACTTGATTGGTGAAGTCAAATCATAATGATAAAATAAAACTTATCCATGAAAGTACATTGTTTTGAAAAATGCGTGCATCTAGATGACGACCTGTAGTCATCTCCTAGATGTAATGTACTATGAATGAGAATGAGTGACGTGCAGCCGGTTTGAAGGAATGTTCAAAAAGAGGCAAAAGAACACAATGTTATAACGGTACACGTTTGTCAGGAAAAAATTATAAATACATATTTAAAAGAATGCTTTCTAAATTATCATTTAATTTGTCCAGAAAACTAATAATTATACTCAGTGATAATTATCTGTTTGTCTTACCTGTTGCTGCAGCAGAAGCTTAACAGGCACTGCAAGTCTTTGTCCTCCTTGTCCTTGAGAAACCTGGACTACTTGATGGCAGCCACTAGCATTAGCTGTGCCCGAAACAATCTGAAACTGAATAAGTAGAGGTTTTAGCACTATAGTGCTTATCCTGCATTAGTGTAAAGCTTTTTAAACAGAGTCTGCATACATGAGGTTCAAACAAATTGCAATAAAAATAATGTAAAAAACAAACAAACATAATTTGGGTGTGTGTATGTATGCATGTATGTATGTATGTATACATTCAAATTCACATATGTATATACATACACACACCCACCCACACACACAAATTAAATAAATAAAATAGATAAATCACATTCCTTGTTTTGTTTTGTTTTTTAAATCATGTTTTGGATATATTTTTAGTATGGTTTGTATGTCAATAATTACATTATTAACATTTGTGATCAACATTGATCTGGATTAAATAATATATAAAAGTGATATTTTATGAAAATAAAATACAATAAATTAAATCAATACAATACACCTTTTATTATTTTGGTTAAATTGAGTAATTAAGTAAATTGGCAGAAATAAAATTGATTAAATAAATTAGTTTACATTTGGGTAATGCATATTCCATTTGGTTAATACATAAGTGATAAACAAGCATGTCTGTCTTCATTCCTTCCGTCTGTCTTTCATTCACTCCATCAATTATGAGACTTTTCCACTTTTAAGAAAAATTCAAGTTGGACATAAACCACTAAAGAAGCCATAGAGCCAAGTAATGCATGCACAAAACACTCCAGTATGGAGCAGTGATCCTGATTAAACTCGTTTATTATTTATACCCAATGTGTAGCTTTTCAAGTTTATTAATAGTAATAGAAAAAAAAACAGAATACAAGCACTACTGCTACCTACTGTAGTGGATGTGCAATTATACTTTATTCTAGTACAGGGGCTTCCTTTTATGTTAATTCATGCTTAAAAATGCAATTGTATTTGTTTTTGTTTGATTTTCAAGTATTAAACTTATTCAAATGTTTTCAGTGTTCGTATCAGTTCTTTTTTTTACATTTTCATCTAATTTGAACAAAACTGTGACAATACTAATAACCGAGATATCTTTGGTCACTATAATTGTGATATGAAATATTCATACCATTACCATCCTTAATACACATTCAAAAATTTTCAGCATTTTTTTTTTACTGGTACAAACTTAATTAGAGCATTTCTGTTTGACCATTTTTATAAAACATATAAAAGAGGTTAAATAAAAACCAATGCAACACTTATGTACAAAGTCCTTTCTTTACGCAAATATTAAACATTTTTATCCTTGAAACATTTGATTTACTGATGCATCTAGTCTCAAAATAGCACTAAAATCAGACATCATTAAAACCATCCATAAGGAATCGTAGCAAAATCTTTGTTTGGACTTCTGAAACTTGAATATTAGTCAATGCATATGTTGATTGGAATAAACTACATTATTTCTTGCATGTTTACATGTAAAACAATATTTCAGGCGCAAACACATTAGCGACTATAATTCTTTTTATTAAACAAAACATTTGAGACAGAACCTAGCAAACTACATCAGTGTCATGTTAGCCAATGCACGTCAGTGAAGTTCATATGAAGAATATGCTTATTTAATATATTGCTATAGACATCCTGTACCAATTAATTTATCACTGAGGATCTAACAGCACCTAAACTTTGTGAAATAGTATTGACTCACCTTGGCTCCTTGTTGGTTGGGCTGCTGCTGTACTTGAAGCTGGATAGTGAGCACCTTTGGTTGAGCCCCTGTCTGGCCTGCTCTAGCCTGGGTAAGAGCTGCCAGCTGGCCACCCTGAAGGACTAATTTACCCGGGAGAGACCCCAATAAAATCCTGGGCTGCTGGCCTTGTTGTCCGGCTCCTGCCGATGAACTGCTACCAATTGTCACTGCACCAGCCTGGTTTGTCCCACCCTGAGAAGGCGGCTGCAGCACCAGTGTGATTCTTTTAGGTTCAGTCTAAGCGGAGAGGAATAAATAACAATAAATACATCTACAAAACTTGTTCACACATGCTACACAGAGATTAGGAAGCATATATGCTAAACTTTCTCAAAACATCACTTCAGTCATTTGCTGTTATCATAGCTGAAAAGTTTGACAACACAGATCATAAAGTACCCAACCTGTCCAGTAAGAAAAAGGTACATCAGTCTAGAATGCATTTTTGTTGGTGTAATCTCTCATTCATTCATGTATAAGCCGGTGGGATATTTGCATTGATGTATTTCAGTGATTAGATTTCAAGCATCTAAGTGGGGGAAGGCAGACGTGTGCCATATCAACGGACTCAGCCCAGCATAAGTAATTGCACTGTGGGTAATATATTGCTGTCACATCACGCCACGCCGAAAGACAAAATAGTGTAAAATTGCTCAGAAATGGGCAGATGATGTCAAATGACACCCATTGCACAAACATTCTTATCGTGTCGCTAATTTATTCTGATCCAGACATATAATGCATCAAACAGCTCGGTAGAGTCTGGGGAATCTCCCCCAAATCCCATACCAACAAGCCATGACGCCATGCTCGTGTGCAATACATAAAACAGCCATACTCTGGTTATACGGGCATGCGACATCTACACAGTCTGCACAGAAGGGCAGTTGCCTGACGAGTTGAGTGATGAAGTTTTGTGATGTCAATTGCTCCAACCCCTCATAAGACTGCACTAACAGCAGCTATTTGTGGTATCTCTCTCTCTCTGAGATAGTGTCTCATGGTCAGCACACAAAGCAGAATTCACCGGTCCTAAGGTTTGAACGCACCATTTTCTTCAGAAAATTTCGCATTCTAGATTTATAACAAGTATCCACTTCTTAATCTTAAGTGTCCACCAGTTACTAACATTCAAGATTCATCAGCACAATTTATCAATACATGACAGATTTAAGAAAATTTTAATAAAACTATAAAGAAGAGAAGCTTGGTTTAATCTGGTTTAACCGTTTGCATTCAACGACTTGCTCAACGATTGATGCCTAATGTTTTGGGGGTTAAGATTATTTAATATAAAACCAGTCTCATACATTCTGAACAACATGACAACAACTGAGAATGTAGAAAATAGCACTAACATTGTAGACAATTAATTATATGGATGTACCAAAGCATTAACGATGTTAAAAGCACCATGAAATTGCTTTATTGATTTGCACAAGTGACAAAATGATGGGGAGGTTGAAAAAGTCAATTTAAGAATTCTGATTCGAGAAACACTCCAAAGCAACTGAGAAAAACTGTAAGCCATGCCGTTAGTGGCTACAAGTGGTGGATATGTTTAGTACTGCAAGTGAAATTAATTATAAAAGTAAACACTTGGGCACAGTGGCTTAGTCGTTAGCACGTTTGCCTCACAACGCCAGGGTCCGGGTTAGATTTCTGTCCCGGAATGTGCCATTTGTATGTGTTTGCATGTTCTCCCTGTGCCTCAGGGTTTTTTTCTCCGGGTTCTCCGGTTTCCTCTCGGTCCTTGATTGGCACCTTGGAAAATTTTCCCTGATGTATGAATGTGTGTGTCTGAATGCGAGTGTGCACCCTGCGATGGTATTCCATCCAGGTTGTATCCTGCCTTAGTGCCCATTGACGCCTGACCCGTGACCCGAGGGAAGATCAGATATAGCGGTAGGCGATGAATGAATGAATGTATGAACACTTTCTGCTGCCATGGACTCAAAGGTGTCACGTCCATCTGATCATCTTTCGTTTCGTAACATACAAAATGTAACATGCTACGGTTTGACGTACATTACTCAATGTACAAAGAAGTTATTAGCCACCACAATCTCTTCAGATCATATTGAACCCTGGTTGATATAAATAGCCCAAGAGGAAGATAGCAAATTCCAATGGGTGCATTTTTCAAACAAGTCAAAATAACAGACTTCCTGCTGGGCGTGTCTCATGACATATTCGGAAAGTTGTTACTCAATGAGATCTAAATGTCTAGTTTCATGAGAATACGCAGAACCATTTACACTATCAATGTCCTTTATAGTCTGTGGGAAATGCAGTGCTACATGTTTAGCTATACATTTAAAACAAATCATCAAAGCACATTAATGTGCCATGATGAATTTTTGTAATCCAATTACGGCCCTAACTCACTATATTACCCCATGTACTGTGTATATTACCATATGTAAACATATCACCAGTTTATATGGATAGCAACCAAAAAAATGGAACAAAATTATAGACAAATTATAACAAAATATAGAAATTTAGTTTGATTCCCACCTCTGCCATGTTAGTTGTCAGGGTGTCCTGTCATAGCTATGCAAATATTTGATTTCTAAAACATACATTCATCCATCTACCACCACTTTATCCTGTGCCTATCTCAGGCATCTTTGGGCATCTAGGCAGGACCCACCCTTTATGAAATACCACACACACACACACACACACACACACACACACACACACGCACACGCACACGCACACGGGAAAATATTCCAAGGTGCCAATCAACCCACTGTGTTCAGACCAGGGGAAACAGGAGAACCCGGAGAAAAACCCACTGAGGCACAGGGAGAACATGCAGCCTCCATACACACATGGCGGAGATCGGAAACGAACCCCCAGTTCTGGAAGTGTAAAATAAATGTGCTAAACACATAGTCACTGTGCCCCGTTCTAAAACAGTATTTTTTTTTTCCTTATGAAGTCTGGGTTTGTTGTGACTGTGCTTATAAGTGTAATTAATATAAACTTATATTTTGAAATTCTAACGGTAAACAAGAGTTGAGTACTACTGAAAATAATCAAAAAGTATCAAATGTAACCAGTTACTTTAAGTAATTGAAAAGTTACAGTAATTATTAATATGTAAATAAAATGTATTTATTTTATTGGGAAGGTTACTCTGGAAATGGGTTACAGATTACAAGTTTCCCTATTCAAAATGTATAGGAAAATTTGTAATCTGTAACCCATTACATTTCCAGAGTAATCTTCCCAATAAAATACTTTTTTTTTAAACTATATGTACAAGGGCTCCACGAGATTGGGAAAAATGTGATAGTGTTAAATATTGCAATAACAAGATTGTGATATTTTTATTTAGAAAACATTTAGTTCTGAACTTCCTGCCCTGGACTTGTGCAATACCAAATAAACATGGCGGCGCTCTATGATGGATCAGGAGATTTCCAAGATAGGTGCAGTTTCATCAATTCTATGGAAACGGTTCAGGTTTGCAACTTCAGGCAAGACAAAGGCACCTGCAATTTTTTTCTAAAGTCTGTGGCAACTAAAGGAAGAAGTACGACTAATTTATTCCAGCACCTCAAACAGAATTACGTTGTTGAATGGGGAGGTGTGTGTGTGGTGCTGTATAAACATGACCACTGCAGCTCCAAAACAGCAGCTAAAAACAGGTAAAAGTAGCGGACACCTTTTCAGTTTTTCCTTACATTTTCTGAAGTCTTCAGATCGCTCTCTGTGGTTGTGATCGAAATGATTGTATAAATTAGTTGTATTTCCAGTTTTATGGCACAAGTTACACAGTGCAAATGCTTCTCTCCTGATGCCAAAATATTGCCATATTTCAGAAGTGCCATTCCTTTTTGTCATTTTCCAAACTCATCTCTACTCGCGCCATGTTTATATCCTCTATCTACATTGATCTGCTAGGTTCTCTTCCAGGCCCGGTGTAGCCAATAGTGTAATAGTGCCTACTTGGGCAGCGGGTACAAAGATAGTAAGGTCCAATTTGATTGGTCAAATTTCAACAACCTAAGCATGCAACACATACTTGACACAAAATAAATTTAAATTTATCACCTCTCTCGGCATATACTATTACTGCGATAACGATATGTTTCTATATGTTGTTACTTTGGAAATAATTCAAAATGTAATAAGTAGTGTATTATACATTTATATGTGTGTGTGTGTATGTGTACGTACATTATATATATATATATATATATATATATATATATATATATATATATATATATATATATATATATATATAAATAAGAGCTTCAGTTAAATCAGATTGGTTGGAGAACGTCTGTGAACAACAATATTCAAGTCTTGCCAAAGATTCTCAATTGGATCCACACAAACATCCCCACAGCATCATGCTGCCACCACCATGTTTCATGGTGGGGATGGTGTGTCAGGCGGATGTGCAATGTGAGGTTTCCACCATACAAAGAACATTGCTTGTTGACCAAAAATGTAAACAGCATGTTTGCTGGCCACCTACATAGCTTGTGGCAAACTGCAAATGGGACTACTTATTCTGTTTTTGTGAACAAAACACTTCTTCGATCAACACTTTCCTTGCCTGGAAAGTCAGTTCAGGTCAAACCTGGGCATTTTACAGCCTGCAGGCCTCATTCCACCCCATTGAGCCTTCCTGTGCATCCCATGTTCGGTCACTCACAAACAAGAAATGTAAATGAAAACTTGCAGGCTGTGTTGCTTTTAATTTGGAAGTATTTCATTTATGTACGGATGCATGTGCAGGTGCTAAGAGTGTGCATACCTACAGACCCTCAAAATGTCTCAACATTGATGCCAAATGCCTGTTTTAAGGAGGCATGTACGGCACAATATTTATTTACGAGGCTAAGGGAAAAGCTGTGTGCTTAGTTCATGGTGCATAGGTCGGTATGTTCAAGGAATACAATTTAAACAGGCAATATGCGACCAAACAAGCAGAAAAAAGACGTTCTCCGAATTACAGCATGTCAAGGAGTTGAATGCCGTGCTGGCTAAACTGTAAAACCAACAAGGTTTTTTCATGAAACTGGCATCCAGGAATGCAGCTGCCAAGTTATGCCATGTCAAAACAGACTCCCCATACTGAATTAGAAAAATAACAAAAATACATATAAAGCATTTATTTCTTTAGTATGCAGTTAGATAATTGCTTTCATTTGTAATTATTTTGTATTTATGAAAAAAATTACATACTTGTGATTATGGTTTTCCTTTTTATGACTCATGACAAATTTGACATCTTTATTGCACTAGAATAACCTTGCTCTTTTGATCCTTGTTCCTACCAGTGGAATAAAGGACAATTGTGTAGGTTACTGCTTTATAGGTGGAGAAAATTTATATCAAACAGTAAAGTTCAAGTTATTGTTGTTTTAGCCCTCGAACAAAGCTCAATTTTCTCGTGTGGCCTTTTGGGAAAAATAACTGCCCACCCTTAATTTAAGTGGACGGTAATGTCTTGGTAGGTTAGCAGTTGTGATATTCTCTTTCTATTTGAAATGGAATGATGGAATGAACAGTGCTCTGTGAGATGTTAAAAACTTGGGATATGTTTTTATGAACTAATTCTTCTTTAAACATCTCAACTACTTCATCCCCTGACCTATGATTCTCTTTAATCTTCATGATGCAGTGTGCTCACAAATGTTCTCCAACAAACCTCTGAGGCCTTCACAGAACAGATGTAATTATACTGGGATTTATGTACACACAGGTAGACTAATTACTAATTAGGTGAATTCTGAAAGCAGTTGATTGCACTGGGTATCAGTGTATATAGTGTTTTATATTGCACTTTATAGTATACACACACCCCACTATCGGAGAACCACTGCGTTAGCTGCACCTTTTTTTTTTATTTCCTTTTTTTGTTTTTTATGAAGGAAAGAACAGACTTGTGTTGTTTTTATATGCACTAGGAAACATACCTTTCAGCGTTTCATTTCATGTTAATTCATGCTTAAAATGGAATTGTATTTGTTGTTGGTTGATTTTCAAGTTTTCAGTGTGTGTATATCACTGCTTTTTTTTTTAACACATTCACATTCTCATCTCATTTGAACAAAACTGTGATGATATTGATGACCATGATAACTTTAGTCACTATAATCGCGGTATGAAATACTTTAGACACACATGCATTAGAGCTGGCTGAGATGTCCTATAAATTGAATCAGGTTGTTTTTTGTAGTCAAAATTAGATTTTCAAATTTAGCTCGCAGTGCCACATACTCCCCCCCATTCAACAAAGTGGTTTTGTTGGAGGTGCTGGAATACATTAGTAGTGGACACATCTTGGAAGCAAGCTCTTTGGATTAGTAAGAAAACGAAAGAAACTAAGTGTGAAATTGTAAAATCTACATATATATATATATATATATATATATATATATATATATATATATATATATATATATTATATATATTATATATAGTATATATATTACAATATACACTACTTTATATGTATGTCTATATATATATCGGTGTATATAGATATATATATATATATATATATATATATCATATATATATTTTCCCACACACACACACACACACACAACACACACACACACACACCCACGTATTGCGATCATCATACTCCATTGTAACTTGCGCACAACCTGTACCTTCAAACAAACACTGCAAATAAAAAAAAAGTGCAAAATACAAAAATCACTAAGAGACAATTTAGTTTTTGAAATTGTATTGTTTTGTGTTTTTTCAATACAAAGCTATAGTTCTAGGAACTTTAATGCACTGTGCACGGTGTAACTTAAAGTATTCTGAACAACAAATGAACTATTGAATGAACTATTTAAACTATATCGGTACAATATCATTATAGATATAATGTAAAAACAATTACTTTATTAATGCATCTAAAATGCTATGCAATTCATTGTTTGGACAGAATTCCTGTTTTCATTTAGCAATATATTTAGTTATTTGCTAGGTGTGACGATATCTATTTAGTGAATCAAAAACATAGTTGGTCCATGTATTTTTTTTATTTTATCTATGGAGGTTTTGGTAAGTTATGTTAAAGGAAAAGGGTTCTATGGTCATCGTGTCTACAGCTTTCCCTCATGTCTTCTAGTGTCTGTTCTAGTGTCCACCTAGATGATATGACGGCAGTTATAGTGTGCTAGAACGCCTACCACACACCAGCTTACTGGTGGAGAGGAGACAGAATGGTGAAGCCAATCAGTAGATATGGTGATGGTTAGGAGGCCTTGAGCCGTGATGGTCAGAGGCCAATGGGCAAATTTGGCCAGCATAATAAGTACACGCTTTTACTCTTTTCTTTTATCGAAAGAGACATACTGGGATTTTTAATGACCCTAGAGCAGACATGGCCAAACTACGGCCCGCAGACTAAACCCGGCCCGCCAGACATTTTAATCCGGCAAAATGAAAGTGAAACCGCAGCAATGTAGAGAAGCTCATGCAAAGGTTTGAACCAGAATGCCCGCTTCGTCAAAAGCAATTCAAAACATGGCAAAGCAACACCCCCCCCCCCCCCCCACACCCCCCACACACACACACACACAGGGGCCAACAACTCACATCGTGACACCGAGAAAATAAAAGAATTTGTTTCAAATCCATTTATCATCAGTTACTTACTTCAGGATTACAGTTACAGTTTCAGGATTTAACTTGTATTTCATGCTTGCAACAAGGCAATAATTGTAATCATTAATATTAGCTCTTTTCAGAAGTACTGTGAAAAACTATTACTACCATTAATACTACTTTTTTTTTTTTTAATTCTACTATTCAATTTTCTTATTATACTACATAATATTTAATATATCTGGTGGTCGCCACACATCCATAAAAAAAAAATTTTTAGACTACAAAAAGTGTGAAGTTACCATGTGATAGAAAAAACATTTTTAATTAAGTAATAGGAAGTCTTACCTGTTGTGCTACGGTTGACAGGGTGACACCTTGTGTTTGGGCTGCCACTGTGCTTCCAGTTGTAGCAGCAACCTGGTCTTGAACCGGTGTCTGTATTGACACCTGTGCTGACGGTACTTGAGTCTGAAGTTGCAGCTTTGGCATTTCTGTCTGTGCTTGTAACTGGACATGTGTCTGGGGCAAAGAAGTTAGTAGCACCTGCTTCACAGGTCCATTAGGTGTTTGCACCAACCTCTGGACACCTGTCCCCACCTTGACTTGTCCCTGCGTTGACTGTGTAGCATTTAATACAGTTCCTCCTGAGACAATGGACATTCCTGGTCTTATAGGTGTCCCTGTCACCACTCTTGCAATGGTAAGTTTCCCAGCGGTGCCGGGAGGTCCTGCGACACTCTGTAGCACTTGGGCCTGACCCTGCGGACTCTTCAGAATCACTATTTTTGGGGCTGCCTGCCCTGTTGCCTGCTGTGAAATAAGATGTTGGGTTTGTAACTGCTGTGGAGCAACTTGAGACCCTGAAACAGCCAACGGGGAACTCAGAAGAACAGCAGTTGAACCACTGCTACTACTAACCATAGGAACGGACATTTGAGGTATTGTCTGAATGGAAATGGGAGCTGAAGCAACAGATAAGGATGGCACCTGACTTACTGGTTGTGTTTTAGTTGGAACAGAAGAGATGGTGGCTGTGGTTGTTAGTGGTGCTTGGACATTAGCACTAAGGACAGGGATGTTATCTGGACCAGAAGCTGAATTTATTGGGGGATCCACTTGGCCGAAGGCCAACTTTAGTGCCTCCTCAACTGGGTCTGAGGAGCCCTGAGAAAACGTATCTTCTGCCAGGGAATCCAAATTAAACAGTGGTGATTCATCAAACAGGTCCATAATGGGATCTGCCATCTTATCAAACAGAAAAAAAACAATACAAATCCCAGGTTAAACAAATTAAGAATATGGAACCAACAAATATAGTACTGCCCAGTATATGCTGAAATATTAGACATACATTACTTACATTTTAGTACTTGTAGTGAATCCGGCCCTCCAGTCTCTTATCCATCAATCTAATAATGGAGGACTAGTCCTCTTGTTCACCACACCGTCTTCCCTCTCTTTCTAATAATTTCTTCTCTAAGCGTCTTTTAAGAGAAATGTCCTTTGACAGGCCAGTGAAGGAGAAGAATGAAATTCTGGTGGAGAAAGGATCACAATACAACAAACACGAGATGTTTTAGGTATACCGGCACATCGCTGTACTACGAAGTGCCCCGTCATACACCAGTTTCTATTATAGAACATGACAGACCGCTTATAAATTACCATTCAGTAACGAAACAATAAATAATATTTAGAGTGTTATATCAGCTATGATCATGATATCTATATCGAAGTGAATGTAAGTTTCAGGCGATGACTAGCAAGATATCAAGCTAAATTAAACACCGACGATACACAATGCTATTAAATGTTTGCTATCTCCAATCAGTGATGCATACATATATTTATATACATACATACACACATACACTACATATATATATATTATATATATATATATATAGATATATATATATACATATATATATATATATATATATATACACACCACACATACACACCCACACACACACACACATACACACACACACACATGCATATATATACATACATACATACATACATACATACATACATACAAATAGAGACATTAAGCTTTATATATTAAAGCTTAAGATGATGGCTTGTGTTTGAATTGATCACTGAGGTAGAATTTTACTTTTCGTCGTTTACTTTCGCCGCTCTTTCATTCGGACCCTTTCAATTACTCTCATCAACAAACCGGACCAAAGACAACGTGCTACAAAAACATAGCAGGAGTACGTACATGTACAGGCCGCATAGCTGTTACGATCGGCCATATATTTTTTTATTTGTTTTTAAATACTAAAGCGCTATCAATCGTTGGTTAAAAATCATTCTGATACAATTTCACTATGGTAATTTACCTTTGCCTGGACTCACATGGCTTTCTCCCTCTCACAACACGATTACTGGAAACAGCTAGCGTAAAGTAGGAACTACCCTGCCAACACAAACGTCGAAAAAAGAGCTTGGCCCAATCTCATCCTCTTTCGCTGATTGGCTCTTAGTGCGAGGGCTGGCAGCACTCTATAATCTCATTGGTCAAAACAAATGTCCATCATTGTGGTGTGCGAATTTACTGGTTGGAGTGGGTTAACAGCTCCATAGTTTGGTTGACAAAGCAGTACAGCAGTCAGCTTACCGTCGATGGTTCCTCCAACCGAACCCCCGATCGATCTTAAGGCAACATTTCACGATACAATGGGGTAAAATGTCCACCTGTGCCAGTTAACGTTATCTACATATAAAGGCCATTTTATTACAAATTCGAATATTTCCTAAATATCCACACATTTTAGGTACTGATTATAAAGTAACAATTAAGCCAAAATCTAAATGTAGAGTTGTCATCCTTTTTTTAGTTTTCAGACGACGAGGCTAATACGTGTAACATCTGTGTAAACTATAATACAATGATCATACACCTGCCTTAGAGGACAGTCTTTCAGTTTTATTAGAAATGACGTTTGTCTGGAAGATTATATTTCTATTATAACTGGCAATTTGTAGTCTTTTCCAGATTCCAAGCTTCATCCCTGAAAACATGCCCTGTCTCTGCTTTTATACAGGCTGCTTGCACAATCTCACTGATACACACCATTACTCTAATCTGAGTTACCACAGCACAGAACCTAACCCGAATATTAAGGAAGGAACAGAGAAGAAAAAATGGCAGATACATAACAGCTGAATGTACTGCTTTGACATACTGTTTTAATTTTGCAACTTATTCTGTATCATTTGCAACAGGCAAAACCATCATAAGTACACCGTTACTACAAACTACTAAAGATTTATGAATTTAACCTTGCTACTCACACTGAGCAAGATTTACACAGAAACCTACAGTTCAAACAGCAGTTCACAACTAAAACTAGCCCAGTGTCCTCTATATCTGCTAGTTAAAGGTAATAGAGGAATCGTTGAATTCTCGAAAGGTATCAAACTCAAAAGGAGCTTATCTTAACTGGTTGATATTGTGTTATATTTAAGACTATTTGAAAAGAAGCTAGGCAAGTTTATCTTTGGTTGGGCTCTAATGGGCCTTGAAGACAGGTGACTCCTGTTATAGAGTAAGGGCACAGAGAGCATGTTCCACAAAACTTTAATCAGAAGTTGGGTACATTGAAGACTTTCACATCTCAGGTGAGTGGAAGAGTGTGCCGTGGTAGATGTTGAAGCGTGCTGCTGATGAAGGCTTGAATGCTATGAAGAATCTGCCGTAGTCTTCTGCTTGCTGCAGCTAGGTTGATTGTTTGCAATTGTTGTGTTCGGCTGAACAGAGAAGAGAGGTGAAGTGAAAGGAAAGATCAATGAAGAAGCAACTAAACTGCTTAGTACTCTAGCTTTTAAGCACTGAGAGCACTGTGATGTCACAGTGATGACTTCACCTGACTAGTACTGCCAATCTCGCCCTAATGGCTAAGTGTGGAATTACAATTAAATAGAAAGCCTTTCCTACACTATTATTATAAGCAATTGCCTTCCTTATCGTGATATAGATAGATGTAGAAAGTGTAGTTATGTGAAGTTATTAGTTCTCATTGAAACTGGAGCACGTAACCTTTTGTGTCAATTGAACTCCTAAAGCTATCTTAGTAATATGTTTCCTGAACCATTATAGAATACCTGTTCATATGAATACTGTCCAAGCCCATGGTTTCTATAGGTTTATAGAGGCTGCCCACATGGCAGATAATACATGAACCACATAAGCAGGAACTGGTGTCCAACTGATCACAACCTATGAAACATAAAATAAAAAATATTTAGGTTAACAAACAAATATGTTTGTATTTCCTTGAACTATTCTTCAAGTAAGTCCATCACTGAACACTCCATCTTCACAATGATGCGACTACAACGAATGGACAGTCTGTGCCATCCAACAATGAGGATGAGTTCTCTCCGATTCTGGTTTCGCTCAAGATTTCTTTGCCATACCTTATTAGGACGTTTTTCCTAGCTGTTTAGAAGGCCAGTACTTGTGCTTGTGTCATCTTTGTTGCAATGAGAAGGTCTGTTGTGTATATATAAGTATTATATATATATATATATATATATATATATATATATAATATATATATATATATTATATATATTAAGAGGACACCATTACACCTATTATATGACACACATATTATACATGACACCTGCAAAAATGGTCAAAGTTATGCTAAACACTACATACTTCTATAAAACTTTTGCGTAATTGCGTAATTTGCTATGCTAGGCTACTGCATAATTAGATCATTTTTCGTTATAAACGTGACATTAAGTATTTCTTCATGAAATTATATAGCTATTAACGGATGGAGTAGAACCGTTTGAATCCCGAGAAAGTACTTTTAGCAAGGTTTTAGCAGTTGTGTGGGTACATATTGCATGTTGCATATTACTGTATAGTAACATGATTATGTCTTTTCTGATCACCATTATCATTATGTTAAAGGAAGTAGTATTCTGAGAATGTTTTGCCTGACATGCTGGCTTTCCCTTATTAAAACTCCTTCTACCCTGTTTGTAACAGCAAGTTAGCCATTTGGTTTCATTTCAATTACATAAAGCAAAAGCGAAAATCAAACATATGATGAATATGTATTTGGCCGATATGTTATTTGGCCCCTGGACCACAAGAGGTCACCCTATGACTGCATGATACCTTACAGTTATTTCCACATGGAAGATATGAATATGACTGATGATTCAGCCAAGTGACTTAAGTCTTTTAATTCTGTTCACCAAAATGATCCATTGTTTAGTGGCTATTTCTGTATTCCAGGCTACTTTTGAGTGTTATTTTCATAGCATCATAGTTTCATTGAATTGCTCCCTCTCCATTTTCCTTTTTTTCAAGTAAATGTACGTTAAGATTTTTTAAAACTTGTTTACAATCAAAGGTACTGGTCTAAAAATATAATCAGGTAAAACAAAAAAGTAGCCCATTAAAATTTTTTTCAAACTGTTTTTTAAACGGTGGAGGTGAGGTGTGGGACAGAAGTTCAGCGCAGCTCTACCTGCGTTCAGCACTGTAGCTCTCCTGCTATGTCCTTGCTCTGCTCTCTGCACCTGCAGACTAGAGGAATGCAGAGTTCTGTCATCTAGACAGTAAATAACACACTGACATGGAACAAGTACCTTATAAATCCCTATTTCAAAACAACTGAACTGTCACCTTAACATTCTTACAGTTGAGTTGATTTAACTGTATATGACCTCATACACCTACTAACATTTATACAGTCTGTCATTTTAATGAAACCATTAAGTTATGTAAGAGGTAGAAGAAGCAAGTCATATTGTGACTAGAGAGAAAACAAACTACTTGGTTGGTGATTTTTACAGAAAAAAAATATTTCACTAGCAAAGAAAGCAAAACAACTTTACAGCCCATGACTCAGCCCATGACATGATTCAGATGGGGCAAGTCTGCATTGACATGCTTTGTACAAAAGTCATTTGGTTCACAGTTGAAAATCATGATGTGAATCATGATGCCTTCATTACTCTCTTGATGTAAAATTGAAAACAAAAAGAGAAGGTGAAGGGTTATTGCTTCTGAGCAGAGAATATCTCATTTATTACTTTCTCTATTCAATTAATCACAAATTGTAGTTATCAAAATCCCAAATATGATCAATGACACTAAAGTGAACAATATTTTTAATTTAACAATCCAAGCCTGAAAGTAAAAATGTCATTGTCTTGTTGTCATTGTCTTGTTCACTTTAGATATGTGATAAAACTAGATGAAACTAGAGCAACATATTCAGTGCTATCAGACAAATTAGTCGAACACCACTGTTGGTCAGGGCGGTGTAGGGTTGTACTGCAATGAGTACTCACATTTTCTTTGAACAGCATACTGAGGATGTGTCCTATTTACTGTCACATTCCTGTTGCTTTTGAAAATGTGTAGTGATCAATAGCAACTTGTCAAAGCAAAGCTATAACGTTGGATGGAGCCACTGTTGAATTGTGTGATGATTTTTGATTTTTTACATAAAATTGGGTTGTTCAAGATGACAATAAAATTAAATCATTCAAAATATACCAAAGTAGGGGCACGGTTATATGCCTGCCTCCGGGTTCGTTCGGCCAATGTCAGGGGCCTCAGGGGGTTTTTCTCCGGTCCATTCTCCGGTTTCCCAAATATGGTAGGTGATTGGCAAAAAATGCGATGAATGTGTGTGTGTGTTGTGTGTGTGTGGAAGTGTGTGTTGGTAGTGTGTGTGGGTGTGTGGGTGTGGGTGTATCATTTAAAAAAAATGTTGACCCGAGAGAAGATTGAATGAATGAATGAAAAATATACAAAGTGATTTTATTAAAAAAATGTATTTTTATTATGTATTTTCATATTAGAACAATGTACACAGAAATATGAGTTTCTGTGGAGTTTTGTTTTTCACACTGTCTGTGTAGGAAAGGAATGGTCAAGCATAGATGGAACAGATTTTCTTTTATAATGTTAAGAAAGTTTATAAAATGAGACACAACAAGGTAAGAACATGATTTATTACCTATCAAGGGTCTCAATACAGCATAAGAGGGAAATTTAAGGAAATCTAAGTACCATGACATTTTTATTTTCAAACATCTTTTGAAAAGTAATAAACCTGATAATTCCTTGAGTAGGTGAGAGAATGCAAGATTAATCCTGTAATTTGTGTACTTAAAAACATACAAA
Organism: Kryptopterus vitreolus; assembly: GCA_030449085.1. Lineage (NCBI taxonomy): Eukaryota > Metazoa > Chordata > Actinopteri > Siluriformes > Siluridae > Kryptopterus > Kryptopterus vitreolus. Next base: position 13,597,338 of record JACRUU010000017.1, on the reverse strand, counting down.
TACCTTCACAAATATTTCACAGCATCAGGTATTTAATAACATTATTATAATGCAACCCTGAAGAATTTTACTAAAGAAAGGGAATTCTATGCCATTCTATCTCTGGCCTCCAGTTAAGGACACTTTTTTAATTTAAGTTATTATAAGGTACATTATACATATCATTTTAATACCTTTTAATGTCTGGCTGTCATTAGTCATTGGGCATGTTATTAGCAGTCATTAGCCACTGAGTAAATTGGTTAGCAACAGTATCAGGTGTGTGTGAGAGAGAGAGAGAGAGAGAGAGAGAGAGAGAGAGAGAGAGAGAGAAAGAGAGAGAGAGAGAGGGAGAGAGCGAGAGATATATATGGATTGATTGGGCTGTTCTAGAGGGAGGGTCTTTAGTAGACAGGATAAATAAGGCAAGAGTCATATGCTTCATAGATTTGTCATCCTCTTATTGTCTTCCTGCACTACAGAGAAGAAATGGATACATTAGACAGGTGACTTAATCTCTCTCAATTACTAATTCAATTACTTCAATGACTAATTTCTTAGAAACATTTACTATTTGCATGACATGTAGAGATATTGACATAATAATCATAGTTATATTATTTAGTGATAGTATATATTAATAAATAGTATAATATAGTATATATTATTTTGGTGGTTTAATAGGTGATGGGGGGGGTTAAAAGAAATAATAATTATTGTAAAGGAGAATACTGTTGGAATATTTTATGAGTTTATTGAAACAATGAGTTAGGCTTCTATAAATAATCAGCTAAAATGTATTCAAATAAATGGTATAGTCAGATGGTTGCTCAGATTTTACTTACTAAAATATAAACCAAAACCTAAAATATTAAAAATTTACAAATTTAAAATATTCAGAAAATACACACCATATATATGTACACCATATATACACCATATATATATGGTATATATATATAGGCACACACACACACACACACACACACACACACACACACACACATATTCCATTTAAATAATGTGTTGGAGGAATAGGGTTGGATGTCGGTGGGTGCATGTTATGGAACACCAGGAGGGAGGGGAAGTGTGTGAAAGACAGATGGTCACTCAGCGGAGTTGTTCCTTTTTCTCCTCCTGGCACATACTCCCTCTTGGATTCTATTTCCCTATGTTGACAGTGAGCCAATATGGTACCTGATGATGAACAATTCCTTTTTCTTCCATCTCTAAATATTTAGTTGCAAATTTTGATTACCAGAAAGTATTTCTAAACTTAATTTAATAATTTTCTCTCTTCCTTCTTTCAGATCCATTACTGATGACCCTCAAATGTAATTTTTAACAACCTCAACCACTCTTTTCCTATACCTAGAATAACAAACTGTAAAGAAAATTACAGTAGTTGCTTTTAGGCTTTTGGTTACTTAAACATTCTTTCACTTAGTACATTCTTAGTGCACAATTTTTGAGCATGCATACAGTGTTAGGAAGTCTATACATAGTATTGCCAACTATTTTGGGGTTGATTCTGCTTTGGTATCCCTTGTTGATTACAAGTCAGAATGACACTGAGCCCATTGTACTGGAAGGCAAATGTTTAGTGGTGTGTGACTCAACACCATCTTCAGAACCAGCAAATAATGCATTGGGCATGTCAGTACGCTCTGGCACTGGTCGAGTGGCCTTCTCTGCCACTCGCCAAACCAACCATGAACCAACAGACATGAGCAATCGTACGATGATCATCTACTTTGACCAGGTACACAAATAAATCATTAAGAACTACAAGGCTATTTTTGCACAGTATATCTTTAATCACCTAGTCTTCTTGATCTTGGATCTTTTAGATCTTGGTGAATGTTGGTGGTCATTTTGACCAGGAGAGCAGTGTCTTCTTGGCTCCAAGAAGAGGGGTGTACAGCTTTAACTTTCATGTTGTAAAAGCTTACAACCGACAAACCATACAGGTATATCTTAATATTATATGTATGCTACATTCATAAAAAATGATAAAACCTCATTAGAAACAGTAAAGATAACTATGTTTCACTGTTGATCTGTTGTAGGTGAGCTTGATGCTTAATGGATGGCCAATGATTTCTGCCTTTGCTGGTGACCAGGATGTAACCAGAGAGGCAGCTACTAATGCAGGATTGGTGATCATGGAGCGGGGTGACAAGGTCTACCTTAAACTGGAGCGGGGCAATTTAATGGGAGGCTGGAAATATTCCACTTTCTCAGGCTTTCTGGTCTTCCCGCTATAAATTATGCACATTTGCTTTAATACTGTTATTAACTTTAAAACTGATTTAAAATTATAGAAGGCTGGAAAATATTTCTTTTTGACCAAGTAATCAAGACTAGCCCAGCATATACTAAGATATCAGATGATTTGTAAACATACAATGCATTTTAGCACAAAGTAATTACCATGGAATTATAGAACAATAAATAGAATTGAGAAATAAGCTAAATTAAATAATTCTATTTAACTTTTAAATAAAACTATTTTTTGTACATTTTTGTTAAAATTACTATGATTTAGTTTATCATTAAAACACATTTCTTTTGCAATGAAAAATATTTTATGGAAAATGTTTGTATATCAGACAAAAGAAAGAACACTTTTCAGACGAAAATATGCTGTTGAAATGTCCATGCAGTAGTAGATGAAGTAGATGAGTTAAAGACTCCAGAAAAGATGTAACATATTTTTTCAGTCAAATTCACCAATTTTTTTAAAGAAAAATGGACAACTTGCACCTGCTATAGTAGACAGAAAATTCTAATTAAAATAATTTTGTTTAATTTATAACCTTTTGAAGGTTCAAGGCTAAAGAAGGATTTTTGTTGATAGTTAAATAGTTAAGAAATAGAGAACATACACAAAACATAATACAATATACTTAAAATAGTATCTCTGCATTAGTTATCAGAATCTGGTTCTCACTGTGTTTACCTGAACTTGGTTTAGACCAAATGAATATTTACAGTTAAATAAAGCAAGTCTCTCTGGAATACTTATATAACGTTTCACAGTTATTTCTAATAAAAGTCTTAATGTCAAGCAAAAATCTAAACAGATATGTGACATGATTCAAGTTCTTTATACCTAAATAATGCATGAATCTTTCAAAAAGTAAGTCTAGTCAGTCAGTTCTATTAATTAGCAATTATTATTTAAATAGCATTTGCTGATTTAATTTAAAACCTAGCTACTTCTGTAAATGAGCATTTATGAAAATGAGAATATTTAAGTGATTATTTAAATATTCATTTTGATAATAAGGAAGACCCTCTTAGAACAGCAACTTATGTCTATCTTAGATAAAGTAGTGATAAATCAGAATATACCCACTGGACAATAATCCCTATTTATATTTACTTTAATATTTACTGGATCTCTATTTGACCCCATAGAGTTGTTTGGGATACTGAATATGCAGAATTAACATTCCACTATACTTTAATCATTGTGTCTCCCCTACAAATGTAATCAGAGAGAGAAAATGGTATGAAAATCATATGCATATTTTAAAACTGGCCATGATTGGACATGTTTATGTAAATGGAAACATAATAAATGAATAGCATTTCAAACAATATGGAAGGATTGCATTCTGCGATATTTTCAAATCCCTGAGTGCTTATAGATCAATATCACACCCTCCTATTTTTCCAAGATCCTGTGCACAGCACAGTTTTCACCTACATAGCATAGAGATAACATTTCAGAAATTACCAGTCAGGATTTAAGCTTTATCATAGTACAGAGACAGCACTGATAACAGTTTACAGACCAGTTCATTACACTTCAGTAAACGTCCATTAACTTTTATTGTGACCTTGAAGATTTGAACAGAGATCTTACACAGTTGAACACAGTTGTAAATTTGAGGCTTTCTGATTTCATAGTATCTCTGGATGGTCTTTCTGTCTTGGTAAGTGCAGTAGTAGAAGACCTGTGATTATTGACTATGTCCTTCTCCAGTAAGCTCCTTTGAACAGCCTTCTTTCATCGCATAAAATATTGATAAAATAAAAATGAACTTGATCAATGGTGAAAAATAATGGCTTTTGGTATATCTGGGTTTAAATATAGTAATGCCTCTAGTCTGGATTTTCTAGTAACTGAATAAATAAAATACATTTAGTCCAGACTAAAGTCCATACTAGAACCAGAAAATATAATATTCATTAATAAACATGCATCTGAGGCTATTGACAGCTCTGTATCAGAGCCATTGTAATTTTTCACTATTGTAATACATTAGAAAACATTCAAGGTCATGTGTCATATTTATCATATACAACTTCAGTGCAGAGGCATGGTGGCTTAGTGGTTAGCACATACTCCTCACACCTCCAGGGATGGGGTTCAGTGTGTGGAGTTGTCCCTATTGTGTGAATGTGAGTGTGAATGTGTGTGAGTGTGTGTGCCCTGCGACGGGTTGGCATTCCATCCAGGGTATATCCTGCCTTAACTCCAATAGACGCCTGATATAGGCTCCCTGTGACCTGAGGGAAGATCAGACATAGCGGTACAAGATGAATGAAGGAATGAATGAATGAATGAATGTTCTTCAGTGCAATAACACATAAAATGTGTACCTCACCATGTACAGATGGCAGAGTTAGATAAAACTCAGTGAGGCAGTGACACCACCCCAAATATAGTATTCCACCGCTTACATACTGTAATGAAATGGAAGTACAGTCAGTCAATCGTTCAACATCTCTGTGAAGTCACCCAATTGTATAATCAATATATTGGCAAATTACACAGGTGCAATTGCATACATGTAAAATAATAATTAATGACTTTTGTATAATGTTTGCCGTCTTGCATTGCAATTTAGATCATAGCTCTCAATGTCATAGCTCTCAACACGCTACTGACATTAAGCAAGGGATTGTCTACAGACAAAATTGACTGCTGAGAAGCAAACTCAATGTTCAACAAGCGGGAATGAGTGCATATTCTACTTTCTATTAGCAAATTAACCTACAGTTAACCTACTGTACTACAAAGCCTACTATTATACATAGAAATGTGTGCTTATATAAGTACTTATATTAGTCTAAAAACCTATAATTTACTTTTTCTCCATTTTCTCTCCAAAATACACTTTTCTCACTTAAGGTCTTCTGACAATAGTGCAGGTTTTTTTCTCGAACCTTATTTAATCGGATGGTGGGCAAAGGTGTTCTGGTGAGGATAGTGCCTATATTGATAGCCAAGTCATCATTATCATTAGTGCTTAGGGTTCTAGTAAGATGTTGAGACAGATCAGGCAGGTTACTCATGAATCTGTCCGTTGCAGTTGCAACAATGGTCCTTCCAAGTCGATAACGTGGAGAGACATGAGTAATCTGATATACTGGTAGTGTGTACAGTATGATATAATGGTATGTATGATCATCACTCTGTGGTAAAATATCTATATTCGTAAAGATTTCTCCGTAGGATATTATTACGTCTATTGTGTGATTTGTGGATGACATAGTGATGTACATTCACATCAAATGTGTTCTGAGGGTGTTTCTAAACCACCATTAAAGACTTTTGTCTGTTTCATGGAGTCTGAGGATATAGGCAACCAATATTTTCACACCTTGCTCACAGAAATGTATCCAGATTCTTTCATACTTTTGATGATCTTATGCACTGTAGATTGTACTGGGCTGTGGATCAGTATTGGGTATTAAAATACTATGAAATTTAGCTTTTATTGACTGTTTGCAGTGTGTTTTATTAAAACATAATAATAATAAATGAAATGTACTTCTACTGGTGTGACTTGTTTCAATCACAGTTTTTCCCCCATGCATCACTAATTCAAAATTTCAGTGCATGCTGCCTAAACTTTCCATGTGCATGTGCCACAGACACTGCCCAGATGTCACAGAGGAAACACTTTTCGGCCAGGTTTTTCATACTAACACTAGCATCAACATCAGTGCCTATAACACTATGCAACCACAACACTGTTCAACCCATTCACAAACATGCAAACAATATAAAGACTCATGTTTCCATTCTATAACATTCAAACAGTGTATATAGAAATCATTGCATTTCTGGATTTTGTTCTTGTTTTTTGGGGGGTTTTTTTCTTGCGCGTTTTGCTTTGCCCTCTCTATGGCTTTCACAAATTGCAAGACTTATACCTTTTCTTTAATGATGTAACTGGTTCACATGTTGCATCTTTCTGAATAAATCTGTATTTTAATCTGGATATTCTGGCTGCCATTTTTCATTTAAAAAAAGTGCCTCAACAATGATTTGGAGGTGCTTGAAAAGGTTTACATTAGTTACATTCGTCTTCTTGTGCATAAATCAAGACAAAGTCAGTAGAACATAAACATAAACATTTAACTCTTAAAATTGTTTTTATTCATCAAAAACCTAGCTATAATGGTTTAGCAATGATTAGGATGTGCACTATTTTCTACCTGCCTGGGCTGGTTATAAATATGCTTTGAATATGTTTTGAATTCCACATGAACCTATTTGAAGACCAACAACCAGAATGCAGTAGGGTCAATAGGGACTAAATGACACAAAAATCTGGTATTAGACCAAAACCACTAATCTCATCAAAATGTGAACTGCACAGGATGTTTGTAACCTCCATTTCCATATAGTGTATTGGTGGTGTGATAATTGCATAGTCAATGTTTATGTATCTGGGAATGCAAAATTCTATACAACCTTATAAGGGCCTTATTCTGAATATGCTGACTGAATTACCCCTGAACCTTTAGAATGATGCACATAATGCAATTGGCAGATGTTCAGCATGATTTGTGGTAGACTTTTATCCATTCTCTGTGATCCTGTCGTGATGGAATGACTTTGTTTACTCAGCAGCTTCATGGATCTTTAAGTGGTCTAAATTGAGAAGAACTTCATGCAGCGGTTGAAAGACACTGCATTGAATGACAATGCTGCTAATATGGCAACATCAATTAAAAAAAAAGCCACAATTTTGTGCCAAAATTTACTACCAGCATATCATTATCCAGCTCCTAATATCTTCAGCTTCAGTTGTTCTATTAACTGTGTTGAGACCATAAATACAGAGCTGACGCTCGTCTCTGAGCTAAGGTATTAACTAAAACTTTCTTTTCTTTTTTGGAGTTAAGCATTGAATAGAAGAATCAAATTCCTCAATCGGACACAAGCATAGTTATTCCATGGCTACAAAGCTTCTTAGAAATGCATAGCTAAATTAGTAAGAGTAATACAGCTGAGTCTGCACTTTTGCATGTCGTCAATAAAGCAGTATACACAAACAACAGTGGGCAACTCCACAACCACTCGATCTCCCTTTCAGAAGTGCAGCACAAAAGAAAGAAAGAAAGCCACAAAGTTGTTACTTTACTATACAGTACAGTTTTGACTCGGTAAAACACATAATGGGTCAGACTATGAACTTGCAAATGTTTATGTCAACAAAAAAATAGAAAGCTTTTTTTACTATGTCAAATCTGTTTATTTGACTCTTAATATTGCTGTAGACTATTTTAATTTTAATCATATGATGTGTTTTTATTGGTAGGAAACATTTTGCAGCAAGACAATTTGTTGTTATGATCCAGTCTTTTATTTAGTCTTTTCTAGTCTTTTAGTTTAACACGTTGTTCTATCTCAGTTTTGTTCTTGTCTTTCTTCTTCTCTTTGGGCCCAAGATTCATATTTGTGTGTCTTGTTAACCAAAGCAAAGCAACTCTGTCCTCTTCTGTTCTGTTATTAGTACAGCAAAGGCTGTGCTAAGCATTTTTCCATCCTGATGTAACCTTCCAATTGCAAAGCAGCTGAGCTGGCTCAGCTTTCCCCACACAATGTTGCTAGCCAAGCTGATCCTGATGTCTGTTTTTTCCTGGAACCTGGAATGGTTTGGTTTTCTTGAAAATAAGTGACTAGTTTGCTGGTTAACATTGCAACATTTGAAGCACAGCTGTTTTCATGATCGGACTGTTTAGTTTGGAGATGTCTTATTGGTCTCCTCTATAATAACTAAATTAGGCAAATAAACAGCATTATATATTATATATATATATATATATATATATATATATATATATATATATATATATATATATATATATATATACATATATACATATCATATATATACATATATATATCTATCATATCTATATATATATCTATATATATATATATACTATATATATATATATATATATATACCACATACACATTGGTGCAACCAATCAAGTTCTAGATCAAACACCAGGAAAATTACCCCACCTGACTCCAGTAATGCACACTACTGTATGGTTGGGAAACTGTATAAAGTTGTAGAAAGAGAGGAAATTAGAACTTGTTCGGTACCACCACCACCACCACATTAACTAGATCAGGCCATCCGTACAAACCGGAAGACAATTGAACACAGCACATCTTCAACAACAACTCATACCTACTGTGGAGCGTTGTGGTGGCAGCATTATTTGTTGGGTTTTGTTTTGGGACTTGTTTACAATAAATCAAACATAAAAAAATTGTACAAACAACAAGCATTAGTTTGTCTCTGACAAGTTTATTCAGAATTCAGAAATGTAAAAAATTAAGGCCACTGCATGATGAGGTTTGCCTGTCCAGCAGGACATCCTATTGACACTGTTAGTAAAACAAGTTAATTTAATGGCAAACAATGTTAGTAAAAGTAATAATAATCATGATATCAGCATCATCGTCATCCATAATCATATTGTGATTTATAAAAAAATTACTTTTAAGGAATATTACGGAAAAGACAGATTAATCACATACTCATATATAAGTAACTAAAATGGCTACATCTTCTATCAATTTTACTAAAGCAGGCAGCATTTGAAAAATGTAAAAAATACAATTACATATGTAAATTTCTAAGCAAAACATATAACCGAAACAATGCCAGGGTATAAAATTGGTATAAAATACTAACTAACATTAAAACAAGGAATAGAATAAACATTGCTGCCTCTTTCCCAGCTATTTTTTTCAAAAATTACAAATAATTAAAAATAAAAAAGATGGTCATTGGTAAACAAAGTACAGCCAATGGAACTTACAGTAACTCATTCAAATTTAGTGGTTTGATTTTTGCGCAAAATGAAAAAAAAAAACAACAACAGTTAACATCTCATAAATACCATAAACCCATGATTAATAGATGATTCTAAGCAATCATAAAACAATTGACTGTCATATATACTGACAATTCCCACACAGAAAAGGCTAAATTAAAGTACGATGTAGTTTTATATATGTGTACATTTGTGATTGTGCTTTCCCCTTGTCACAGTCTCCACCATTTGTCATAATTACTACTTCTGCAACAGTAGTTGAACTTTTTAAACAAAAAAGAATAATGAATAAGTAAGATTAAAGCTCTTACTTTTATATATTGAATATTGAGTTGACTGGTTAAATGTCTCAATTTTTCAGCTAAAGGCAATCCTGATTTATATAAAGTACCAGTCAAATGTTTTGACCCATTTTCTTCTTTAGGGTTCTTTCTTTATTTTTATTATTTTTAATAAAAAAAGTTTAAATAATTGTACAATTGTCCAAAGTATCTACATTTAGCTTTGTTGATAGCTTGGCACTTTTTTTCACCTGTAATGCTTTTTAATTTTCAGATATCTTTCCAAAATATTAATTTTTTTTCCATCTTATGCTTTAGAACACCAGTTTATCTTGTGCTGAAGAAGTGGGAGTGCAGTGCCAATAGCTGTATTACTGCGACTACAACTGCTGTTCAAATGTATATATTATAGAATGTAACAGTTTAACATTTAAGACAATTTATTATTACTTTGACAAATGAAGGTCCGTCAATCTGGAAAATCACAATAAGTTTATATGTTTACTACATAATTTCATATACTGTAGATTATTTCAATGTTTGGATGTCAATGTAGGAATGTTAAAAATAATATGAATAAAAACTTTAAAAGCTTTAACTTGTCACTGCTCTGGTAATTGAGCATGTTTTAAATATGATGATCCACTGCTAGCCATATATTGCTTAATTTTAATTCCATGTCAATGGAACTGTGAAGCATGTTTCATGGATTATCTCAAACATTAATACTTTCACAGTCACAAACACACACACTAATAATAGATCTAATACACTGTTGTTTCTAAAATGATTCACATGAATTAGTATGACATAAGCTATGCATCCACTGGTTCTATTGATTAAGCTTTAATAATAACAAGTAAATAATGTTTGACATTTCAGGCTTCAGCCTCTCCTCATAACCTGAAGCCTCTCATCAGTGCAGGAAACATGAAATCTACACATTTAGTTTGACTACTTGTCTGATGGAGTGTTGCAGTGATTATAAATCTTCTGGAAGTCTGTCCGGTCTCAACACATGATCTTTGAGTTTGAACCATTTCTTCACCTTTCTTACAAACACCCTTCACCCTGTGTTTCTCAGTTTGTCTTAGAAAGTCAAGTTAAGGAATTGTCCTGGCTATTGTCCTGAGGAAAGCACCAAGCTGCCACTAGTTGGCCCTTGAGCAAGGCCCTTAACCTTCAACTGTAAGTCGCTCTGGATAAGGGCGTCTGGCAAATGCTGTAAATGTTAATGTATTCCAAATGTATCCCATTCAGAAATAATGGAGATCACTTTTGCTTTGTAATTATGTGGTTTCCTGTAGTTTGGTTAAATCTGAATGCAATGAATATTACATGCTATTATGAATCTTTAATTTTTTTAATAAAATAAGATAATGTTAATAGATTTCACTGAACTATATCTTTGCTTTGGTAATTAGAAATTGTTTCAAAAGCTCATCATTTATAAGTTATGAAAATATGATATCTACAGATATATAATTAATTTGTTTATCCTGTGTCCTATAAAAATTGGAATTAAATAATATCTTTAACATATAGTGTTTGGGCATGGCTGTTAAATTATGTTTAACGAAATGTCTGCATGTTGTGTGAAACGAAAATTAAATTTACAGGAAGCAGTGACTATCATTTATGCTTTCAAGACTATGGGTTGGGGAAAATGTCAAATAATTCACCTTCTTTTTCTGGTAAAACAGAACATGCTATAACTCGTAGAGAAATTTCCATGATGGGAAAAACCTGATTTAAGTCCAATATATTTATTCATATAGCACATCCTCTCTGCACTTTTGCTTCACTCTTAATAATAATGTTCTGTTCATCCAATTCCAAGCAACTTGGACTGCTTTTTACTTACGGTCCAAAGTTGGTTAAGTACATTATAGAATACTTGCCCTCTTGCAAAGGATTTTATTGGCTCTTGTGACCAAATAAAAAAAATATTTATGGTTTATCCACATTTTCATATGTGGAAAAAAACTATATACTTCTTTCCATTGTTTACAAAAAAGAGATCAAAAACTTCAACTACAAACTACAAAAAAAGGTAAACAACTTCAAAGCAAATGAATAATGCAATATATACTGTGCTTCCTGTAACTTTATCTTCATCCTCTGTGTCTCCCCATACCTTTTTGCCTCTCTACACCTTATCTAGTAGGGAACGTTGACAGTAGAGTAGATGACGTGGAGTGCCATACTTGCGGAAAAAGAGCAAGGCCCCCAGAGTACAAATTAAACACACCAGCAACATGAGCGGCACCACTACTGCTGCCATTCCACCTTCATTCGCAGACGTGCTGTCTACCTCAATGACAATTACTTCTGTTTTCTCTGATTTGTCCTCCTCTTCAGTATCCTCTTTGTCATGTTCATTTCCGTCACTTCCACCACCTGCTCGAGTTTCGTCCGTCTTAGTGCCCTGTTCTGGACAGTCAACCCAGTCACTTAAAGCAAACTTGGGGTAACCAGGTTCCACTTTCATTAACTGGTTGCTGAACTTCCAGTATTTATTAGCTTTGTAGAAATATGTGTAACCTAAAAGAGAGATGTTGAATTTCAATATTCTGTCATTTTTTCCCACTTTTGCTTTCCATATATTGTGGTGTTGTTTGAAATCATGCAAATTTTCAGAATGAAGTGCTAAACTGATTGTATTAAGCACTAACATATCTTTGCAAGTCCTAAGTTTTCCCTAATTTCCCTAGAATTATAATTTATCTAAACATATCTAATAATATAGCCTACATTATGTGATTTTGAGTACCATACCACTGAATTTAACTCATATATACAATCAATAACTAGTTTATTTAAAGAAAAAAAGCAGTAACTTATTCAATTGGCTTTTTTAACCTTTATACATCTTCTTAATATAAAAATTATTTTTACTTTGGTCTCGGCTCATGAAAGCTGCTTTGACGTTGTCAGGGATACCCTGCCACTTGCTGCTGGGTTTAGGGTAGCCTGGGTCCACTGATTGTTGCTCTTCATTATATCGATAATATCTAAGAGATGGAAAAAAAGACAACATTGTCCTTTATGATCATCAATAAATGCTCTCTTAACAAAACAGAAAAACTGTCACATACTTATCTCCTCTAAAGAAGTAGGTTTGGCCTGTTGGTGTATAAAAAAGGGCAGCATCAATTCTGTCCTGAGGGAGGCCTCTGCCCATCACTCTCAGTGTTTTGGGGTATCCTGGCTCCAAATTCGCTTCAGTGAATACCCAATGTCGGTCACCTGAGAAACAAGTCATTCTATACTTATTAAGAAAAATAAACTGAAATGTTTGTAGTCTCTTCTCTGTAAGCTTTCTGCAACAGCTTTGAATAGTTACAAAATGAAATGGTGCTTACCTTTGAAAAAAACAAATTTACCATCCTCTCTCTCATAAGCTGCATCAATTGATGTAGGTAGACCTCTCCAGACATGTGCAATTGGCACTGGATAGTTTTCCATAACCCGGTGATTACGAACACGCCATAACCATTTATTCTACATTCCAGAATGAGAAAGAGCTTTAAATTTGCACCTTAATGTTGGGTTTTTAGTAAATTGTTTACAAATGCACAATATTTTACCTTGAATATAAACATTTCTCCTCTCAAAATAGCAATTGTGTCAAAGTGACCGTCACAGATATCAGGACCATAGTGAGGTACTTCTGGTTTGCGTGGGGTGTCACTGGGATGAGGGATATGGTAAGGGGGGTGGGGGCTAACTGAAGGTCTTGGATTACCACTAGGGTTTGGATCTACATGGAGAAGATGCAGAGCTATGTTCTTGAGACAGATTTGCACATATATATTGTTATCAAATTCAGTTTTTTCTCCAACTTACCATAAAGCTGCTGAATGCCACGACGATCATCCTCCGGGAGCTCGAAGTTATCTGTATCCATCCATTGGTAGAAAGGTGCCATGATGGCAGAGGGGTCATTAGAGTGCTCCATACCCAATGCATGACCCAGCTCATGTACAGCCACAAGGAAAACATCATTTCCTAAAGGGGAAATTTCAAGTAAATTCATGACTAAATCCAGTTCAATATGCCATTTGTTACAGGATCTGCTATCTATTATATTTTCTCATTTATAAGTAAGTCATAATTTTGCCTCAATAGTAGTACTAGGTTAGTCATATTTAATTGGAACCACAAGAGGTTTAGGCCATTTTGCATGTGTGTGTGTGTGTGGGGAGGGGAGTCTGAGGATATTCTGTTTATTTAAATTATTGTATAATTAATTTTCTTTGTATTGAATGATATTTAAGTTGATTTACTCTGTTTATTTGTCTTGGACATTGTCTATAAGTATTTGTAACCCTTCCACACAAGGTCCTGTGACTGCAAAACAAGTTCAGTGTTAGTTTTGGATAAACATGGCACTCATCGTAACTAAATTTCTGAACTTTAGTCTCATCAGTCCAAATGTTCATTTTAATTCCAAAACTTTTTTGGTTTTTCCAGATGCAATTTTGCAAACCCAAAGTCATGCTGTCATATTTTTCTTGGAAAGAGGAAGCTTTTTCCTAGCCACATGATGTAGCGCTTGGGTTTCTACATCAGTGAGCATTAAAATGTCTGACCTTGGAATAAAACTGCTGCCGAGTTCTAGAAAAATTGAGAACTGTGTTAAATGTTCATTATTTCTCTTATCTTTCTTTCACTGTAGATGAGCAGCAATAACTGCTTATGCTGTGCCATACCCAGATTCCTTAATTTTGATTACCTTTTATGAAAATATTTACTACAGTGTTTATTAGTACAGTGATATTTTAATTTTGAAGTTCGTTTGAAGATTATTTAAATCTTGATTACAAAATTATGACAAAAATTATCTAAAAAAAAAGTCAAAAATCCTAGCATGACAGTTTATAATATAATCTTTTGTCTTGAGTTTTTTTTAAATGTATAATCCACCAATATTTCATAGATAGGGCAAATCATTAAATTTTTTTTTTTTTTTTGGCTGTATAGTGTCTCTATTTGAGATAGATTTTCTGTGGCTGAATTCCAAATTATTATTATTATACAGTTTTTTAGCCTTTTGGCCACATCTCTTGATACAGTGTTTATGCAGACCTAGGGAAAAGCAAAGCACCTATGTTTATTTCTCAGCATCTGATAACTCTTAATTTCTCTTACCCCACAAGTCTCTGTTTCCAATTGTCCAGGGCTCTGCAGCATCAAAGTGTGTGTCTCCTCCTATGCCATTTCCAGGAAAATAGGCATGTGCTAAAAACCCACCCTCACCATCAAATGGACTGGCATCATCATGAAAACCTTCAGCAAAAAAGATCATAATGTCTGCAAAGTCAGCAGTCTTGTGCCTAATGTGACTATAAGGGATCTCTCGAAATCGTAAAGGCGTTACACTCTCCCACACTTTGAAAGCTTTTCTGATTGCCTCATAAGTTTCATACTCTCCAATCTTGGGCGTATAATTCTGTATGCTGGAAATGAAAACAGAGAAGATAAAAAATACATTTGGAACAATAATCAGTTAATTGATTTTAGAAAACCCTAAGCACTAGAAATATGCTAGAATTTTTCTAGAAGTGTAGAGAAAAGGATGTGCATATAAAACAAACACATGAGATTGTGTGCTCAACCTGACCCAATCTGGAATAGATTACACTCTATGCCACAGAGTACTTCCATAAGTGTGGAAAAAGTGTGTCACGTCCCTCAACCGACTAGGCTTTTTAAAACAATCTCTTCATTTTTTGTTACGTGTAGATATCGGCAGCAAAATTCCTACCAGAATGTGATATCGTTCTTTTTCCATTTCAGTCCCTGGATAGCATATCTTTTCTTTCTCAAGCTGCTTTTTAGCTCTGCTCCAAACTTATCTGGAACACCACAGCGGGGCTTTTTCATTGCCCTGATAAAAACAGACTTAAATCAGTTATTTTAGGCAATTATTATTAATTTTTTAGGTAACAGTTTCTATATGAGTTGTCGACATGAGTTATGTGACTCACTCCAGTGTGGCAGAGTCCAAATTTCCAGTGACAGTTAAGCCATATAATCTTTGCATTGAAGCAATAGCTGAAGAAATTGATTGAGATGAACGGGGTGTTTGTTTATGAAGGTCACCCGGGGGAAGGTACCCATATTGCTGGAGCCATGCCTAGAGAACAAAGACAACAATGGCATATCAAAATTCCATACATTAGAGTTCAATTAAATTAATTCAGATTTATAATGGTGTATATATTGTTAATATTGCCATCACATTCTTATGAAGCAAAACTCCTGGCCATATTTAAGCGAGTACTCTGATTTGTGCAAAAAAGGGTAAGTAATTAACGGGGACAATGCACAATTGAGAAGCTCTATTTCCAGTGTGATGGTTTAAGTGTCATATGAAATGAATGAAAGTATTATAATTTAGAGGAGATCTGCTGATGTACATTAGATCAGTGGTGGCCAACCCGCGGCTTTGCTTTTACGTTCATATCGAAGTTTGTGTTTTTTTAAAATATGCGGGTTCGCTTCTCTTGAGTTCATATGGTATTTTCGTCAAATGACCGTGCAAGTGAGATGATCACGTAGAGCAAGATCCTTTAAGTCAGCGTTTCTCAAATAGCAGGGCGCCACGACGTAAAAATATAACGAAGTGCATGGAGAGCTTGAACCCAGAAACCCAGAACCCCCCCCCGTCAACAATTCATGACACTATATATATATATATATATATATATATATATATATATATATATATATATATATATATATATATATATATACACACATACAATTTCTTTATATGGAAAGCAACCCGAACGTAATTTAAGGGAGCCACATAAGATATTTTACAATTGAAACAACCATGAAGATGTTAACACTGAAATTAACAAGAAATTGATATTAAAAGAAGAACTTCCAGAGTAAAATAAATATTACATAATCAATCATTTTATTAAAGGGAGAGATTTTGAGATAAATTATATAATTATAACATCTGCTACAGTGAGATTGAGCATTAAAAACATGAAAAGTATTAATTTATGGTACATTGAAAATGTGTGTTTAATCACGAGTTAACTCATGTCAACTGTGCAATTAATCGTGATTAGATATTTTAATGGATTCACAACCCTGACATATGTATATTACATGTAAGTGCTGCAACAACTAATGAAATGTTCTCAATTAAATCTTTGTTTTGTTCTTTTATTTTCTGTTCTACCTTTCTTCAGATCATTTTTGTCTTTAATGGCATTTAATGTTTCTGTATTGTTCTGTAAGGTGGACAGTTCTGTGATCAATATGCATGTCTAGCGGGAAGTGTTTGGCTAGTTATATTGCTGTATGTAGTGTGCACTGTTGTTGTCGTGTTGAACAAAGCAGTAGAGAAAGCAGTGAGTTGCTAATATTAAACTTCTCGAGTTTTTCGTGCATCATACAGTTTCCACTTTCAAAATCTGCACAGTCTCTGAGAAAATGACACAAACCAGCCTCATACAGCCCTATGCAGGAAGAATAAATGTACATTTTCCACACATTCATCTGGAAAAACTTGATTTTCAGTATCAACTTTCCTTATTTTCGCGAATACCAAAAATAGTGCTCAAAGTTTCATCTGCACATCACTCTCTGCTGTCGTTAGGAATAGGAGTGATTAGTGTATTTCTACTTCATTAAGGTAATGAAGTATTTTTCTACTTTGTTATTTAACATCTCTGCCCACATAACTTTTCAGTTTGTCCATATAAACAGTAAAATCCAGAGAAAGAGCAATACCACTACTTTGCTTGTTTTAACGTACTAAGCTTGAAGTTTAACAAGCAGTTTCTTGGTCCAAAATATTCTGGTTTCTACTGAGACTTCCTAGACTCTTATCCAGAGCGACTTACAACTGAGCAATTGAGGGTTAAGGGCCTTGCTCAAGGGCCCACTAATGGCAGCTTGGTGGTGCTGGGGTTTGAACCCGTGATCTTCTGATCCATAGTCCAACACCTTAACCACTGGGCTACCACCTCCCTACCTCTATCGCTCTCAGGGCAGTTTTCAAGTACAAATTACTCGCTATCAATTTCTATCATGTCATTTCACATTCCTCACCATCCCTCTGCATTTGCTTTGTTATATAGATCACTATATGAGTCAATTACATTAAATTAAAATGTCTTTAACCAGAACAACAATTTAAAGAAGGCTTAATAGTTGCAAGTCTGTTTATTCCACAATACGGATATTAGAACAGAAAATAATTATAGACGGATTGGTGGATCCATTTGAGCATCAACATTTAGATTTTTTTCAGTGGCATAAGACAATGACCTAGTCAATGGGTGGGCTAACTATGGCCCGCAGCCCACATCTGGCCCACCAAAGATTGGTACAGATCATATAATTATGTCTACATTCATTTAACCTTGTCCTGTAGTACCTGCTTATATATCCACCAGGTGGCGCATTAGGCACGGTGATACATTGAAGTATGAACGTTAATGCCTTTAAAATGTTTATATTTCATATGTGGCCCCGGCCAGTCAAATAATAAAAGCAACGTGGCCCTTGAGCCAAAAAAACCCTGACCTACACAGATGCCTGGGAAAAGAGTTTCTCAGTTTCTGAGCCTGGGCCCACTGTAGCATCTGATCCATGTCTTTTACTTAGATGACTGGAATACAGTTAGGTTTTCTACTGCTGTACTGCATCCACCTCAAAGTGTTATGTTTTATGCATGCCGGGAAGTTTTTTCTTCTCACCATGGTTGTCTGGCTGATTATATAAATTACTATATATTCCCTACCAAGCTGTACTGATCTGCCAATTTTCCTCTGATTTCTCTTATGAGCAAAGCATTTCCTCACTCTGTTTTTCATTCCATTCTGTGTTAACCAGATTGTTGTGGAAAAAAAAATCCAGGGATCAGCAGTTTCTAACTGTTGATTCTAAAATCAACCCACCTTTCCCTCACGTCAAAGTTACTGGTATTACATTTCGAAAATGCAAACATAACAGGAGCTCTTAATAATAAGATGTACCTGTATGATTTTTTGTGCATTGTGCTGCTGTCATATGTTGGAATGTCTGGAAGCTGCATTAGAAAGCATGTGTAAAGGTGCTTGTATTGAATTTCATGTTAAATGTATATAAAAAATGCACTGATATCTTCCAGGTGATTTTAAAAATGATGTTGGAAACTGTATTCATATTTGTGATATTTTATTGCTGTTTTCTTTATTTATGTTGGTTCATGTGTATTAAACACATAGTTTTGACCTTCCAAAACATTTTGCTATGACTACACTGAGAGGTTTGTGGAATTAGATATTCTGAAAATATCTACTGGCCTGGATGTTTGGAATAATCATTAGCGATCACGAGGAAACCAAAGTCATGTCTGGCAGACATCATACATTTTCCAAAGAGCAACTCTTTTGTTGTTGTTTCCATGCGGTGTTAATTAGAAAGAAAGAAATCTGAACCTTCTGAAAGTGATTTTTTAAGCGGAATATAGCCTTAAAACCAGAACTTTAAGAATATTTAAGTGAACCGCTCAGCCCCGGTGAGGTCTGTGTTTTTTTCCTGATAAAGAGCATTGCTCGCATTCCAGCGGTTTTTAATCGTTTTCCAATGTTGTCAGCTCCGATAGCAGGATTACACATCAGCTACGTGAACAACTAAGCGGGCAGATAATAATACATCATATCCATGCAGAATTTTCATGTCTTCGTGGCACTATTGTTCATGCTGTAACTACTGTAGTTCAGTCTGAGTGGTCTCCTTACCTCTGGACTCAGGTCCCGCTTTGGCGCGCCGCCTTGAACGCACAGCCAAAATGCAAATAAAAGCATCAGCTCCAGGAGCGCATCGGTCCAAATCGCCATTCTCCCACGTATAACTTTAAACAAATCCAGAAACTTTGGTTTGCTTTTTACTCCTTTAGCTGTTAAAAAATACAAATAAGAGCGATGACGTTTTCTTTTTAACCAACCCAAATTACTAAAAAAAACTACCCGGAAATCTTACTAAATAAATATACCCGGAAATCTTACTTGATATATATATATATATATATATATATATATATATATATATATATATATATATATATATATATATATATATATATAAAACCCTGCTGAGGGAAGTTGTGCCCTAGGGCTATAACTAATATATTTGAAATGGCAAAATAAAAGACTATGACTAAGATTAAGCTGCCCGAAGCTTAATCAAACCGTCTTCTTATTCGTGCAAAGTGTTACTCGTCCCGCAGCCATTTTCTCCCAGCTGTTGACGTGGTCGCTCGAGTCCCAGCGGCCGAACTTTCACCACCGAACCCAAAACCCTCCCCTTCCTATTTCCCCAACCCCCTTTCTCCACATTCTGCGGCTCTCCTCATTCTGGTATCTTATGCAAGGAAAGTAATGGACCTGTAATATCTCAAGTACAGAAATGCATATACAATGAAGACAAAAGAGTTTTTTTATACACTGAGGCTATAGATACAGTGCATTTAAATGTATGGGTCGTGTAAAGACTTTGACTACTTTTTTCTACTTTCTAGTTTAACTGAGTATCAAATACCAACTTTTACTTTCTACTCAACCACACATCCTATATATGTACGTTTTACTCCACACTATTTTAAATGACCACCTTTACAAGGTACATTTTCCACTTTTTTGAAGATATCATTACTGCTCACCACCCTCTAACCCATATCTTTTTATCATTGCTGTCCAAAATCAGTTTTTGGGTATACTTTATCTTCAATTACTTATTTTAAGCTTATTTCTCAATTAAATACTAATGGTTCTCCAACACAGTGACAGTCATTTTATTTGGTGATTAAATATCCATTCTGGTGGTCTATTTTCCGTCTTGTCGTTCTTCTGTCTTTTAAATCTGATGTGGGCAGCTACAGGAAGTACGTAGAAGAAGAAGAAAATTAGCCAGGTAGAACAACAAATTGTGTGGCATGGTAAAAAGGCACCCAATTCTCTTTTAGACATGATTTATAAAAATAAAAAACAAAACAAAACAAGAAAAACACAACACTTAATTCCTTGGAAAGCTGGAAAATTGAGAAAATGTGATATATTTCATTCATTGTTTATTTAATGCCCACGGCAATGGGTTAGATGTGTTTTAGTATTTACACTTATTTAGTACTTATTTAAATATTCCTTTGTTTGTTTAATACTCTATATAACCACAATAAACACATGAAACAAGCCAGCAACACTAAAATCTACAATTATGGTACTCAGTGGAGTGTACACTTACTTTTCATAATTTTAATTTAATAATTTTCTTTAAATACTTTAGTTAATATGGTAAAGTCGAGCCATTGCTTACGGAATATTGTGCACATACACATACAGTATACATGCTCTTTCATAATGTTACAATTTAATTGTAACATTATGTTATTTTATTGTGTTTATTTTATTGTGGCCAAATAAAATAAACAGTGTTGGGAAGGTTGCGTTGGAAATGTAATAGGTTACAGATAACAAAAATGACCCTATTCAAAATGTAAAAAGTAGTGTAACTTTTCAATTACTTTATAAAAGTAAATTAACTGATTACTTTTTGATTGTTTTAATTTGTCCACTAGGTGGCACTCAGAAAAAGAGGGATATATTTTCTCATCTGAGCTGCTTTCGAGTCAAATTGTTGACGGGGCGGGGCTGCGGGTGAAAATTTTTGTCGACGGGAGTGTTACGCAGTAGTCTTTGGGATTTGTAATCTTAAACAAAAAGTTTCAAATATAATTTAATGACATGCTTTTTTTGTTGCAGTAACTTTAATGGATTACTGTTACATTTATTTTGTAATTAAATTAAATAACGCCGTTACATGTAACTAATTCAAAATGTAAGTAGTGAAAAAAATATAAAAGTAAAGCCAGAGCTTCTTTATTTGTTCTGTATCCAGAAAGATGCAGTTCTACCGCTGCAATATAATCTATATTCTAGATGATTCTCCAGATTCACGTGCCTCAGTAATGACAGCATAGTTCAGTGAGTAGAATTAAATCTACATATAAAATATGGTCCCAAATTATTAGTCACTTTCTAAATATTAAAATCGTCATAATTTTTAAATATTAAAAGCATCATAATTTGAAAGCCAAATAGCACCCGATGCACACTTTTGTAAATTGTTGCAAATCGGTAATTTTACATTGTTATGCAAGCGTGTGAGCGTACGTGCGCGTGTAGTGGCGAACAGCCACGAATGCGTACTCCAGTTCAGTAGTTGGCGATGTTAAGCGGATCTGCTAGCCACGAAGAAGAAACATCCGCGTTATCGACTTAGGTTTATATTGCAATTTTAAACAAGCAAGCAAACAACCGTAAAATAGAGTGTAAACAAGAGGGGGACCCATTTTGAGTTAAATAAATTGGACCAAGTAAACTGTGGAACTTGGCTACGAGAGTTTCTATTTTATCAGGGGTTTGTTTTCTGCTTTCTGTAAACTGCTTCGCTTGTTTGTAAGTATTTCTTCCTTTTCCTTTACATTTTGAAACTCGGGTGGATAATCGGGATATGAAAAGAACGAGTGGTGGATGTAAAAATGCGAAGAAAGCACCATTTACATTATCAGCGGAGTGTGAAACGTTGCAATACATATTTGGAGGAAAACGTGACAAAGATGTTAAATATAATTCTGAATAGCTTAGTTGAATTTCATGCAATTTATTTAAAAATATTTTAAATAAATGACGTTGGCTTTTACACAAGCAAAAATTAGTGGTCACCCGACCACAAGATTTATATCTTGTTTTTATGGACATCAAGTTGCACGTTCACACCCCATTACCGCCAAACTTCTGGGAAGATGTTCCACTGAATGTTGGAGTATGTGGGAATGTTTGCTTTATGCTTCCTAACAGCAGGATACTGATGTAGGTGAGGAGAGGAGACTTGGATTCCAGTCAGCATCCTAATTCATTCAGAAGCAGGCATTGTCATCACGGAAAAGGTTTGGATCTCATAGTACAAGTGAAGGGGAAAATGCAATGATACTGCATCCAAGAACATCCTATACATCCTATCCTGGATTTAGGTGGAAAAAAACAAGCTTTCACATGCTTGGCGGATTAGATGTGAAGCTGTGCAACGTTACTTTCCATTTTAATCAGAGTTAATCCACATTCCTTGATTTGGGTCACTGAACCAAGACTTCTGATAAATTTTTCAAAAAAATATTCTTTAAAGATCAATTTTTAAATAGTGCATTTTGTGTATCTTAGAAAATGGCCTGGTTTCATCATGCGCTGCAAGAAGCAAGCCCGCCACACTCAACAATGGATAATCATGCATGCATTGAGTCAAATACCAGATCAGCAATACCAGTCGCTTTATCTAAAGGCCACGAGTGGTCTCAAAGCCTGCAGTCATCCATTGCATCCTATACTACACCTTCACAAGTCATTTCATTCCCAAGAGTGGGAGAGCATTTGCAAATCTCTTCTGATGGTCCAGTGCCTCTCTCATACGTGACAATCCAGGAACAGCGCTGTGTGCTTAGCTGGTTTCTTGGCTGGGGTCCCTCTCAAAGAGAACGATTTCTGCAAGATCTGATTTCAAAGGCAGTACCTGGAAAGGTTTGCAGCTTATTGGAGCACCTTACTAATCTTCAGGTGATTATCAATATTATTATATATATTTTTATTTGTCTCAGATTGTCAAACCTCACTTAAGTTTGAATGTAGTATGTAAAATTGTTACATTGTATTCAATTTATTCGCTATAGAGAGATCTTTTGGTTGCAGTATGGTTGAGTATCTGGCTGCCATGTCATAACCTGTTCTGTCTGCTGCTCCTTATGCTCCATTGAAAATGTTCATGGAGTGAGCTGGAGCAGAATATTGCAGAAAATTTCATATTCTTAGGAAAATACTGCTTATTATCTTTGCTTGTGCTTGTTCATATTTTGACCACTTGATTGATATATATATATATATATATATATATCAATCAAGTGGTCAAACACACACACACACACATATATATATATATATATATAAAAAGTACGTATATATAAGTGTGTGTGTGTGTTTGTGTATGTTTTACATGTACCATAAATATGGGGCACGGTGGCTTAGTGGTTAGGACGGTCGCCTCACACCGCCAGGGCCCGGGTTCGATTCCCGTCACATCCATGTGTGTGTGGAGTTTGCATGTTCTCCCCGTGCCTCAGGGTTTTTTTCTCCAGGGTTCTCCGGTTTCCTCCCGGTCCAAAAACATCCACGGTAGGTTGATTGGCACCTTGGAAAATTTGTCCCTAGTCTGTGAATGTGTGTGTGTGTGTGCCCTGCGATGGGTTGGCATTCCATCCAGGGTGTATCCTGCCTTAATGCCCATAGACGCCTGAGATAGGCACAGGCGGTAGAAGATGAATGAATGAATGAATGTACCATAAATTAATACTTGTTAATGTTTCAAATACTCTATCTAACTGTATCAGATGTTATATTTATATAGATTTCACTCAAAATCTCTGCCTTTAATAAAACTAATTCATTCATTCATCTTCTACCGCTTTATCCGATCTTCCCTCGGGTCACGGGGAGCCTGTGCCTATCTCAGGTGTCTATGGGCATTAAGGCAGGATACACCCTGGATGGAATGCCAACCCATCGCAGGGCACACACACTCACATTTACATTTCACACACACACATTCATACACACTAGGGACAAGTTTTCCAAGGTGCCAATCAACCTACTGTGCATGTTTTTGGACTGGGGAAAACCGGAGAACCCGGAGAAAACCCCCCTGAGGCACGGGGAAAACATGCAAACTCCACACACACATGTCCGAGCTGAAATTATCTGGGAATGCCTGGACTAAAGTTTCTTTACCTGAGACTCGTTCATTCAGCAACAGAATGCAGAGTGAATTAGCAGCTCACTCACATGTTAATGCAAGCTCGTTAATTGTGCGTTAATAAAATTTGTTCTGTTGAAGTGAATTTGCCTTAACACGTTTTTTACGCCGTAACTTTGATAACCCTTATATATGCATTTTGCAACAACTTGTTCTTCAAGGGCAAATATAATGCTTATGGAACTATATATGGTAATGAGCCAAAATTTATAAGCTTAAAAGATACTTTTTTTGTTTTGCATGAACCAATTGTCTTTAATTACTATTAAGAAATGTATCTATGAATAGATCATTTTTTCATTTTTCTTTCCAACCACCTGAAAAATGCAAATATGTATTTTACCATGTTGTCAAGAGTAAATTCAAAATTCTCTCTCTCTCTCTGCATTTCAGGTGAAGGACTGCCCTCCCAACATTTTTGAGTGTCAGTTAAAGCTGTGGACACAGTGGTTTGATACATGGACTGATGAGGAAAGGAATGTCTTTTTGACCAGCCTGGAAGAAAAGGATCCAGTTTTGTTTCTCAGTTCTACAAGGTCCTAGCTATTACTGCAGGCAGAGACTGATGTCTAATCAATGAGTATATTTTCCTTTTGTTTCATGTATTCCATTTTTGTACCTACAGATGTTAATGTAGAACAAGTATTTAAGAATTCCTAATCTAAGATGAATGGAAAGGTTTCTTTTTTATGTATTGTGTTGTGCATGTGTTGTACAATATGTTGTCTAAAAGGCAAATATTTTCTATTGTTTATTGTGTCCTAATGTGTATTTCATGTGTTAACCCTATCTGAAATTAAACTTGTAATAAATGCACATCATATTGCAGCTAAATAAATAATTATTATCAATAAACCAAGTCAGGTTATAATGGATCATACATTTTTTTTCATAAAGTTTATCACAGTGTTTCACCCACATTCACATCGAGTTTAGCATAGTGAAAATGCCTAACCCTAGCCAGTAGCTGAATCTGACTCAAATGTGCACAAATCACAAATCAAACTTGACATCAGACATACAGTGGTGTGAAAAACTATTTGCCCCCTTCCTGACTTTTTATTCTTTTGCATGTTTGTCACACAAAATGTTTCTGATCATCGAACACATTTTAATATTAGTCAAAGATAACACAAGTAAACATAAAATGCAGTTTTTAAATGAATGTTTTTATTATTTAGTGAGAAAAAAATCCAAACCCACATAGCCCTGTGTGAAAAAGTGATTGCCCCTTGTTAAAAAAATAACTTAACTGTGGTTTATCACACCTGAGTTTTTCTGTAGCCACCCCCAGGCCTGATTACTGCCACACCAAGATCAAGAAATCACTTAAACAGGAGCTACCTGACACAGAGAAGTAGACCAAAAGCACCTCAAAAGCTAGACATCATGCCAAGATCCAAAGAAATTCAGGAAGAAATGAGAACAAAAGTAATTGAGATCCATCAGTCTGGTAAAGGTTATAAAGCCATTTCTAAAGCTTTGGGACTCCAGCGAACCACAGTGAGAGCCATTATCCACAAATGGCAAAAACATGGAACAGTGGTGAACCTTCCCAGGAGTGGCCGGCCGCCCAAAATTACCCCAAGAGCGCAGAGACAACTCATCCGAGAGGTCACAAAAGATCCCAGGGCAACATCCAAAGAACTGCAGGCCTCACTTACCTCAATTAAGGTCAGTGTTCACGACTCCACCATAAGAAAGAGACTGGGCAAAAACGGCCTGCATGGCAGAGTTCCAAGACGCAAACCACTATTAAGCAAAAAGAACATTAAGGCTCGTCTTAATTTTGCTAAAAAACATCTCAATGACTGCCAAGACTTTTGGGAAAATATCTTGTGGACTGACGAGACAAAAGTTGAACTTTTTGGAAGGTGCGTGTCCCGTTACATCTGGCGTAAAAGTAACACAGCATTTCATAAAAAGAACATCATACCAACAGTAAAATATGGTGGTGGTAGTGTGATGGTCTGGGGTTGTTTTGCTGCTTCAGGACCTGGAAGGCTTGCTGTGATAGATGGAAGCATGAATTCTAATGTCTACCAAAAAATCCTGAAGGAGAATGTCCGGCCATCTGTTCGTCAACTCAAGCTAAAGCGATCTTGGGTGCTGCAGCAGGACAATGACCCAAAACACACCAGCAAATCCACCTCTGAATGGCTGAAAAAAAAAACAAAATGAAGACTTTGGAGTGGCCTAGTCAAAGTCCTGACCTGAATCCCATTGAGATGCTGTGGCATGACCTTAAGAAGGCGGTTCATGCTAGAAAACCCTCAAATAAAGCTGAATTACAACAATTCTGCAAAGATGAGTGGGCCAAAATTCCTCCAAAGCGCTGTAAAAGACTTGTTGCAAGTTATCGCAAACGTTTGATTGCAGTTATTGCTGCTAAGGGTGGCCCAACCAGTTATTAGGTGCAGGGGCAATTACTTTTTCACACAGGGCTATGTAGGGTTTGGATTTTTTTTCTCACTAAATAATAAAAACATTCATTTAAAAACTGCATTTTGTGTTTACTTGTGTTATCTTTGACTAATATTAAAATGTGTTCGATGATCAGAAACATTTTGTGTGACAAACATGCAAAAGAATAAAAAGTCATGGAATGCTGTGTTGTTTTTTCGCCATGCATAACGCCCCTTGTTTTGCCCAAATAACTCTATTTTAGTTTCATCAGTCCACAGCACCTTATTCCAAAATGAAGCATTTGAAATCAATCAAATGACCTTCAGCTTTTCAGGTTGCCTAAATTTATGCACATGGCTAATTTTGCTTAAATAATTCTTGTACACTTTCCATAAATCATATAAACTTTATTTCACTTCTCAAATATCACTGTGTTTGTCTCCTATATGATATATTTAATTGAAATTTCTTATCCAGACAACCAATGAGTTATAAAGGAAAATCATGAAAATTTAAAGGGGTGCCCAAACTTTTGCATACCACTGTATATATATATACTGTATATATATAGCTAATCAGCTTTATGAACTTTTTATATACTTCTTTATATATTGTATATCTGTTTATTCTTTTGTTATCTTTCATCAGTGAAAGGTCACAGGATCAAATCCAAACACCATCAAGGTGGCATTATTGTGCCCTTTAGTATGCGTCTTAACTTAATTGCTCCTTTGTAAATCCCCAGCCATTAGAGTGGCACAAGCCAAGATTAATGGGGATGATTGCGTTAAGAAAACTTATCTTGTCTTTACTGCCCCCCCCTTTTTTTCCATATGTGCTTTTTCCTTTTTTCCTAGTTATTTTTTCTATTTTAGGTTAGAATTTAGGTTAGAGTCTTGCGTCTTGTTAATTTATGTTGTCTGTTATAGCACCTTGGTCCTGGGGAAACGTTGTTTCGTTTCACTGTATACTGAACTAGGGTTAGGGTTATACTGTTGAAATGATAATAAAAATCCTTCTTCACTTGACTTAACCCTCTGTTCTCTAGGGGCTGACCCTGCGATCTGACCCCAGCAAACAAGCTGCGAAGAAAGAATTTCAATGTATTGTAATGTATATGTGACAAATATTCTATGTGACTATTCAATTCTATAATAACAAATGTGAAATGAGTTTATTTAAACTTTTTGCAAATATATTAACTAACAAAAAATTACACATACACAAATACAATATAATAAATTAATATAAGCCTCAGGTGCATTCTGATCATACCTTAAGAGATGATCCTTGTTTGTGCAACTTGATTAGAGACTGTACAGTTATTCAGTTGATTTGACATTATTTCAGGCACACACCTGTCTATAGTATATAATGTACCACAGTGCATGTCAGAGCAGAAACCAAGCCAAGGAAATGTCTGTCGAAGAGCAGAGGCAAATCATTATCGAGGCACGGATCTGGGGAAGGGTACAGCTGCAGTATTCTAGATGTCATGGAGATAACTAGGAACTTCAGACTGTAATTGGTGCCAAATGAGCTTCAACAAAATATTGTGTCAATATCAGCTGTGAATACTCACATACATGTACATTTATTGGTTTTTAGTTGTAATAAATTTGATTGAGTTTATTAGAAAGATCACTCATGTAAGATATTTTAGAGATTAGTTAAGAGAGCCACAATTGAGATGGTTTGTGATGTGAAGAGGAGGGCCATGTTGTATGTCAGTGCTGAGGATGGAGCCACAAACAGGAAGTTAATGGTTAATGGTTGTGGTGAAGGAATTTATTTATAGGCGGACATTTTTATGTGGTGACAAGAAATGGGAGTAGATAGAGAGAAATAGACCTAACTAATAAACTAAAAAAGACATTTGACCCCCCCCAAAAAAGAGCTGATATATTTTACTAAGCCCTGCTCAAAACTCATATCTTAGGAAAGACTGGAAATACTTTGATTTTCAAATATAACTAATTAGCAAACACCAGACACTTCTGAAAATGCTAGGGAATCAACAGGCACTACTTCTGATGTTGAAGTGACACATCAAGGTCTAATAGAATACTGGATATTTTTCCCCAACCAAATTAATATACAGAATACTTTTCTGATAAATTTCATCTTGTGTTAACTGAAAGAATTTTATACCATTAGAGGGCAACATACACCCATTACACCCATACACCCATCTGCGCTACACTACTGGGTTTTGCAGTCCACAATGACAGAAAATTCAGCTGACTTAAGCAGTCTAACCAGTAAATATTGAGCTTGCTTTGTTTAATTTTCCCTGTAAAAGTCTGTAAAAATTAATTAGCTAAAACATGTAACATTACATTTTCTTTCATTGGCAAGAAACTGGTTACTGGTTAAAAGCTCATTTGATAAACAACACACAAAGCTTAAAATACTTTTTATTACACTCTATTAGTATTAAATCAGTATTAAAAGTTTAATAGGCGATCTCTTGAAAACGAAAGACCTCTCTTATTTACAATTTATGACAGCTATTTAAAAAATTTGTTTTGGTTTAAATCACAACTGTCAGTTAAAATTAATCAAATACACACAGGATTGCACAGATACATACGAGTATGTTAGTAAATTGCATATGCAATTGTAATTTAACACTACAGTAAACAGTGCAATAAACTGTAAATACTGCCACTTTACCCTCGGAGGGATTCTACTTATGAGCTCCATTTCCGTTTTATACAGACCATTAGAGGTCTGACTGATGTTCTCAAAGCAATGTTTTATTCAAATTCACATTTCATACTTTCCAGGACTACTCTCTATTTGTGCAACACTTATGAATGTGTTAAAATGACCGTGAACTTAGCCTTCAAATAGGGTTACCTTTTTAAAACAATAGCATGGGGAAAATGTGATCTCATTGACTATGTGTGTTGCATAGTTGTGTGCACAACCACAAAATACAAAGCAGCTAATGAGCAACATTTCATAATGGAGTTCAATGTCCTGTTGATAAGAGACCAGAGAGGCATGACCAGACCATAACTAACCAGACAGTTACATATACTGTGAAGTGATGAAGTTCTCCTACAACAGTGGTAGCACTTCATGGGTGTGATCTTCTAGAGATGTGTGTAAAAATAAGCACATACAGCACTATTATACAGAATCCTCAAAAAGCTGTATTCAGAAATGGATCAACTGTACACCTTCCTGTAGATGCATGACATAAACACCAATGATTATCACTGTAGAATCAAAGGTTCTAAAAACTACAGAAGTGTTTTTTTTTTTTTTTTTTTTTAAACACATCAGTTGACCACAGAAACAAACACAAAATGTATGGTAAAGTGTAGCTGAAAGAAGAATAAAAATGGAACACATTCATCAAAAATACTCTATACTTTTATTATGGTCAAAATATACATTAAGGAAAATAACAGACATTGTTTCGGGCCTTTCGTGCCAAAGGAGTAGTTGCAGTACATTTATCTAAATGCAGATTTAAATACTAGAGCTTCTCTGTACTGGTTTTTGGACTGAGTAGTACTATCACTGTCTTATCAGAATTTAATAATAGAAAGTTATGCTTCATTGCATCTTTTAATCACACTCATTTAACCTAGACAATTGATATGTTTCATCTGGTTTGATGAGATATACTGTGTAATACCTATGTATAATCTGGATATTATTAGTATAACAACATAATCTAATCTAATTCCTTCTAATGATATTTCCCAAGGATAACCTGTATATTGTGAAAAAAGCGAACCTTGTGAGGCCTAGACAGTTCTCCAATCAAATCTATTAAAATGGTATTGAAAAGACAGGTAGGATTAAAGAGACAAAAAGTAAAGAGTTGGTTGTTGACTTTAGGAGAGCATACAGGTGCCATTCTTCACTAAACAATGGATCCTCCGTCACTAAAGTACTTGGTAACCTCGCCTGGTCACTCAGTTGATTGTTAAGAGGGGTGAAGAGGGAATGTGTAGATTGATCGGAGGGTGGAGAGAGGGCTCCGGTCCCAAAGAAACCCCAGCCCACCTGCCTTAATTACTAGCCCCCTGTAGCCCTGACCTCAGTAGTGATGAATGTGTCAGAGACTTTGCATACCACCAAAACCATTCTACGGAGGACGTCATCACATCTCCTCCACACAACTATGAGCCACCTGGTCTGCAGACAAGAGAATTATGTGAAAATGCTGTTTGATGGGTTCAGCGCTCACCACTTCGTGATAGACAGACCACAAGCCATACATGTCAGGATCTACCGAACTTGCAGCACACACTTCCGGTTTTGAGATGCATATTTCCGGTTTCACGGAGCACACTTACGTTTCAGCTGCCATCTTGCCGCCTTTTCCACGTGGCTCAGAGACAAGGAGTTCAGAGACAATAACTCACTGGAATTCCATTGAGCATCCCCTTCCTGCCTGGGGCGCCACCGAGCACCAGTGTCGGGTTGAGCACCAGCATCCGGTCGAGCACCAGCATCCGGTCGAGCACCAGCGTCCGGTCGAGCACCAGCCTCTTACCGAGCACAGAGCCTCCCGCCTAGGGTGCCACCGGGCACCAGCCTCCCGCCTAGGGTGCCACCGGGCACCAGCCTCCCGCCGAGGGTGCCACCGGGCACCAGCCTCCTGCCGAGCACCAGCCTCTCGCCAAGCACCAGTCCACTGGCGAGCACCAGCAACAAGCTTAAGAGCGTCGCCCCACCTCTGACTTCAGCCCCCAGGAGGCTCACCCTCAGTGTTACCCAAGTGTCCAAGTTGTTCTATACAGTGGCTATTCTATTCACGTCAAACCCCACTTGCTCCGCCACTGGCACGTGGCCTTCCATGTGGCCAGGCTCCATTGGGACTTAACAGTATTTTCTTTATAACCCTGGACTGCTTCTCGTATTTGGTTTTTGTTGTGCCCTTCCTGCTCGGTCTGCCTGCCCGAATTAAAGAACTGTTAGTGGACTTAAGCACGAAACAGGAAGGGTCATATCAGCCGA
The DNA here is from genome assembly GCA_030449085.1 of Kryptopterus vitreolus. Lineage (NCBI taxonomy): Eukaryota > Metazoa > Chordata > Actinopteri > Siluriformes > Siluridae > Kryptopterus > Kryptopterus vitreolus. The sequence continues at coordinate 13,565,713 of JACRUU010000017.1, read as the reverse complement.
TCACAAATGGACAGTGGACAGTTTGTGGTCCCGAGATGTTCACATCATGCAGGACCTGTCTTGGTCCTGTCACACAAACACTTTGTGAAGAAGGCCCGGGAGCGGCTATACCAGCTGAGACGTTTAAGGGACATTAAACTTCCATCTCAGCTAAAGACCTTTTACACCTGCACCATTAAGAGCATCCTGACAGGTAGCATCACTTCCTGGTTCGGGATCAGCACCTTGCAGGACAGGCAAGCCCTCCAGAGGGTTGTGGGTTCACAACCAGGAAACACCAGGAAACACCTGGCTAATCCCAGGATATTCTTCTTTCTCTCATACACAACTGACATACATAACAAAGATTTGATGGGCGTATAAAGCTTTATGGGCGGCCATTATTCCCCTCTCTACGAGGTGGTCACGTGACCAATAAGCACGTCTAGCACAAACCCAGAGTGAGCTTTAAAATGGAATGTTTAAATGAAAAACAATGAACTTTTAACGTAAATAAACATTTATATAAGATTTCTAAAAACAACATGTAGAACTTAATAAACAGATTATTTACCTGCTTAATATAGGAAACAAACAAACGAACTCAGAAATCACATGTCATGTTCTACATGTGTGAGTGGCAGCTCACAAGAGTCCTCTTTCTTCCTCTTTCTAGATCAGAAGAAAACACAAACAAATAATATATCAGTGTCTATTTTTCTGTGGGTCCCACACTCTCCCTGACAAAAAGATTGATTTACCATAACAAAACACAATAATAACTCTTAACAAACAGCAGCTATAAGCTCATAAGGTGTGTAGACTGAAGGTAGTTATGGATAAGGAGTAAATAATGGGTGTTGGGTAATTGTGTAAACCCCACAGGGGGCATGTGTGGGGTGAGGTGAGCAGTAACTGTGTGTGGGTGTAGGTGTGGATTTCACGTTGGTCCAACTTGTTGTAAGTATACAGCTGTCTTGGCCTCTGCTCTCTGAATGACCTTCTAACACGTCTATCTGGTGTCCTCTTGCATCCTCAGAATCTCAGCTCTGTCAACACCACCAGGCTCATCTTCTGCATTTGATACACCTCTTTCATCGCAGAAACTGGAGGTATCGCCCCAAGGCAAGTAGCTGTACATCCACCTGCTGCACTCTCCCTGGTTACTTGCATTTCCCTGTCCTGAGTCTCCCTTTCTTCCAGAACATGAACCGGAGCTTGTTCCGGGAGTTGGTCACTTTCTGATGTGGCCAGTTGACTAGGGATCTGTGGTACTCTCTTACTCTTAGCTTTCTAGGTCTTTGTCATCCATATTGTCAGTGCTTGTGGGTCTCACTGTTCTTTTCTGTCCTTCAGGTCTTGTGGATCGGGATGTGATTCCTGGAGTTTCTACAGGTAGGTTGTTTACCAGTAGCAGAAGTTTTTGGTATAATGTCCTAGTCTTTGAACTAACTCTCTTCTCAGGATAAATGACATACACAGAGTTGTTTGAAACTTGTTCCTTCACCACTTATATAGCTTTCTCCCAGTAGGGCCACAACTTTCTGGTGCCTCCGCACTCCCCAAGATTCCTAAATAATACTAGATACTAGTTCAGCACAACCCCCCTCACTTTCCGGTCATACTACGCTTTCCCGAGCTTTCCTCTCACACTAGGCTTCTGACTGTGGCTCTCAGTGATCTTTCAATTCAATTCAATTCAATTTTATTTATAAGGCGCTTTTAACAATTGCATCGTCCATAAACAGCAGTTTGTAAAAGGGAGGTGGCGAAAAACTCCCTGGAAAAACTCCCTGAACAGGAAGAAAACCTTGAGAGGAACCAGACTCAACAGAGAACCCCATCCTCATTTGGGTTGTTAGTGTTGTGTGTGGTTGTATGTGTCACTCATTCTGTGTGCCCCACGTATTTGAATACCCCTTTGGCATTGTTTCTTCCACTGACTCCACCAGACCGAAGATCAGATCCACTGGGAGTTAGGGATGCCGTCCATACAGCAGGTAAAAGGGAGAGTAACCCATTGAATTCTGACGAGTACAGTTCTATGCATGTTCAGCCTGGGGTAAATAGTTCTTCCATCAATTCTTTTCCTTGTCTGCCAAAGTCCTCAGCATCTGGGATCCGGTTGAATCTTTCCACCGGGTTCCCTTGCAGGTGGTAGGGAGCCGTAGGGGAATGTCCAATGTCCACAAGTTGTCTTAGAGTCCAGAACAGTTCAGAAAGTATTCAAACCACCCCATGGTTTGGCTCCAAGTGGAGGTAATCTACACACAGTGGTAAGCTTGAGTTCCTGGTCTTGAGCACCTATGGGTTGTATTTCAATTGATTGATCCCTTATTTACACTGAGTGCATTGAAAAACAACCCATAGGTGCTCAAGGGCAGAAACTTCTCTCAGTTTTTGTCAGTGTCCTAGAAACATAGCCAATTTTTCCTCCTATCTCTGGTAAAGCTCTTCTGGCCCTCTGGATTAAATTGATTAAACCGATTAATATCGGTACAGAATTGCTGAAACTGAAAGTGAAACCCAAACACTCTGAGCATACGCAGCGAGCAGAACAAACAAACCCCCCCTCCCCGATACGTTGGGAGACCTGAACCTGCCCTAGGCCCTCTTTTGATGCTTCGGTGTGGTGCGTGAAAGGCCAGTTAAAGGTGGACCTATATGCTAACACTGGTGGTTCCTCCAGCATGCTAACTAGTTCCTCCAGAGCTTTCCGATGGTCACCTCATCCATTCCACTGCGGTTTTTGAAGCAGCTTGAGGCCCCTTAGCTTTCCTTCTGTTGTGCCAATTTTGCTCAGCCCCTGTCTTCACCTGCCGCAACTCATACAAGGGTTTTGCAATTCTTGGATAAACGTCTGTTAATAGCTGAGAAAACCCAATAACCTTCGTGCATCTCTCACTCTCTGTGGAGACTCTGTGTGAGGGATAGGACAACTTCCAGGTCACTTCAGATGACAATAGGCGCCCCATGTACCTGACCTCCTTCCGGAACAGCTCATATTTTTCTGGTTTCAGTTTTACACCATGACATGCAAGGGCCTTTAACACTCTCCTAAGGCTCTGAACTTCTTCAAATGACTTGGCATAATATAAGACATCATCTAGGTAGGGTATATAGCATTCAGCCCTCAACAAATTGAGCATCTCCTCCATAGTGCGTGGAAAGTCAGCTGGTGCATCTGACAAGCCAAAGGGGATCCGGACCCACTCATACAGCCCAAAAGGTGTAACCAGTGCAGTCATATGTTTGGAACCCTCGTCTCTAAAGACCTGGTGGTAGGCCTTACCCTGATCTACTGTAGAATGCTGAAGCAGGAATATCCCCAAGCATGTCAACTAACTCCTGTATCCTAGGCAATGGGTGTCGATCAGGAATGATCTTCTTATTTAGGAGGCGATACAGGAGCCGCACAGAGCCACACTTTTTCCCTCTTTGTAGATCAGTGAAAGCACAAGCAAATAATATATTTCAGTGTGTCTTTTTTTTTCTCTGGGTCACACACACACATCATTGCCATATCTGCAACACATACCCATCCTTTTTATATTTATTATTACTTATTTTAGTTCATTCTTATTTTTTTTCTTTATACTTACTTTTATACTTTTTTTATACTTACTTTTATTTTATTATACTTACATTATATTGTATTAATTTTTTCATGTTGGACGGTCGTAAAAAGCATTTCACTTCATGTTGTATGCTGTATATTTGGTTATGTGATGAATAAAAATCAAATTTGACAGCGATTGTGGTAATAGTAAGATTGATCGTCATTTCTTGTAAATATTATCCAAAGTAGGATTTCTGAGTTTTCTGAGTTTCAAGGATTCTTTGGGTGGTTTTCACCACCCTCTGGAGAGCTTTGCAGTCTGAAACAGTGCAGATTATGTACCGCACTGAGATGCAGTTTGTGAGGATACTCAGCGTTAAAAGTTATCCAATATTTTGTAGCAAAGATGGAACTCAGAAAAAAGAGGTGCTGTTGTGCCTTCCTGAACAGGATAGAAGAGTTCAGAGACCAGGTGAGATCCTCAGAGATGTGTACTCCAAGGTAGCTGAGAACATGCTCAACAGCAGCTCTGTTGTTGTCTTCTTGGTGTTGACTTTCAGGTTATTGTCCTCACACTATGCAATTAGGTCAGGAGTGTCAAACTCATTCTAGCTCAGGGGCCACATGGAGGAAAATCTATTCCCAAGTGGGCCGGACCGGTAAAATCATGGTATATATATATAACTTAAAAACAACAACTTCAGATTGATTTCTTTGTTTTAATATGATCAACATAAAATGGACAGTGTGTCCAAAACTGTACAAGCACAACATCCCTATTAATCATAAAACACACGTCATTTGAAGATTCTGAGGACAAAGAACACACAAACACACAATGCCTCAGTGATTCACAAAAGTCACATATCACAGAACTATATCATTGTTTCTCATGCAGTACTTTCAGTGGGGTTGCATAGTTTATTTGACTCCTGATACCTGGAATCTTTTAGCTTTCACCAGCGCATCAATATCACATGCTGAGTTGCAGCCAGTTTCAAGATGTGATTCAAGTGCTTGTGCATGAGCCTTGAGCACAGCTTTGTTTTATTTATGCTCATTACAGAGAAAACTTGCTCACAAAGATATGTGGTTTCAAACATGCACAACAGTTTTGTAGCAAAGGCTGTCAAGTTAGGGTAACCTGGCAAGAGATTCTGATAAAATGTGTTCAAGCAAGCTCCAAGCAAATTTGCCCTTCAAATCCGAGTCACACTGCAAGTCTGTTATTTCATGTTGGATGCTGACGGGCAGATCAGAAAGATTCACGGTGAATGGTGAAGAAAGAAACTTTGAAGTCTTTCTCCGTTTCATCAAAAATCTGAAAGCGTTTCTCAAACTCCCGTAACAGTCTTGTTATCTTATCTTTGAACCGCTTCATGTCTGCCACATGTTGGGTCGCTCACACATTTTTTAGACAGGAGAAGTGAGCTGCATCACCACTGGAGAGTTGAGTCTCCCACAATGATAGCTTCAACTTGAAAGAATGTATTACATTTACATTTACATTTGAAGTATTTAGCAGACGCCCTTATCCAGGGCGACGTACAAGAAGTGCTTTAGGTCTCCATCTAATGATAAATTCATTCATATAGCGTAGATACAAGCTTAAGTACACAATAAGCATACAGTTGAGTTTTTTTTTATAAATATGGATTCCTGGACAATGAGAGAAAAGAAGTGTTAGGATAGGTGTTGTTGGAAGAGGTATGTCTTCAATCGACATTTGAAGGTAGACAGTGTCTCCATTGTTTGGACATCCAGGGGAAGTTCATTCCACCACCTCGGTGCCAGAACAGAGAAGAGCCTTGAGCTGGTGATCTTACCTCTTACCCTGAGAGAAGGGTGGAACCAGGCGAGCAATGCTACCTCTCAGGCAGCGATGTGCGGTACGTGAGGTGATGAGCTTTCTGAGGTATGAAGGTGCAGATCGATTTTTGGCTTTGTGAGAGAATTTTGGTGCGAGGCGGGTTGAACACGAGTCGCACTGCTGCATTTTGAATCATTTGCAGTGGACGAGTAGCGTTCTGAGGTAGACCTACCAGCAGAGAGTTACAGTAGTCCAGTCTCGAGATGACGAGAGACTGAACCAGGACCTGAGCAGCCTGTGTGGATAGAAACGGTCGAATCCTTCTGATGTTGTAGAGAAGGTGTCGACAAGAGCTAGTCACGTTAGAAATATGAGGAGAGAAATAATTTATATGAAATATGAGAGGAGAAAGTCCATAGTCACCCCGAGATTGCGAGCAGTGGTCGAGAGAGAAAGTAGAGAGTTGTGGAAAGTTATGCTGAGATCCTGACCAGGAGATGAATCACCTAGGATCACCAGCAGTTCCGTTTTCTTCAGGTTGAGTTTGAGCTGATGAACGCTCATCCACAAAGCTATGTCAGATAGAGAGGCTGATATTCTAGCAGACGCTGTTTTATCTGATGGAGGGAAGAAGATTAGTTGAGTGTCATCAGCATAGCAGTGGTAGTCAAATCCATGAGAGGAGATTATAGAGAGAGTATAGGGTGAGAAAAGAATAGGACCAAGTACTGAGCTTTGTGGGACACCAGTGGTGAGTTTGCGTGGGGCAAATGTAGATCCTCTCCATGATACCTGAAATGATCGATCTTCCAGGTAGGAGGAAAACCATTTCCATGCAGTTCCAGAGATACCAGGACTCCTGAGGGTAGCTAACAGGGTCTTGTGGTTCACGGTATCAAAAGCTGTTGAAAGTATGCTGTCGTAATATTGCGTGACAACTTTGTTGCGCCCTTGCAGCTGTTAGTTCAAGTTATTCAGGTGCTCTGTAACATCCACCATAAATGAAAGGTCATGCATCCATTCTGCAGAATTAAATTCTAACACTGGTTTACCCTTTTCTTCCATAAACTGTTAAATTTCTTCGCATAAATCAAAGAAGCGCCTAACCATCTTACCTCAGTGTGGTATGGCAGGCCATAGATGTGGTCTTTCTGACGTGATTCAGGCTTCTGGATCGGATGAAATTAACAGTTTGGATGACAACCTTCATAAAGATGGATAATCTTTAATGACTTGCAACGCAAAGCCTCCTGGTGCAAAATACAGTGAAACGTCCAAAAAAGAAGGTTATATTATTTCAGAACTGCAACATGCTGTGAACATACAGCTTTCCCATTGACTTCCGTGAATAAATAAAAGGATGACCATTTTTCTTGGAACACTCTGCACTCTGCGTCCACTTTTCTCTTTTTTGACAAAGACATATTTGGGGCAATGAGGGTTCCAAATAACAATATTATAAGTCGTAATAAATATTGCGGGCAAAACAAAGTAGCTCATCCAGACTGGCTGCACTTGCTTGACCTATTTGCTCTGCACAGGTATAAACAGTGTGCTTGATTAAAACAATTGCTATTGCGCCATCCAGTGGACGCAATTGGAACAGCAGTTTACAAAATCATCTCGAGGGCCGGGTCAAACCTGCTTACGTTTGACACCCCTGAATTAGGTGCTGCATCTGGATCTGGATTCTGCTTTTGTCCCTGTGCTGCTGATCAGGTCAGGCCTGCCACACTGATGTCATCTACAAACTTAATTATGCTGTTTGAGGCATAGACAGGTATACAGTCATGGGTGAAAAGGGAGCATAATTAGTCTACAATAAGCATCCGTGGGGAACTGCGGTGCTGATGGTGAAAGTGGAGGAGGTGATGGTGTTCAGTCGAACAGATTGTGGTCTGTTCGTAAGTAGGTCCAGGGTCCAATTACAAAGATATGTGCTGATGCCAAGCTGTCCTAGCTTCAAGATTAGACTGTAATTATGATCAGAAAAAAACAAACATTTGATAGTGAAAGAGAGGAATTAATTATTTGATTGTTAATCATAAATATCAAAATATATTATATTGCATAATATATTCATTCAAAATAATAATCATATTTAACAGCTGCTTAGTCATTGGACACCTCAAGTCTGGCCAAACAATACAACTTACAAGATTCAGGTGCATACAATTTAATTAACTATCTATGGTTAACAACAAGAATTATATACACAGTAACCAAACAATAAGGGGGTTTGCGTGTGTGACCAGAAATGCACTTTAATATCAAACCTGCACAAGTGCTCTGTGAATAGAAATGAGAGAATTGACAATTGGGATAGTGTAGGGCAGGGGTGGGCAATTATATTTTCCAAAGGGCCACATAAGAGAACCTGTGGTGTGTTCGTGGGCCGAACCAACAATAACGTTGAACATAACTTATGTTCAATATTAATTTTTTCCACTTGTAAAGAGCGGTAAATGATATCATGATCATTATGCTACCAAAAGAATAAGGATATTCTATTTAGGGAAAAGAAACAAACAAAAATAAACCAACAATGTCAGCGCTGCTGTGCGGTTATACTTTCTTCTGGTGCGGCAAAGAAGCCGAAGCAGTTCAGCGGGCCGGATTAAAAGGACCAAGGGGCCGGATGTGGCCCCCGGGCCGTAGTTTGCCCACCCCTGGTGTAGGGAGTATGGAAGTAGGAAGTGACGAGGAAAGCGAGAGATATTTTGGAAACAGCTGGAAAGAAGTAAGGAGTAGGAGGAATAATGAGTGTAAGGGAGGGAAGGCAATGAGTGCACAAAGGTTAAAATCAAAAGCAGAAGCAAACAGAAGGGACACTGAAACAGTAATATTACACCTAAAAGAGTAATGTTGGGTGTAATGAGCTAAATTCTAAGAGAGTATATACGCTGACAGTGAGATATTTTATATTTATATTACAAACTTAACATACAAACAAGGATAGACTCACACATACATCAGGGATCAGGGAACTTAAGGGAGGAAGAAAAGAGGAGAAGAGAATTAACAAAGAGAGAATATAATGACATATTAAGGGTAGGGCTGTGGGGAAATTATTAGAATTATATAATAAAATATGTGAGGAAAGAGCCACGGTGGCTTAGTGGTTAGCACGTTCGCCTCACACCTTCAGGGTTCGATTCCCGTCTCAGCCAAATGTGTGTGGAGTTTGCATGTTCTCCCCGTGCCTCAGGGGTTTCCCCCCGTCCAAAAACATGCACGTTAGGTTTGATTGGCACCTTGGAAAATTGTCCCTAGTGTATGAATGTGTGTGTGAAGGTGAGTGTGTGTGTCCAGCGATGGGTTGGCGTTCCATCCAGGGTGTATCCTGCCTTAATGCCCATAGACGCCTGAGATAGGCACAGGCTCCACGTGACCCGAGGGAAGATCGGATAAAGCGGTAGAAGATGAACGAATGAATGAATGAATATGTGAGGAAGAAAGAATTCCAGAAGCAATAATTATTCTGTTAAGAAAACTGGGAAAAGTCAGCGTAGGCGGAGTGTGTGTAAGACTTGGGAAGGCGTGGCCACAGACCACGTACTTGTGGAATATTCTCACTCAAACCACTGGCTGTTGTTGCGTCTAGTTGCTTATCCAGAGAAAATCTTTTTATAACTGCTGGTTCAGGGTCAGTATTTTCCACAATAATTTAAAATGAAGAGTGCGGCTGAGAATGTATTAATGCTTATTTTTTAGTTTTTAAATAAGCAAATCTATATAATAAATACATTAAAATATTTAGATAGTTTAGATTTAGATTTAATTTTGATCACATTAAATACAAATTCATTGGTGGCAATCTCTTGTTGGTTGGTCGGAAATCTTTTTAATCCAGCCAACGAAATCACATATACGAGTGACTAAAAAAAGAGGGAACTACTTTTCACTAACGAATAGATTAAAGAGACTTGGTTAGAATGTTTCCCCGTGATAACACTACCTCCACCCGCCCCCGCGGTGTCCCAATCACTTTTCCATCCCCGAATCTCCACCTGCAGCTGTGGATTGATTTTTTATTTTTTTTATTTTCCCCGAAGAACAATTATAGAACAATTATGAAAAGGACGTTTACTTACAGGACATTTGGAACTTTTTATTTACATACCCGATTCAACATGTTTCCTGAGTTTAATAAAGAACACGGCGTCAACTCTTCCACCTTCTGTTCCTCTTCCAGTTGGGCTCCACTGCGGCTGTTTTGCGCATGCGCAATTCGAAATCCAACGTCGAACGTGGATCGTGGTGACGGCACAATACGACGTGCGCGAATATCAGTTGGGAAGAGCACATTGCGAGCTTATTTGCGAGTGTGACGAGGACGCAACCATTAATGTAGAGATGAAGCTATTTAAAAGGTTTAGAACGGTGGTTAGACACCAGAAGAAAGAGAATCCACGAGTGACGGAGTTGCAGGAGCAGCTGGAGAGTGTAGCAGAGGACATGGAGGAATGTAAAAAGAAAGCACAAAAGCTGGAGGAGAGGAATGCTGCACACCACCAGCGCATCACCAAGCTACGGCGTTCCATAAAAAGTCATAGGAAACGAACAGACACTGTAGAGAATGAGAGGGAGAGTTGGGAGATAGAACAGGAACAACTGGAGAAACGTGTTGCTCAGTTGGAAGCCACTTTGGACTCTGAGATAATCAAATCGGAACAGGAAATCAAGAAGATCAATGTGGACATGGAGATGAAATCATTGACATCTAAGAATTGTAGCAAGGCTATTTTGAAATACTGTGAGAATCAATGGAGGAATGTAGACGAGGCAATAGAAAAAATTATTGACGCTGAAGAATGTCTGCAGAAAGTTGTAGAGCAGGTGGCCGGTTTGAAATCAGCTGTAAAACAGCAGGAGCTGAAAAGTAATAAGATTAAGTGGAAACTGCACAAAAGGAGCTACTTACAACTTGCAACGCTCATCAAACTCGAGAATGCCCTAATGCAGTGTGAGGAAAATAAAAAGTCTGCAGAGTACAAGAGAGATAAGTTGATGAGAGATCAGAAGCGACTAAAAGATCATATTGTTCACCTGGAGGCCATGTTTGCTTTTGAAAACAATACATTGGAGCAGGAAGGACAAAAGTCCAAGACGCACATTGAGGAAGAGGTTACATACCAGAAGGGTCTTTTTGCTTTAAGATTTTGTGAGGAACAACAGAATAGTGTAGTAGAGGTAGGAAAAACCATAATGGACACCCTAGGGCATCTGCAAAAAACTGAACAGCAGGCCAGTTGGAATTCAGATCTAAGTGAACAGGAGCTGGAAAGTAATGAGAGCACATGGAACATGGAGGAGATCAGCAGACTCCAGATGAAAGGACAAGAGGAAATGGGCAACAGTGTTGCTTTGCTGGAGTTTACATTAAATAATATGAAGTACATCTGCCAGACACCATCCTTGTAATGATATTACTTACAATCATCTCAATGGCCATTGTGGTATATAGAGTTTAAAGACAAAAAGGATTGGAACATTTTGGAACTGCATCACAGTTGAAACATTTGGATTCGGCATGTGAGCACTATAACCACAAATAGTGTTCATGTATTGGATTTATTTACTTTGCTGAAAATAATTGAAATCAAAATAATCAATAATCAAAATCTTTTGATAAACAAAACTCATTCAGCTTGTTTTGTGACTTATTATTTTGCATCACTTACATCCTAATTCTAATGAAATCCTAATGAAAAGGATAAATATTCAGCCATCCCACAGGGAATGGAAATATAGAATATTGGAAATTCTGGAAATATTCATAGATAATTTACACAAAGACCCAGTGTTAAGAAAACAGAGCTACAGACTGTTGTAAAAAATATTTTCCTCTGACAGCTGTTGATATATTTGGTGTGTTTGGCTCCTCCATCATGGGCTTTGTTCACAACAGGTTGTCTACCAGCTTGAAGGTCAAACCTTTTTGGACTGTCCTCCTTTGAGCATTCGTGGATTTTTGAAGTAATGTGTAGTATTGTTATGTAAGCCTATGGTCGATGTGTCAGAATAAGTGATGACACCAAAAGCTACTCAGTTTTCTGTAATGTTCAAACCCAATTGAACATTAGCATAAGCATTAAACAAACTATCATACTGCAATAGTGCAAATAGTTATGACTAAGAGTCACACTATTAGTATTATTAGTTTGTATTTATTTTATATCTGTATATATTAGGTAGCTATAATATTTATACACTTACAGTCAGTAGTAGTCATTTTGTAGTAAGTGTTTTCTAATCATTTAGTTGTGATTTTTATGGAGTTACCAAATGCAAATCAGCAGTTGTATGCACATGCTCAGTAATGAACTTTCTTTATGTTTCTGTGATGGTCTGGAGAATCTTGTCCCTATTACACTGCATTCAGTCCATGTTGCGTTATTTGAATGTTTTCTGTGCAATCAGGGGTGTGTTTATATGATACATCAGTGAGAATAGCATCATCAACATCCAAGTTATCACGCTGACATCATAGCTCTGACATAGTTATTTATATAGCTAAGAAGTAAAATTGTTTTTATTTACTGATCTAATAGTAACTAACTAAAATGTACTTCCTAATGTAAATTAAAAGGAGATGACATGGGAGATCACAGTCTGTTCTTCTTCCTCAGACGAGTCTTCCTCTTTGTCTTTGAGTCGATGATGAGCTGCGACTGGCGTTTGAGGGACGCACGAGTGATGACATCACCATCATCATCCCCACTGTCTTCCTCTTCTACAGAGAGACAGAAAGCATAAGTGTACACAGTATTGGGAAGGTTATGTAATGTAATAGGATACAGACTACAAATTACCCTATTCAAAATGTAATAAGTAGTGTAACTTATATTTTGTTATTAAATTACGTAACGGCATTACATGTAACTAGTTACTCCCCAACACTGTGTGTGCGTGTGTGTGTATGTATATATATATATATATATATATATATATATATATATATATATATATATATATATATATATATATATATATATATAATAGGGGGGGGTTGGGGGTTTCAAGCTCTACATGCGCTTTATTGTAGTGTGTGTTTGTTGTGTGCATTTGACAGAAAAACCGTACTGAAACTCAAGCGAAGCGAACACGAACATTACAAAACACAAACACAAACTTAAGAGCTGCATGCGCTCTCAGGGAGCTGCGGGTTTTATATAAACTAATTTTATTAATGTGCGATTAACACAGCATTACTCGGAGCCCCATATTACATTTTTCTTTTGTAAATCAAATGCGCTTCCCTATAACCTAAACCTGTCACCAGTTTATGTGGAAAGAAAACTATAATATCCAGAGTAAAATAAATATTAAATAATCATTATAATTTCATTAAAGGGAGTGATTTTGAGAGAAATGTATATACTTTAAATCTCATAATGTTGTGTGTGTAGTTATAAACATGAAAAGTATTCATTTCGCTCTGGACAAGGGCGTCTGCTAAATAAATGTAATTTATGTTACATTGAAACGTGAAAAAACGTGCAATTAATCGTGATTAAATCTAAATCTATCTATCTATCTATCTATCTATCTATCTATCTATCTATCTATCTATCTATATATATATATATATATATATATATATATATATATATATATATATATATATATATATATAATATAGTGTGTGTGTATGTGTATGTTCTGTGACTCACCTTCGTACAGGTCAGCTCCCTCAATATCTGGGAGTGTAATGCGTGTGTTGTAGTCAGGAAGTTTCCCCTCAATGATTGTATGAAACTACACACACAAAAACACACATATATTTGCACACGCACACAAAAATGAAAACATATGAAAGTATTCATTGCCTTGTTTCTCTCTCTCATACACCCACACACACAAACCTCCTGGTCCTCCATCTCCCTAGCGAGAATGTGCAAATCTTTCCCTTGTAGCTCATTCTGCAGCTGTATCAGTTTTAGCTCTGTCTCACGCAACAGATCCAACACTGGCACTGGAGACACACTGTCTTTCTGCATGTGGGCATCCTACACACACACGCACACACACACACACACACACACACACACACACACACACACACACACACACACCTTAAGTCTTTGTAGTCTATAGATGCTATCTTTCTAACAATGTGTTTATGTGTGTGTGTGTGTGTGTGTGTGTACCTGCAGGGTGATGTGCTTTAGTTTGACATACAGATGCTTCACTGCATTGCTCACAGTGTTTAGGGTGTGTGTGATTCTGTCCACAGACTCTTTAGCTACATCACGTCTCTTCTGTTCTCTCTGTAACTGAGACACACACTCCTCCAACAGCCTTCTCCCACTGACACACACACACACACACACACACACACAAAACCGCTTTTGTCAGTGTTTATGTGAAGCCTCAATTTTCAAAAGTGTGTGTGTGTGTGAGAGATTCTCTCACTGGATCAATTTGGTCTCTCCTGAGTATTTCATGTCCTGGTACTGAGTGTCAATTGAGTCTCTTTCTTCCTTCAGATGCTGAAGCTCATGCTCGTTTTGCACCTTTTATTTTCTCCAGGTGTGTGCAACTGTCACTCTGAGAGAGGAACCTGTCCACCACCTCCTAGACACAGATACACACATTCACAGAATTATTTACTGCTTTACTGCTGTTTACTGTACTGCTGTTTTACTGCTATTGGTGGTTTGGTCATTTCATAGTGCGTGCATGTGTGTGTGTGTAACCTGTGGATGAGTGACTCCTGTAGCCTCTGTGATGCATTTGAAGGCCTCCTCAAAGCTGGAGATGTTTTTGTCATTCTCTCCCTCTGCTGTTACACTCCACTGAGCTTCACTGCTCAACTCGTCTGTGTGCAGTACCACCCTCTGTGTCTAACACACAAACACACACACACACACACACACACACACACACACACACACACACACACACACACACACACACACACACCCAACATTAACACACTCTTTGAGCCTGAAAGGCAATATTGGAATACAGATATAACCTGACGTTTTGTTGATTTGTGTTTTGTGGAGGAGTTCCACAGGCTCTCTCAGCCTCCAGAGTTAAAACTTCACCTAGTGGTCATATATAGGAATGGCAACAAAGGGTATTCTTATGTATAGTGTTGTATAGTTAAGTCTAGTTGTGTATATTGATTTATAGCTGTGTGTCACTGCTATTTGTGTACAGTTTTGTGTAGTTGTGTATACTGATTTATATATTTTTGTAGTTCATAGCTATGTTTAGTTGTGAACACTTCTATGTATTTGTGTATATTTATCATTATTGTGCATATATTTATTACTTGCTATATGTAGTTGTGTATAGTTGTTTATAGTGGCATGTAACTGTATATAATTATTTATAGCTGTGAGTTATATGTTGTGTATAACTGTCCACAGTGGTGTGTAACTGTATAGTCAGGTGTAGTTGTGTATAACTATAAGTGGTTTGGATAACTGTGTACAGTTCTGTGTTACTGTATATAGTCTTGCGTAGTTGTTGTAAATAATTGTGTTGTGCACAATTGTGTAAATATTGGTTTATTGCTCTCAGTAGTTGTTTATAGATGGATGTAGTTGTATACAGTTTTGTTAAAATCGTGTGCAGTTATGTTATTGTTGTGTGTAAGTTGTGTATAGATGTGTGCATTGTGACTTACTCTGCGTTCCCCCCTGTCAGCCTGTACTTTTTGTTCCTCTGCTTGTTTTTTATAGTGATTCAGCGCAATCTCTCTTTCTCTCCTCTCATTGTACACAATAAACTTCTGACGCTGTAGCTCTGCCTACACACACACACACACACACACACACACACACACACACACACACACACACACACACAAACAAACATGACCAGAAAGAAGTGATGTTTAAATGATAAATTTTACAGTAGTGTTCCTAATTTGAGTCAAGTGTGTAAGTGTGTGTGTGTGTGTGTGTGTGTGTGTATATGTGTGTATGTGAGTGTGTGTGCATACCTTGGCTGCGTCTTTGGCCTGATGTGCGTTGTTGTTCATTAGCTGCAGGTCTCTGAGCTCCTGTTTCTGTCGAATAATCTCACACTCCAACTCATTTAACTGAGGCTGGAACATCAGACTCTCCTCCTAAAACATACACACACACACACACACACACACACACACACACACACACACACACACACACACACACACACACACACACACACACACACACACACACACACACACACACTGTATGCTTTTACATGTATATATCTGTTTTGTGTTTTTTATCTTTATGTGTGTAAGTGTGTTTTGTGTATGTGAGTTTGTTAGGAGGAGAATCTGATGTCAAACTCACACATACATGTGTGTGTGTGTGTGTGTGTGTGTGTGTGTGTATTACCTGCAGGTGCTTCTTTAGTTTCTGGTAACACTTTGTGATGAATTCTGCCTCCTGACTTTTCATTTGTGCTTTTACTAACCGATTCTCTAACACACGCTGGTTCTGCATGTACACACACACACATACACACAGACACACACACATCATATTTATCCAACTACCCAAAAAAAACGAAATACATTTTTACTAACAACGAGTATAGTAAAAGGTGGAGGGTCATTGGACATTGAAGGTTGTTGTAATTGACAGGGGGCAGGGCAAGAAAGTGACCTTTTGGAGAGGCAGATCAGCAAAGTCCTCTTTGTTCTGTGAATGAGGAACATCATTACTGAACACACTATCATTACTCTGTGTGTGTGTGTGTGTGTGTGTGTGTGTGTGTGTGTGTGTGTGGTGTGTGTGTGTGTGTGTGTGTGTGTGTGTGTTTTACCATGGTGTTCCCATCAGTCTCCAGGCTTGGTTGGGTTGATATCATTAGGTTGTACTCTGCGTTTAGTTCCTCCAGACGGTGGCACTGTGTGTTTGTCACGTGTTTCAGTGCATTCAGCTTCTTCACCTTGTCACACACTCTCTGATCCAGAACTTGCACTGCCTCCTACACACACACACACACACACACACACACACACTTGTAATACATGTGAAGCGTTATAATTACATTGATATTTTATTTGGTGAAGTGGTTCAGGTGGACTTTGTTGTGTGTGTGTGTCTGTACTTACCTTCCCAGACATGTTCCTGTACAAAGCCTTCTCTGAGCAGCGAGATTGAAAGACATCCTTGATGAGCTGCTCATCACCCTGAACACATACACACAAACACAGAATACAAAGTATCTGATCAATTGGTCTTGAACAACTACTACTTTTAATAACATGTAATCCCATAATAAGTAGATAAAGAGAGCATGTCCTCACAGCAAGCGTCTCAGCCAGTTTCCGGTGGAGGAGTTTATTGTCCTTTCTAAGCTGAAGGATCTTCTCTCTGTTCTTCTTTATTAAAGTCTGCGAGCTCTCAAATTGTGTTCTTCTGTCTCCCTCTAGCAAACAGACAACGCAGCAGCAACCCAACACAACACCATAATACCACAGCAACACAATCATAACATTGTAACACACAAACAAAAGCTTTTTGATATTGCTAGTATTCATTAACAGTACTTGAATCACAGCTGATGTGCTCACACACACACACACACATACACACACACACATACACAGTTTAAAATAATTTTGTTGCTGACAAAGTGAAAAATTGTAATTATTTGATTTAAGTTCTTTGTGAAAAATGAAGAATAGACAAATGAATGAACAGTTTTCTGCATAAGAGTTCAAACTCCACATCATTGCTGTATGCAACAGTTTGCAACAAGATGTATGTACTGTAAAAGAATTAAAATAAATAAAATACAGGGCCTGATTCCTCTGATACGGCAAAATGATACGTGCTTTAAACAGAACGTATGTACTAAGACACTTTTGAAGTATTTTTTGAAATACAACCTCTAATTCCAAAATATATTTAATGTTGCAGGCATTTCATGTTACGATTAAAAACATATTCCTTATTTTGTTGTAAAACATTTCTTGGAAATGAACAGTTTTTAATATTTCATTTGCTTTAAATTTACTTTAGGAATATTAGGTTTATCAACAATAAGTATCTTACTTTAATTGGGTTTAATAACATTAAAAAAAACAACAACAAACAAACAAACAAACAAAAAACCCACAAATTGCGTTTGTCGTATTTTTTTATTTTTTTTCTTAACATAAATCTTACACTTGCGTGTGTGTTCATGTGTATACTCACCCAGTAGTTGGATTTTCCTCTGCAACTCGAAGATTTGCTCATGAACCGGAGGTCTGATTATTTTTGACTTAAAACTCGCCGACATTTTAAACCACAAAAAAAATCTTCTGAACTCACGCTCTCTGTGTGTACGTAACCCGGTTAGCGTTTCTTAGCAACCAGGACACTTCCTGTAATAGGAGCGGAGTCTCTAAGAACCGCCCACATTGCTCGCTAAGAAACGTAGTACTCAGCATTCAAAAGTGTGTGTGTTGTAAATTTGAATCTACATTTTATATTTTATCACACACACACACACACACACACACACACACACACACACACACACACACACACACACACACACACACACACACACACACACACACACACACACACACACACACACACACACATACACACACACACACATATATTGTAACAGACACACATGCCCAGATGTCCAGACATTCACTTGCCAATTTCTCCGGTTTCACATTAACTTTGAGGACAAAATGTCCAACGAGTAACAGGTGTTATAATGAAGAGATAATCAGTGTTAATCAACGTTTTGTAATAGTAAGAGAGCCCAAAATATTATATTTTTAATCTCTGTTATTACATTCCACTGTGCATTATCGGAAAAGTTCCAATATTCAGAAACATGTATCTTTCCAGCTATATTAAGGTGAATTATAGATGGATATTACAAAATAGGTCAAGATAACCTGTTTATTATTTATAAATCCTCTAGAAGAATATGTGTGCTTACATGTCTTCTTTAAAGTATATGCTGCACTACATGAGACGCCTCTATGACAGTCCTGCGATGTTGTGTTCGAGTTTCTGATGGGGGAGATGTTAGGGGTGATGGACTGGACACCTTCAGCAGTGAGTTCTGCTGCTGTAGGATCTCTTCGTTGACAGAGATCCCATCCAGGTGTTGCTTGACAAGAATCCTCAGATGATGGTTCTCCAGTCCTAGGACCTTTTTCTCACATTCTAAACACAAACGCTCCAGTCGGACCTTGTTGAAACGTTGCCAGAAGTTTTCTAGATCTGTATAGTCCAACACTGCCTAACAACACAGGAGACGTGAGGGGACAGATATGTAGAAATTATGGAGCAGCTGAAATAGCCTTCATTATTCCAAATGTGCTACTTTTAAAATTATATAGATTTGGTTTGACATGTATGACATGATAATGACCTTTTTTGAAAATGTACATTTTACCTGTGCTAATCCTTCAGACATTGCCTTCATAGCATTTGCCTTTTCCTTACTCAGTTCCTCATCAGTTAAAGATGATGTGTAAAAAGGAACCACCTTCTCTTGTTCGGTTTCAAGCTTGCGACAAACATCAACCAGACGTAACAAAATCTCTCCCTGAAGAAGAGAAAAAGAAAGGTTCTGACAAAATCTGACAAATTTCCCACTTGCAGTGTTTTGTTACTGCTAGTACTTTACTTAATGAGCAGCAGTGTGTAATCGTCTAATAAAGGTGTGTACCTCTCCATTGATATCCTGTAGTTTTTTAACCGCATTATAACTGTGCATCATGTGATTAGCTAGTCGTGTTTTTTCAGCTGCTTGGGCAGTGCTGAGCTTAGCTCTGAGTTGCTGGATTTTCTCACCAACTTTCTCACATTCTTCACGAAGATCACATGCAGATGCTTCGTTGTCTATCTGACTTGAGCTCAGATGAGAACGAAGAGCATTAATTGTTCCCTGTATAGCATAAGACATAAGAAGTTATGCAAAATACTCATGTAGCCTAAACTCCATAAAGACTCTTTACCTACACTGTATGTAAAGTATGTTTAGCAGAAAATTGTTCTTTTCATTCTCTGACCTGCAATTTCTGTATGCGACTTATCAGCAGGTTTGCTTGTTGAGCATTTTGCTGGTCTTTTGCAGAAAGTTTATTAAAATCTGCTTGAAGACTATTAGTAGCTTCAGTGTATTTCTCCTGTTCTTGCTGGAGCTGCTGCCACAGCTCTTCCACTGTGCCTTCCAAATGGACACTCAGTGCATGCTTCTCCTCAGTGTTCTGCAAACCACAAGATAATGATTTGTACATATGGAAACTAAATGTTCCATATCTTAAATGTTATTTCAACAAGAAGTACTGGCATTGTGTATTGTCACTGCTATAGTCTTTAGCCAGTGTTAAAACAGTACCCGGTTTTTGATGTCATCAAATTCATTCTGATAGTCCTGTTGGGCCTCACTTTCAATCCCAGCATAACGCTGCTCTAAGGCACAGTTGGCTGCTTCCAGGTACGCCATATCGTGCTGATGGCGCTTCAAAAACTGTTCCCTGTAAATAGAATGCAACAGAATTCACACAAACATGAATGTTTAAAGAATATTCCAATATCCCCTTCTTGCATGCTCCCTATTCCTATTGTACTTTACTTATGTTCTGAAAAGATATATTAGTGGTATAATATACATATTATTATATATGTATATTAGTGGTCGACCAATATATCACTTTGGCCAATACGTCGGCACTAGCCATAGTAGAGGACATACATGTGATGTGAATTAATTCAAACTAGAATGAAAATGTGTTTTCAAACAACCAAAAACTGGCGCTTACTCATATATATGTGATGTTCTCTGTTATTTTTAAACAAGTTTAACAGACTCAAAGCCCAGTAATATCCTCTGTATTTAAATATCCATGTGTGTAGCATACCATGTCATATGTCTGAGGTCAGATCTGATCAGAGGTGGCAAAAGTACACACACATTTTTCACTTAAGTAGAAGTTAGAGATACTCATGTTTTCCAATACTTTGGTAAAAGTTGAAGTACTGACAATAATTTTTTACTCAAGTTAAAGAAAATAAAGTATGGTCGATGACATGTAAAATTATTAATACTCTAAATCAACATGGTCATGGACAAATATGTATGTTTATTATTAGTGATACGAAACTCAATATAAAGCAAGAAGACAAAAATATTCTTGTAACTGTTTTAAAGTAATTATTGTGATTTAAATTACTCAAAGTATCAGACCACACAGGAGTTAAAGAGGTGATATCGGAAAAACTGTAACTCTTCTGTCATACTGATAACATAATCAGACAAATAATAAAACAAATTGCCAGAATTTTAGTTGCTCCTTGTCTTGTTCATTGTTCGCTTCATAATCTATCCTATGACTGTGGTGCACAATTACCAGGAAATGATACACCAGTGGAAAAAGGTTTGATGGACTGAAAATGACACGCAATTAGAAGAAATTTCACCAAATAGATTAAACCAAAAGTAATGAGCATGGTTAATGAGCATGTGTTTTTTTAATTTAAAGCAATTCAATTCAAGTTTATTCCAAAAGCACTTTTCACATTGACCATAATCTCAAAGCATCTGTACAGAATGTAATAAACAAAGTGTACATTATTTACATATATTTAAATTTGTGTAATTATCCTTGATTTGCAAGCCTGAGGTAACTGTGGCAAGGAAAAACTCCCCTAGATTCTATGAGGAAGAAAGCTTGAGAGGAGACAGACTCAAAGGAGAACCCATTCCCGTTTGAGTGACACCAAGAATATGATTATAAAGCATTACAATGAATGTGATTACATGTGTTATATCAGCCAATCAACCAGACAGCATTACATGGTCAATATATATGTTGTGTGTTGTGTGATATGAATATGTTGTCATGTGTAGCATGTGTACTGTGAAAAACCTTTTTTTTCCTGACTTGACTATACGGCTGTGATGACAATAAATATCTAAATCCTTAAAATGTTATGTATGTACTTAAAAGTATATATGAAATGTCTACTGCTTACAGTTCTACATTTGTGATATGCAAAGTACAAACAAGACCAAGTGAAAAGAATGCGAAGCGAAAGCAAAATAAATTTCTGTATACCTCTGTGTGCAGCACTCAGTACTGATTTCCTTAATACTGGTGTTCCAGTGCGACTCTAGTGATGCCAGTCGGCTTTTCTGTACATCAAGAAGATGATCAATGAGCTGGAGATGAGCCCCTTTAGCCAACACTGACTGCTGCTCCGCTTCACTCAGCTCATGCACCAATAACTGCAATATTTACACAACCATTAGAAATGATGGTGCCCCGATCGCCATGCCTCCAACACACATGCTACTTTGTCCACATCATCTTGATCTCCTCACCTGAATGGAATTGTCCTTGCACTCTACAACCCTCTCAAAGGTTTGTCTGAGTACTGCAAAATCTCCATGCAGAGCCTCTGCTCGAGTCTGGCGCAAGTTTGTACGCCACAGCTCGTTCAACTTCAGCAGGTTAACTTTGGTGTTCTGTGCTTCCTTCTGTTGTTTATCCTATAGAAAGCAGAATGAAATAGCATCAGAACTGATCTGATATTAATCCCATAGCACTTGATATGTCTGTTGACCAATAATATATTTATTCTTATTTAAAGTTAAATAGTAAATGTATAATAGTAGATAGTAGATGTATAGTAGATAGTATATATAGTAGATATACCCCGTATATATATATATATATATATATATATATATATATATATATATATATATATATATATATATGTGTGTGTGTGTGTGTGTGTGTGTGTGTGTGTGTGTGTGTGTGTGTAATATAACGTCACAGGGCACACACACACACACACACACACACACACACACACACACCCACACACACACACACACACACACACACCCACACACCACCCTCAGGAACTGCAGTCTGTCTTCCTCAGTTGTCTGCTTTCTACCTCCTCCCTTCTTCCCTCCACCCTTTTTCCCTCCTTTCTTTGGCATAATTGTCCGATTCCTTCAGAAACAGTGAAGCTCTGCTAATGACAGACAGGATTTACATAGAAAACATTAATTTAAAATATATATATATACTTAGATTGATTCAAATTACATTCATGTTAAATTCCCACACTGGTAATTTATATATATTTACCATATTTTTTTTATCCAGACATCATGCAACAATTAAACTGTTCTCAGAACAGATGTCTGGATAAAAAAAATATGGTAAATATAATAGAATCAGAATTAGAGTATGTTTATTGCTCTTAGATATTGCTTTAACAGTGATAGGGAAACTAAACTCACAGGAGAACGTAAAAACGATAAAGGAAGAAAGAAAATAAGGAAAGATAAAGAAAGGTAAACAAAGTTACCGAAAAACAAATAAATAAAATAGTCTAAATATAACAAACTGCTATTAAAATACATATAAAATCAAAGCTACTTACCAAATTATATAAAGTTCAAGTTCTTAGTACAAGAAAATATATGAATTACTGCTCGTCCCTTCTGAATTCTCCTACTTCTGTCGGTGTTTACCGACGAAGTGAAGAAATCGGAACAAAAATCCATTACGTCATCAACACAGTCTGTGACATCGGTTTTCATGCATTTCTCATTGTTACGCATTTCAACCAGTTCACACGCTCACATTGACCACTAGAGGAGAACTTGTCCCGCTTTATTGAATGAATGGACGAGGCAAAGGCGTACAGAGTAATATTCTCTGTCGAGTTCATCGCTGTCTAGTTACACAGCGTTAAACAACTCAGTGCAGCCCATCATAAATCAGAATTGGGTGTTAATTAATTCATTATTAATTACGTGATCCCGCTACAAGCACGTTCGTTAGTAGGCAACAAGGATGCGTTCGCAAACATTAGTAATGTAAAAATCGGATAATATTAATGACCTGATTCTTTCAATGCCGTTCATCAAAATGCTTTTTAATTTAGTTTAGTTTCGTTACTTTAATTAGAAATAACAAAATGTTATATTTTGAATAAGAATATCAACACGTCTACAAAGAGATTTTATTACCTACAGAGGTGTGATGTAACGGAGTAGAATTATTTTCAACAAGGCAAAAGTAAGGCAACAGGAAGCTGGATAACATGGATGAGACAGAAGGAGTCAGTGATCTAAACATGACTGACAAAATTGATGCGTTCTTTTTTTTAATTAACGTTTTAAATTTTTCTTTTACCATTTCAAAAAATAAAATATAAAAAAATAAATATAAAAATGCAAAATTAAAATAAAATCTTGCAACAGACCGTAATTCACGGCATCATTTCTTTACTCATATATGATTGATTATAGATATATATAGAGTACTATATATATATATATATATATATATATATATATATATATATATATATATATATATATATACAGTGGCAAGAAAAAGTATGTGAACCTTTCGGAATTTCATGGTTTTGGAATTTCATCTGAATAAATTTGTCATAAAATGTTATCTGATCTTCATCTAATTCATTGGTATTGACAAACACAATGTGTCTAAAAATAATAACACAAAAAAATCCAATCTTTCTTGTCTTTATTGAACACAATCATTCAACATTCAAAATGGCAGTGGAAAAAGTAAGTGAAACCTTAGAATGAATAACTGGTTGACCCCCCCCTGGCAGCAATAACCTCAACCAGGCGCTTCCTGTAGCTGTGGATCAGACCTGCACATCGCTGAGGAGGAATTTTAGCCCATTCTTCCTGGCAGAACTGCTTTAGCTCTGTCATATTCTTTGGACGTCTCATGTGTATGGCCCTCTTCAAGTCAATCCATAGCATCTCTATTGGGTTGAGGTCTGGGCTCTGACTTGGCCACTCCAAAAGGCGGATTTTGTTTTTCTGAAGCCATTCTGTTGTGGACTTTGCTCCGGTGTTTTGGGTCGTTGTCCTGTTGCATCACCCACTTTCTACACAGTTTCAGCTGATGTACAGACATTCTCACATTATCCTGAAGAATTGTCTGATATACTTGGGAATTCATCTTCCCCTCAATGATTGCAAGCTGGCCAGGCCCTGATGCAGCAAAGCAGGCCCAAATCATGATGCTTCCTCCACCATACTTTACAGTTGGGATGATGTTTTCATGACGATATGCCGTGCCCTTTCTACGCCAGATGTAGTGCTGTGTGTTTTTTCCAAATCAGTTCAATCTTAGTTTCATCAGTCCACAAAACATTTTGCCAATACCGCTGTGGAGTGTCAATGTGCTCTTTTGCAAACTTAAGGCGTGCAGCAATGTTCTTTTTAGTAAGCAGCGGCTTCCTTCGCGGTGTCCTGCCGTGGATACCCTGCTTGTTCAGTGTTTTACGTATTGTAGACTCATGAACAGATATGTTAGCAAGTTCCAATGATGCCTTCAAATCTTTGGCTGTCATTCGGGGTTGTTTCTTTACCTCATTGATGAGTGTTCGTTGTGCTCTTGGTGTCATTTTGACGGGGCGCCCACTTTTAGGTCGAGTAGCAACAGTCCCAAATTGTCTCCATTTGTAGATTGTTTGCCGAACTGTAGACTGGTGAATTTCTAAAGTCTTTGAAATAACTTTGTAACCCTCGCCAGCTTCAAATCAACAATTCTTGATCGTAGAGTCCTCTGAAAGCTCTTTTTGGCGAGGCATGGCTCACATAATCATGTTCTTCTTGTGCAGAGCAAACTCCAAAGGTTTGAGAGGTTTTTATCAGTCAAAGTATCTGTAGTCCACACCTCCAAACTTATTATCTTAACAAGACTCCAGGTGTGCTAAAACCAATTAGCTCCAATTAGCTTTTTTGAGGTCATTAACTCAAGGTTTCACTTACTTTTTCCACTGCCATTTTGAATGTTGAATGATTGTGTTCAATAAAGACAAGAAAGATTGGATTTTTTGGTGTTATTATTTTTAGACACATTGTGTTTGTCAATACCAATGAATTAGATGAAGATCAGATAACATTTTATGACAAATTTATTCAGAAAACCATGAAATTCCAAAAGGTTCACATACTTTTTCTTGCCACTGTATATTTATATATATATGCCTCTTTTTTTCGGCCAACTTTTATCACCAAAACAACAAGGCCAACAATGTTTTGATGACGCAAAAACATGACGTGCCACGAAGAGGGTGTGCGTCTGCAAAGACTTTCTCTATGTCGGTTTTACTTTATCAGTTGACCTCCAAACATCCCGATCGCTAAGCAAAACATAAGAGAAACATGGCCCACTCCGTCTGTGGCGGACGTTTTTGAAAATGAAGTGTCGCTCACTGGAACTCACTGACTTAGATGATCAGCCATTTTCTGTCGTAAAAGACGTGGGATTTTGTAGGCTCATCAAGCACATTGAGGCCCATTATGCCATGGCGAGCAGACAACATTTCTCAGAGGTGTGTTTACCTTATGGAAGCAAATTATTCTCTGCAATAATTTACACAAAAGACACCATTCACACATGTATATCCCAACTCACATGCACGAAAAAAATATATTCACAAAAAACTCGTGCACAAAATAAATATATATTTTCATAATATTAATTTCAAAACACAATTCATAAATGTAGAAAAATAATTCCATTCACGAATTCCAGAAATTTCAGAAACCAGTCTTATCCATCTAATAGAACTCGGGCTGCCAGTCAAGTCTATCGTAGAGCTACTGAGTGTGTCTTGTGCTGCGCTCTTCAGATGGATGGCAAAATGGTTTTATCTGTGAGAGATATGTTCAGTACATGTACAGATGAAGAACATGATGCTCTCATCAAAGAGATTAAGAGATCTATGCCAGATGCAGGATATCATAGGGTTAGAGGGTCTCTACTGGCATAGGGGCACTGGGTTCAGTTTGATAGGGTGTGCATCGTGTAAAAAGTGTTGGTGTTCTCTCCAGATGACCAACCTGCGATGTATTGCTCACAGAACATACTGTATGTGTACATGGTGCACATAGACACCAACCATAAACTCATCAGGTATGTCTGCAAACCTAATATATCAATTTTGTATACATGAAAACTTCTAAAATAACACAATTATATATAGTACGTTTTTATTGAATTTTTTGGTAATCTTTGGTCGAATAGACAGTTATTCAAGAAAGGTAAGAAAGGTTTTAAGTGGTTTAAGCTTTTAACCCTGATATCCTACTTTAATTGTAATTTTTATGGTTATGTATCGAAGGTGTTTTTTTTTCTTCCGCCCTGTATAAATTATTGTTTAACCCTGGGGTATAAAACTCCTGGAGTTCCTGGAGGTCCACAGACCTGCAGTGTTTTGTTCCAATCCTGCTCTAACATACATACCATGTAGTTTTTGAACTTAATAATGTGTTTCAGTCTAGTTCAAAGATTCAAAGCTTATTATTCAAGCATAGCACATCTAATACCTTAGTATCTAAGCCATCTGCCACCAAAAGCCAATGTAATTCATTTACTCATTCATTCATCTTCTGCTGCTTAATCTTAGCCAATGTCATGATCTTTAAAAAATAATAATTTTCATTAAACCCTATATACCACAGAACACTTGGAATATTTGCTGTCACACAGTACCATTATGTGACACTTTTTTAAACTGATCTATTTATTTAAAATAATATAGTAAAAAGTAAAAGAATCAAGAGGTAAATTTCACAATTATATGTTTCTTGTATTCACTCTTTGAGTCATATAAAATACTCTTTAAAATTAATGAATCATTTATGAACAACCTATCACCAGAGACTGCAAAATACACACATCCAAGAATTCGCATGCTTAAAAAAAAAGTACTGACTATACTTTTTTGCTCAATTTATAGTAAAGAAGTTTGGGCTCTTACATGTCTTCTCCTACTTGCGGCTGCCGTTCCACTGGATGCCTTTCCTAAATGTAACCCTCCCCATTTTCCAGGTTTAGAACTGGCACTTGTGCAACCCTAGTGGCTAGATTTGGGCTCTGACATGTTCTTAAGTAAAAAGTGACCTTTACTACGACCTCTTTTAGTGTCACACTGGTAAATGGACCTTACAAAACCATGTAATTTAAAATTTTTTTACCTAATGGATGTATCCAGGCTGAACATTTACCAGAGCAAAAATAGTGGCAGGATGATGATTATCAGGTGATCAGGAATATCTCTGTTCTGACTCCCATTGCCTCATCCATTTTACCAAGATGTTATGTTGCTTTCAGTCTTGGTCCCTGTCCGCTTAATTCTGTGTTGCCATAAAATGATACAACACAACCAATAGGTTGATGGGCTGAAAATGGCACAACGAGAAGAAAAAATATTGAATATTGAAATTAAAAAGTTGTCCAAAAATTTCAAGGGAAGTAAATTAGGATACAAGAAGAATTCACATATACTAATGAAGTATTCATACAAAATCACTGGCCTGTGATAGTGAGAGATGTTGGGTCATTTACAGACATTTGTGTGTAATGGTTTTATACTCTTCTTGGCTTTGAAGTGTAAATATGTATAGCCTTTAAATGGAAATTTAGGTGTGGGTAAAGGTCCATATGGCTGTCTGATACTACGAGACAGGAGGTCAACAGATGACTATCAATAGCGTTTGCTGACGCCCCCCGGCAGGTTGGGTTGAGGTATTGTTTAAATTGTATCATGGTTTTGGACACCGTTTGGTTAGAGATAAACCTTGTTGACTCACTTCCTCTCCCAGGCTGATTAAATCAAGACTATGTTTTGATTGATACAACTGAAATACAGAACATGCTCCATAACTACTTTGTTAATATTAACACATAACACACATCATAACCGTGTACTCCAGTTCATGAAACCTTGCTAATATTATGAACAGCAGCTATGCTAATTCCTCTCCACTGTTCTTCTCTCATCCTCAGGCTTCCTGAGGTTCTGCCAGCTCCAGATGTATCCCACCCCATGCAAATTATTAAACTTCAAAAAATAGTCGCTGGAACATTTAGACCCTGCAAACACCCCCAACCATCTGCAGATGTACTAGCACCCTTTGGATCCCACTTCATGCAGAGTTTTGACACTGACTACTTTGGCTTAGGACATTACTAACAACCACACAGTCACACATGGTATTTCTTTTATTAGTCACACTCTTGATATCACACAAATGAGGATGGGTTCCCCTTTTCCGAATCCTCTCAAGGTTTCTTCCGCATTTCATCTAAGGGAGTTTTTCCTTGCCACAGTTGCCTAAGGCTTGCTCATCAGGACAAATACATTATTTATATTCACGTTTTGTCCTAAAATTATTATATTCTGTAAAGCTTCTTTGAGACACTTTGTAAAATATCCACTGTGAAAATCAATAAAGAAAGAAATGAACTTGGATGTTATTATTCTCAACTGTACTCTCTGCTCCACCCTAGTTGCTTGCAGAGTGCTTTCTGACCTAGTAGCACATTTTCCAGTAATATATTCCTTAAGTTGTATTCTCCAAAAAATTCAATTGACATAGTACGAAAGTAGACAATTACTTAAAATGTAAACAAATATTTAAAGATATTAAAATTGTGGAAAGGGCATACATATACATTAAAGTAGCTGAAGAAGTAAACATTAATGAATACAGATTACTAAAGTTGCAAATAAAATGGCTTCTTTTCTTTATTCAGGATAAACTGGTTGGGTTCATTAAAAAACCCTTGGTGATAAAGTTTTTCTACACAAGGTTGCAGAATCAGTTATCTTATTGTCCGCAATGTAGTATAACCCCTTCTCACATCTCCAGAAATGCTGAGCAATAAAAGCAAAGCACACACTCACACTAGTGTAAACTATACCTGTTTACAGCTGTTTGTGATGAATCTGAAGTCGCTAATGAACTGCCACATCTAATAAAAACATAAAAAGATTTATAATATTTAATAGTTGAAGTAATGGATTATATTGTTTACAGATAATGACTGCTATAGAATGCTTCATTAACAGGCAACTAGACATGAGGTGCTTGCCGATGCAAACCAGGTGTCCGGGTGCAACCCTCTAACCCTGCTGTGTGTTTTGTTTTCAGTGCTGACATTGAAATGCGAGCTTTTTTTTCTGAATTCCCAGAATTCCAAGTGGGTCTGGGGTTCATGCGATCGCAACCTGCTCCATCTCACCTACGAGTGGATATGTCAAACTTGCACATCGGGTGAACATGAGCCGAACAGTGGAGCGTCAAAATTTCCCCATTCATCTCTATGACACCGTCAGCATTTTCCCGTAATTCCAAACGGGATATCATCACGACCCACTCCGATACAGCGCTGTGCTGAGACCTTGCTGTGAAACATCAAAGTGGAGTACCAAAAATAAATAAATAAATAAAAAAGTCAACTGTCTATGCTTATTGTTTACTATTGTGCTTATTGTGTTTGTATTTACCCTTCATGAATGAATTTATCCTTAGATGGAGACCTAAAGCACTTCTTGTACGTCAGCCTGGATAAGGGCGTCTGCTAAATATTGCAAATGGAAATGTAAATGTACCAAGGCTTCATTCAGATCTGGATAGCCAAGCTATGAGTGTGTTCTCATCTTCCCTAGAAACCGTACCTGATTCTGGAACACTTTACATTTTCGAGGCATGAGCTTAACATGTTTGTTTGTCAAATCCTTTAAAATTCCTTAACCTCTTCGTGCAATGACTTTGGGACAGACAGGCTTAACAGGTGTGGTGTCAAGGAGATGGATTGCATCCAACATCACTTCCATCACAGGCATCACTCTCCTCCCTCAAAAACTGCTTTCCATTGTTGGTCAAATCTTAGATGGTCAGTGTGAACAGGAGGGTCCCATAAATCTTCCACTTGGGTTGTTAACATCCCTTCAAAAATTGCTGAACATTGCTTAACTTATTTCCTGTCTTTGTGGAGTGGTATCAGTAACAGTCTTGCTGGGCTGTCAGTAATTTCACCTCAGATGGGTAGATGGCTTTTACTCACAGTATTCGACCCAGAATGGCACTCAGAGGCTGGTCAATGTCATGGACAGTATCATTAATCACAGGAATGCAGATGCGTGAACATGGAGGTGTTTTCTACAACGTTTTCTTCCACTTTCAATCTGCCTGGCAACAGTGTGCACTCATCAGGCACAAGCAAGGCATCTTGGTCAAATAATAAAGGGCCTGTTTTGATGAAACATTAAACAGCTGTAACCTATATAGCTGAAACTTTTGTTGCTCACTGTTACATTCCCACCTTGGCTAGGCCTAGGGGAGTGTGGCTGTATTTTTGGACAGCTTACCTATCTGAACAGCAACAACTAGCTAACTACACTAGGATACACTATCCACAAAATACAAGGGGTGGCACCTGCCCTCTAGTCTAGGGTATCTAAACAATTACTAATGCCTACGTGGTGGAATGTAGCTGCGAGCACAGTCTTGCCTGTTCTCAAACCAAGTGCTAGTATAAACAAAAACAAAGCTGCTAGCAACAACAGACTAGCCAAAACAAAAAGACAGGCTAGTTATTAGACAAAACAATAGCAACAATGAAACAATCAAGTAGACAAACCACAGCAAACGACACTCCTCCTGTTTCTTCCTCCCTCGCAAGGCTTCAGGGTTGCAGAATGGTCCGTTCTTGGGGTCAGTTCTAAGCTTCCTATTGGTACAGGGCCACTTTTGATCAGTCAGTGGCTCCACCTAAAAGAGAGTTAAAGGCGCTGCAACCACAAATAACACCTCTACTTTTTAACAGGATAGAGTGGTTCTCACTCGTGGCTTTGGTTGTTACACCAGTAAGTTGCTTGACACAACTGTTCAGAAGATTATTAGAACCCAATAATGGGCTCATCTACCAAGTCATCATTCGATACTAATACAGGTACATCTAATGCCAGTGTTGTGGCTTTGTCTGTTCCTAGCTTGCATGTCACTTCCACCCAGGTTTCAAATGGGATGACTGAATTACTGCTCGACCAGTGAGACATCCTGGTTCTAAGAGCTCTTCAAGTCTGCGTGGCGTGGTATGTGGGATATGTTATTTTCTTCACTTTTCATTCATTAGACACATTTGTGAACATAAGAATAATGCTTGTGATGGCACCCCATCAATAAAGCAATTCATCATACATTTGCATCCAATTAAATTTAGCAACTGTGCATTGTGTTTTGTGGATAGTTGATTGGTACTTACTGATTTGAGCAGCTGCAAGTATCTCTCTTTCTGTTTCACTTTTTCTGTCTTCAAAATGCTTAATGCTTTGAAGATTTGGCCTCTTTGATGACCTAGGGTGATGCGTGACTACCTTTTCTGTCTTTTCTCTAAGCCGTCCCCTGCACCCTGTGGAATGATACCTGCATTTGATACAATGTTCACACTTCTCACATCTAACTTGCTCCTGACAGCCACAGCATCCATGCTTCCTTTCTCTTGGATGTGTAGAATAGTATGTAGCCATCACCTTCTGCATTTCTCAGAGCTCTTCTTTCAGATGCTTGACGGCCTCATAGAGCTCTAAAGTCTTTCTTATCTGTAACCTGTGTTGTTTTTAAAGCTTTTACTTGTGTGTGGTTGGACTGTTCTTTCCTTAGGAGTGAATTATCCACTCTGTCTTGATCTGATTGCAAATCTGATGCAACCCCATGTGCAACAAGCCTTGGCTAATCCTGTTCATACCTGTTCTTACCTTGAACTACTTTTGATAGCTATTGGCCACTGCATACAAGGAGCTGCAGTTTTTTACCTGAGGTTTTATTCACTGGAGATGCAAACATCTTCAAAGGCTTCTTTACTGGTGATAGTGGAATTAAACGTAAAAGAGGAATTTAAGCAAGGTCTCTACAAACTGTTTTAAAGTAGACATGTAACAATGTCAATGGTTAAAGGTCAAATATCTGCAATCTCAGAAAATTAGAATATTACATGAAATTAATAAAACAAAGACTGTACATAGAACAATATCAGACCTCTAAAAAGTATAAGCATGCCTATGTCCTCAGTATCCAAATCCACAATCTCAGAAAATTAAAATATTGTGAAAAGGTGCAATATTCTAGGCTCAAAGTGTCCCAGTCTAATCAACTAATTAAGCCATCACACCTGGAAAGGGTTCCTGAGCCTTTAGATCAGGGTTGTCCAATCTTTTCCACAAAGGGCCAGTGTGGGTGCAGGTTTTCATTCCAACCAAACCAAGTCCACCTGTGGGATTATTATATTGATTATTCATGTTTTAACATAGTTTTATAGCTTTACAGTTAAGTTCAAATAAACCTGTGTATGCTTATGTGCTTGTGTGAGTGGAAAAGTACTGAGAGAAGAAGATGTGTACGTGTGTGGGGGTAGATAGAGTGCCAGCAGCTGCGAGTTTCCACTGATAACCCCAGCCCAAGTGAAAGAAATGTTAGACAAAGACAAAGTGATCAAGCTTGCATTTATAATGATGATTCCTAAGAACAGCTAATGTGACGAGTGCGATTAACAGTTGAAATATGCTTTTAACAAAAATATGAATGTTAAAAGTAACACACAAATAAGTTACATGAAAAGTTCACTAAAAAAGCTGAACAAGATGAAAGAACTAGGGTGTGCCTGTTTTTGTACACTGCATCTGTTACAGGAAAAAAGGGAGTTGAAATGGAGTCAGATAAGATGGAGCTCAACCAATGAAGAGGGAAGAGGACATGGTTGACTAGTTGTTTGTGTCGTCACCTGTATACCCAGGAGAGACGAACCAGCATGCTGTAATCTTTTCATATCTGATCAATAAATACTTAATCTTTGCATCCATTCTCGACTCAAATTTTGAATATGCAATGGACACCTTTGAAGTTCAACACACCCTAAAATTGACCTGCTTCAATCTAATGTTTTTCATTTTCAATCCCTATCAGGTGTGACCCTTAATTGATTGGATTGAAAATCTGCACCCACACTGGCCCTTTGTGGAAAAGATTGGACAACCCTGCTTTAGATGGTCCCTCAGTCTGGTTCAGTAGAAATCACAAGCACAACACAAACCACATACTGAGTACATACTTATACCTTTCAGAGGTCTGATATTGTTCTTTGTACAGTCCTTGTTTTGTTAATTGCATGTAATATTCTAATTTTCTTAGATTGTGGATTTGGGGTTTTCGTCTACTCAATTATGATAAATTACAGCTTTAACTATCTGGCTTTGCACATAAGGAGTCTATTTCATATGTTATTTTCACCTTTTAAGTTGCATTACTGAAATAAATGAACAGAGGTTGTTCAGACAAGCGCAGAAAGACTTTCACTTTTGCAGTACAAATTGAAGCACAATTAGGCTTAAACTATAACGATACATACCAGGCAGATTGGGTGACAAACGTGAGTTTATTTATAACACAGAAGAGGATAGACAAGGTGACAGCGCAGTTTAGTAACAATAAGTGAGAGACAAAAGATCAAGAGCCACAAGTGATCTCTTCACAAGACTTGGCTTAAAGGACGGCCACTGGTACGGGAGGCGTAGTAATCCAGAGAGTCTGGAAAACTGTGATCTGGAAATAAGGTGTAGGAGAGAGTGGGCTGAATGAAGGAAGGGTCTGGCGGATCTGTGGCATAAACAGGTACATTGCATTTTTTTCCCCTGACCTAGAAATGAAACTCAGAGAATCAGGATCTACAGCTTGGATATTCATCTGCTTTTAGAAAACGTAGGGAAAACACTCAGTCAGAAGATCCAAAAATCCTCATAACATTCTGTAGGCTAGTATTTGTCTCATGCATCTCATCTATAAGGGGCAGAACCAACCATGCATACAGTATCATCCATTCATCAAATGGTCATCTCCATAACATGGTATTATCATCAATCAGTAATGGGTTTTAATAAAATAATTTAAATAATGGCTTGTTACCCAACCTGATTCCAGAATTGACATCATATGTTTCAGTAAAAGTGGGTGGAGATAGATGTGGTGAGATCGACATCACGACCAGAGTTTCTGCTGATTATTATTAATTCTACACAAAATGTCAATACAACAGAACAACTTCACCCCAGAAAAGAAATTTGATCTGGAGATCTCCTCTGCTTCAGTGCACCATAGAGTCCACAGTGACACAAAACTCAAACTCAATGTGCAAAAAAACGTTTGTATCTCCGAGGAAGGGACACTGTTCACTAGTTTCACTTAAATCCACATCTTGATCCAGGATTATTATTATCATTTTTTCAACATGTCAACAATAATCATCTTATCTTTGCTGATAACGTGTATTGTTTGAATCGTATCTTTGCTGATAACGTGTATTGTTTGAATCGTATCTTTGCTGATAACGTGTATTGTTTGAATCGTATCTTTGCTGATAACGTGTATTGTTTGAATCGTATCTTTGCTGATAACGTGTATTGTTTGAATCGTATCTTTGCTGATAACGTGTATTGTTTGAATCGTATCTTTGCTGATAACGTGTATTGTTTGAATAACCAATAAAGAAAATTCCCCACAAAAACTGATGTAAAGAAATCAACTGAAAATAAAAAAATTAAGAAAAAATATTATTGCTGATTGTGATGAAATAAATGAAAGATTTGGTAGCTTATAAAAATAATTAAGCACACTGAATGATAGTAACATGAATTACCTTGAAAAAAATGGATTTAGATTTATGGATGGTACATACAAAACTAGTATAGTCCTGTTAAAGAATTTCAAGGGAGGAAATGCAAGGAAGGTGATCTCATGGCTTCCAGATTTAAATCATTCACTGCAAAAGATTTATATTTAAATATAGAAAAATATTCCATATATTTATAAATGTTAGTTTGTCTAGTTAGTTTTGAGTCAGTGAAAGTGATGGAACTGTGCTAATGTAATGTAATGCTAATGGAACTGTGGAATTTTGTCCCCATTTAGATTATACAGGATAAGTCTTTTAATATTATTAAATAGGCTCTTAAAACTCCCTTTTGCTGGGTAGCTTTTATGTGATGTATCCTGTAATGTTTTTTACTTTTTGCTATGTCTTGTTAGTTTTTATTATTATTTGTTGTTAATTATTTTTTATCTTTATTCTATTTTCTTCTTTGGATAGAAAGTGCTTTGGGATGTTCTTTAAAAGACTCTATATAAAATAAAGATACATTTTTTTTCTTTCAGGCAAATTGAAAGTGTTTTTAATGCCTACATATAAGGTAAGCCTTTGATATGTGCTCAACAGTTATGGAACAACCGTCCAATTTTATACCACTTCAAGTATAAAAGTAAATGTATTATAAGAAAAAAAATGGCATTAAGCACAAAAGCTTTGGCCAATCGTAATCAATCATTTATTAAAACTTCTCTCTACTGAAATACCTTCTCTAGCTTAATTTGAAGGGTATGAAGAGAAAGCACCCATTTGATAAATGAGCCAGTAGTGGAGAACTTTTTAACAAATACCCCAACACTGGCTATGTCCTTGCTGGAGTGTGACGCGATGTGTGTCATATGTGATGGATCGCGTTCAAACCAATAGGATGTTGGAATGTTGTACGTTTATACTTCGCATCCAACCGACCAGCCAAAATGAAATAGGAATAACGAGGCTATATTTAAGATGTAAGGAGTAGAAAGTACAGAAAATTGCATGAAAATGTAAATAGTAGAAGTAAAAAGTCAGCTGAAAAATAATAACTCCAATAAAGTACAGATTCCCAACATTTCTACTTAAGTAAGGCAGCACAGTATTTATACTAGCCTCATTACTCCAATTCCATTTCGGCCAGTGATCAGATGGATGCAAAGTATAAACATATACCATTCCAACACCCTATTGGTTTGCACGTGATTCATTGCATATGACACAAATCATGTCACACTCCAGCAAGGACATGTGTTGGGGTTGTTACTTGACATCTCTGAATTTTAGTAATATTTTTTAAGATGAAAGAATTTCACATGTGCCTCATAATATATACTACAAATACCACCTTCTAAACACACTCTCCTCACTAGACAACACATTTTCATCTACATCATTAAATGTAGAACTTGCAGCACACCTTTCCCAGCTCGGCAGCTCTGTCTGGCTATCCACTACAAATGCTTTTCTCTATAAAGACTTATACTCAAGAAAGCACTTTTCCAATAGGTTTGAACATTTTAATGGCAGTGGGCTATTTATAATGTTATACCATATTGTGATGATGTTGCCTTGTCAATAATCTCTGTCCAAGGGGTAGTTCTGAGTTTTTTTTTAACAAAACTAATAGAAAGAACTACTCCAGACTAGAAATTGTTGATGTCTGAAGCTCTGGCAGCAGCCATGATAAACGCATAAACCAATAAACTTTAACAATAAACTCATTTAATGTTTAATTCAGCTTATGTATTAAATTGCTCACATGGATCTCTGGATCTTTCTCAACATTAATGCACCATGGTACACACATAACATTCATTGAATTGACGTTTTCATACTTACTAAATATACATTTTAAAGCTTGTAATGGTCTGAAACAATAGATTATTAAAGGAATTACAGGTTTGATCAAATTGCCTAAATGTTTCTTCCTATTTCATGCAGATTGGTGCATCTTATCTACCAGCTTGGAAGCCATCACGAGCTAGTGACCAACGACTCCTATGGAAGCATAGAACATCCAGACTGGTCTGGTATTAAGAAAGAAATTAAAGATATGACTGTTTATTTTGTTCATGGTCAACTTTAATACACAACTTTGGGTAAAGATGTAAATAATTAAAACAACAACAAACAAAAAAAAAATATAGGGTTCAAAGGTATTTATAAAGGTATAAAAGTATTTAGTAAAGGTATTTATAAAACAAAACATGGCTTTCTATGGCTTTTATGAAATAGACTAAGGGTCATTACTACAAATGAAAATATTAACAAATACTAACTAAAATTGAAAATAGTAACAATATTGTTATTAAAATCCATAAAAAAAGACATATATATATATATATATATATATATATATATATATATATATATATATGATATATATATATATATATATATATATATATATATATATATATATATATATATATATATACTATATATATATATATATATCTATGTGTTATATATTGTGTGTATATATGTATATGTATAT
Source organism: Kryptopterus vitreolus (assembly GCA_030449085.1). NCBI lineage: Eukaryota > Metazoa > Chordata > Actinopteri > Siluriformes > Siluridae > Kryptopterus > Kryptopterus vitreolus. The sequence goes on along the minus strand of JACRUU010000017.1, from coordinate 13,528,407 downwards.
ATATATATATATATATATATATATATATATATATATATATATATATATATATAATATATATATATATATATATATATATATATATATATATATACACACACATACACATACACACATACACACACACACACCACACACACACCCACACACACACACACACACACACCACACACATACATAGATTATGTGTGTGTGTGTAAACCCAGGACCTGATCCTGGTTGTGTTGCCTGGGTAAAATTGAAAATTGAAAATAGTAACAATATTGTTATCATCCATCCATAAAAAAAGATATATATATATATATATATATATATATATATATATATATATATATATATATATATATATATATATATATATATATATATATATATATATAAAATAAATATTTTTAATACAATAAATATTTCAATAAAATTAAATAATAAATCTATATCCCAGAAGATAAAAAGGTGCTCATTTGAGAATACTTCATAAGAATACAACCCAGTTTGTAAAAAAGTCGTAAAAGTTAAAAAAGTCGAAATGTGAGTGTGAGGTGTTGTTTTTGTGCCTATGTAAAAAGTCTTCAGCTAACCTTTAGCTTGCCTGGAGTAGTGATCTCAGATTGTGGGTGTGTACAGTCAGCTCCTTAGAGGAAAAGCTCGGTTTAGGATGAGTTCTACATGGTCTTCACCTAGCGCACATGCCTCCAGCACACACACCAACCTCCGATTCATCAGCTGTGCTGCACTGCCAATCAAATCAGCTGTGAGTGGAGAAACAGATCATGTTCATTTGCAAAGATATAGGTCAATCTACTGTATATGAATACATTTTTGTGGTGTACAGTAAATAATGTAATTTTTTACTGCACTTAAGTATGTTTTTCACATATACGTATTTCTTTTCTGAAGTATTTCCTTTTTAATTTCTCCACATTTCAAAGTGAAATATTTTATTTCTTTCTTTTTTATTTATGTGTGGATAAACACACAGTCAAGCCACCAATAAGAGTAGAGAGCAATTTGTATACAACTTTTCTTGATTCTCTTAGCACTGACATACAGTTCAGCGTCCATTCAACAATCAGAACATTTTGAGAGTTATAAATGATGGAATAAACACTGGACTCTAGATTTGAAGATTTTGAGCTCATGGTAATTTTAATAAATATCAGTGTTTGATATGTGATTTTATTAACAGATTGGTGTGCTAAGAGCAACATTTCAGATTATGTCTTTGAACATAATCAGAATTTATTAAGCAAGAGTTTTCTGTTGTAACTGATAATAGGACATTTCCTGGAGTAATATTTTACCAACTCAAGTACATGGTTTGTGCACTTTGTCCATGACTGTTCATTTTGGTGCTGTTCATTTGTATATACTCCCTAAACTTAGAGTTATATGTGAATTGCACAGTATAGATATTTACTGAGGTAAACGTATACTTATGTTAAAACAGCATTTTGGTAGTATTACAATAAGAGGAAGCATCACAAAACATATGAGATTTTATATATTGCTCTGTTAATGTTGGTGAATTAAAAAATCTTTGTAATCATGGTTTGTGAAAGTAACAGCTGGCCAATCTTTATAGAGTTTGTTCTATAATGACTAGTTCAATAATACAAGCTATGAATGGTTGTTCTTTATTCCTCTGTGCTCCTATTCTCTTCTAAATATAAATACATTTAAAAAATGTTTTTATGACATTGTTCTACAAAATACACAAGACCCCTAATGGGAGTTTGATGTACGTACATTCTTAGCATTTAACCTATTTGTACTAGAATGGGAATATGTGGTAGATGAAGAATATATAGCACTTCTACAAAGAGACTATTTTTTTTTTCACCTGGACTTGGGGGTGGAACATGTGAAGAGAAGCCACCATGTAAAAGGACAGACTCCCAAGTGTTGTCATGTGTCAGGGGGAGGGGCTTCCAGTGTAAGTTTCCAGGGATCGCAGGAAAAAAGATGACATCCAGCATCACTCCATCGGATAAAACTGCATATACAGGCAAAAGCATACACATAAAATTTTTATTTGGCGGTTTTGGCCTATGGCGATAGTCACAAAGGTCTCATGTGCGTGTCATTCTAACCTCTCATTGTTAACGTAAAGTAACCAGTGTAACAATAGGCGGGGCTAAAGGACTCCAGCTCCCTGCGTGGGAGGAGTTTGTGGAAACTGTTGGTCTGCATTCCGACAGCTGCTGCTTGGACGTGTCGTCGTTCATAACAAAAGCTCCATGGTAATGTCTCTAGGGCAACATGAGGCATACCAAGGTGGGACCGCATTGGGCTACTGGGTGGAGTGGAGAATTCTTCATCATCGTCATCATCATCATCATCATGGTCTCCAACCAGAAATTCCATAGCTCCATCAAACAGGGAGAAATCTGCAAAAATTAATGAGACATGTAAAACATTAACTGCCCCAGACCAACTAGAAAAAATGTTATCATAAAAACAAATAATTGTTTTTAAATCATTCACAGACTATTTTAATTGTTAAAGACATTGTGCTTGATGCAACATCAATAAAATTGGGAATAATTGTTAATGAAATTTTTCGATTAGGAATGCCTTATGGATTAGTTGTGCTACTCAAGTTGCTCTAATGCTGTAGTTGAAAGAAGTGCTGCTAAGTAAACTGTTTGTTTGCTTACTTCGGGACAGTCGCATTAGCTCAGTCCTGTCATGATTTGCAAGCATCAGGTTGCACAAAAAATCTGGCTCACAACATAGTGGTGGATACAATTAAAATGGTGCAAACAGATGAGTGAATTTGGGCAAACAAGAAAACCCCCAATCAATATGTGGCTTTTGCATTTTTTAAGTATACATTTATAGATAAATACCAAACATTTTATAATAGGCACATCACATTAAATGTTTTTTTATCTGCTTAATCGAAATTCAAATAATCATTAATCTATTATCACAACAATCATTAGTTGTAGCCTTATTAATGACCAATGACCACAGTACATCAGTTTTTAGGTTTCCATTGATATGTTTCCAGCAGAATTGATTTTTATGTTCTTTATATTTTATAAGAATGTTTTTAATTAAAAACGGGAAGAAAGGGAAGGCTTTAGAGTTTTTTTTATGTAATTGCAGTTCATCTTCACAACAGTATACGGCTCTAAATTGAGAAGCTGATTATTTTCCACTGATTAAAATTTACTTGAACTGCAACATTAGGCTTTTTACTCTTACCATAATCTGCATAGTCCTCTGCTGATGTTTGCTGAAAAGGTGGCGCTAACCTGATAACGAACAGGTTGTTAATATACAAAAAAAAAAGCACAAAATTCCTGAGGCCTTTCTTTGCACCTCTCTTGACATACACAGTACATTACATTACCTCTTCCTGGAGCTGCCTGGGGAATTTCCACTGTTAAAAAGCAATTTCCTTTTTGTTGGAGTTATAAAAGAGTCAGACCTGTAAAAACAAATATCCAAATTACAAAGATCATATTCTACACAAAATGAAAACAAAGAAAAAACAAATAAATACAAACCCATCTCTTTGTTTTGGCACTCTAGGACTAAGTTGAGCTGTTAATTGGTCTGAATTCTGCATCCTCCTTAAGTCCTGAAAGTCACAAAAATATATACTGAATATGTGGGCAAATCCTTGATTTAATTGGATGTATTCGCTATGTATTTATGTGAATACCTGTCTGCTGTGGTAGCTGGCTGCTGTGATAGTGCACTGAACAACAAAGCGTCGTCTCTCTCTGTAATGCAGCCTGTCACACTGGAGTTTCATTTCACCCCCACTTATCAAACCAACCTCACCTGAACAATACAAACACTCCTTTATTACAATTCTATATTGTATACCAAAGAATCTAAACACAATAAACACATAGTATAATGATGAAATACAATGATATACGTTATTAATAATGATGAAAAAGTGTTTGTTCTTCACACACATCAAAGTGGTGCCAGTTTATAGCATTTTTGCATTCGCTTGATGGGTACAATAATTTGTATAGATGTCCTTTTTTTGCAATTAGTTTAATTGGTAGTATTTAAAATTTATCTAGACAACATATTAGTCTTTATAGGCTTTAGATTTTAGATTAGCTGAGAGAATAGATAGTGGGCATTTGAACAGTGTCAGTCTGTTCCCCATTTTGGGGGTTTCCCCCATAATGAATGGTAATGAAATACTTCAAGTTAAAAAACAAGATCAATAACAAATAATCAAATATCATTAATTAAAAAAAATTGAGAAAATAAAATTGTAGTTGTGTTGGCACTATGCCTTACTGTCACTTTGCAAAAACTAGAAAATGCATTTGGCAAAAAATAATGAACATCTCAAAAACAAAAGGAACAACTTTTCAGATCATGCCCTGAACGTGAAAGTGTTTATATGTCTGTTTCAGTCAACTTGCTGAAAGTAAACATTTATTTTCGCATAATGTGTGTTGTTTCAATTTACTTTGCATTAATGACCCGATTGTTTATGGTTGCTTTGAGTGTATAAACCTTTTTAATAAAAAAATAATTCATGAAGATTAATTAAAAACACAAAAGAATTATGCTGTTCATTTGCCCCACCCATTATGTCTTTATTTCCTACTAGAGAGCCACACTCTCACTTTGGAAACCTTAGACAAACATTCTATTCTGGCAGCTTTGCTTGAAGTTTATGAAGATGAACCCTTGCCTCTCTTTCTTTACCTTGTTGATTTTCCATAAAGCTTTGTAAAGAAACAGAAAGTGGGGGATAGCTGAAGTATCCTCCAATCACAGCCCTGTCCAGCATATTGGCCTCATCCACTTGTTTCAACCACTGTAAAAAGACTCGCACTGGACGGATCCCTCTGTATGGCATCACGGGATGGGAGCCAGTGCCTGTGTACCATTAGATAATCTGGCCTCAGTCAAAAAATATGTGCCTATGTATTGAAAGCTAGGTGGATGAACGACGGGTTTACCTGTGCAGTACACTTGGGTAAATGGCGTGTTGGTCAGATACTCAAAAGTTGTATCAATGCCAACTGCAGTCCTTAGTAGTTTAAGCTGAGTACAGACAACCAGTGCCACTATGAATAACAAGAAAAAAATGTTCTAAAGACAACACGGTGCATACTCTTCAAAGTTTCATTGTAACAAAAAACTGCCATGTGATTACTTGGTTGAATTCGGCTTTGGATGTCTGGCTGTGATGTTGAAAAAAGCTTGATGGTGATCCGCTGTTCCGTCCCATCTTCCAACTGGAGCCATCGATACTCTTCTAATTCTGACCTCCGTCCATCTTAAAATAAGATGAAACAGAATACAGAGATGACAATGAACTTGTGTCATGTTGTTTTTTGTGTACAGTAAAACCCAGGATTGCGAGTTGAGGAAAAAATCAGAGGCAATTGAAAAAAGTGCAGAAGATTAGAGTGAAAGTCTTCCCAAAATCATAATGGAAGGTGACTCACCTTTCAAAAAAATCAATCCTCCTCCTCCATACCTTGTCAGCCTTCAGTCTTCTCAAAGGTACAGTACAGATCATGTGTGCTTGTTTTTGTATTCACATCATTTATACATTTTTTTATATTATATTTTATTATACTGCATTACTGTTTATTGTACTGTACTTTTATATGAATATTTTTGGGGTTCTGCAACACATTATTTTCCCAGGTTACGTTATTTTTATTTCGAAAATTTATTTTATTATATGAGCGTTTTGCATTAAGAGCACTTTTCCAGAATGAATTATGATCGCAATCTAAGGTTCTACTGTGTTTACGTGAGTGACGTATGCATTGCTGTCTCACCTTTACTCCTGATCCGCTCTGTTCGTCCCACAAAAACAACCACACCGATAACATCACAGACGGTGCTTTGAGGAAAACTTTGTAGGTCATGTCTATAGAAAATACAGTGAACAAGCACAAACTAGTACAAACTAGCAAAGAAATGCAAATGTACATTATAATGGCAAAACACACTGGAGCATTAACACACAATGTGGTTGCGAAACGTCCTATTCCAGCTGTAATCTTTTGTTTTTCCTGATAGAATAACCAAAAAGGCCTTCCACTACTAAAACTTAGCTTTAAGAGTTTATACTTATGTAATCACATGAGTATTAGTCATATTTTTAACAGTTGTGTAAAGCCCAAAATGTGTCCACAAACTTTTGACCAAATAGCTTGTCGCCTTAAAAGACCTTTAAAAGCATATAATACTGAGTTGGCAAAACTGCAGATGGGTGAAGCAGCCACTTTAAAAATATTTAAATTTGCATCAGGAAAGAGGAACAGTGCTATGCATGTCCACGTTCCATAACAGAAACAAGTGGTATTTCTATAATTACATTTATCTTCAGTGACTGACTGACTGACATATATATATATATATATATATATATATATATATATATATATATATATATATATATATATATATATATAATATTTCAATAAAATTAAGACACAAACTGTCAAAAGGAAATCACCTTAGCTCTGTGTTACTTAATTTAAGGCAGAGTGCTGCTGGGTTTCACAAGTCTGGATTCTTTTTCCAAAGAAGACATTTAGTAACAAACTATTGCATAACCTCACAAAAAAGTAGCTAAACTCCTTGGTCCCTTGCTTTGAATCTGTTTTGATTATTCTTTTAGTAGCAGCTCTCTAAGACAATAGTGTGATATCTGACTGTTTATTTAGACCCCCACCCAATACATAAGAGACCAGCAAGTACCATTTCCAAAGACAGTCTACACTAAACAAAAATACAAATACAAATCTTGTCCATAAAATATGCTGAATAGAAATAAAAATTGGGAAATATAAATAAAATATGGGTATATAGAGCACCCAAGCTGCCACAGTTGGGCCCCTGAGCAAGGCCCTGAACCCTATCTGAACAGACGGATGGATGGATCTACCCAAAGGTGGACATCTTAAATGTTACAGATACTTTTAATTGGGTAAGAGAACTTGGTGATTAAAATTCTGAAAGTTTAATAAAAGATTATGTAGTGCTCTGGTTTTACCTGTATAAAATTTGAATTCCTATAAAAAGAAAAAAAATTCGGCAGGTTTACCCTCTGAGAAAGTTATGTTCCAGGTCAGGCAAACCCCACTCGGGTGAAACTCGTTGCTTTGGAATGATGGAGACTTTAGCAGCAGGATTTCTGGAGTTGAGACTGATCTCTGAAAGAAAAAAGAAAAAAGAGATTAAAATGCTACAGAAGGCAATACTGTAAAACACAACATAGTTCATGTGTGTGGGACATATCTCTGTACCAATATTTGGTTCTGCATCTTGTCCGCTGCGGCTGCTGTAGCTGTCCTTCACTCTGTACCGACTCACCCTTAAAACCTGGCCAGGCTGCAGGCAACGATACCAGTCCAGGCACACACTGTTCCACAGAACCACACACACACTCATGGACCCATCAGCTACCTGTAGCTCAGCCTGTCAAAGACAGACAAAGTATATGTTAGGAAAAGGGAAGAATGAAGACTTGAAGTTTATTGTTTTGCTACATTGGACTATCACTCCATCTCACAATCATAAGCCCTGACCTTGTATGGGCATTCACAGCTCTGCTCTGCTTTCCCATAATACATTAGTCTGGATTTATGCAGAATCCGAACACACAGAGCTCCTCGGCGACGCAGTGAACCACTCAGAAAGCGCCGACGAAGCTCTGCTAGAGGAACTACAGGCCGTACATCTGTTCAAAGTCAGATTATTTCAATGAACATGTTGCAATCAAAAAAACACAATGTATAAACTTAAGGAAAAAAAGAACTATTATAATCAAAAGATTTTTGTGAATACAGTGCAAATTATTTTATGAATTATTTGTATGCACTTTTTTCCTAAAAAAAAAAACAAAATAATAATTATAATAATAAATTAAATAAAACACACACTATATATATATATATATATATATATATATATATATATATATATATATATATATATATAACATATACATACACATACACACACATATATATATAATATATATACACACGGTTATGTAAACCAGGACCTGATCCTGGTTGTGTTGCCTGGGTGAGGGTGTATGATATTGCAAGACCCGAACCAGTGCCTCCAGGAGATGTTTCTTGTATAGTGTGTGTGTGGTGTGTGTGTGTGTGTGTGTGTGTATATAGTGTGTATATATATATATATATATATATATATATATATATATATATATATATATATATATATAGAGAGCTAGAGAGAGAGAGAGAGAGAGAGAGAGAGAGAGAGAGAGAGAGAGAGAGGGGGGGGGGGGGGGGGGGGGGGGGGGGAGAGGGGGAGGGGGGGGGGGGGGGGGGGGGGGGTTACAGGTAATTTACCTTCTACCCCATCATCTTCCTCGGTGTCCTCTCCCCCAGGCTCAGATGGCGGAGTGGCCCTCCATGCTTCCCCACTGAAATCCTGATTATTCCACAGGGGCAGGTAGGTGCTCCTGCGGGCTCTGAGTGGATTGAGCTTCGGCTCCTGGGACATCACCCACGGCAATGTGTCTACATCAACAGAGGATAGGGAGAAGAGGGCTGCGTCGATCCGGCCGGCACTGTCCACATCCATACCACAGATGTGAAATGTCCTGTTATCCCCGTCGCCTTCATCACAAGCCGAGAAGACAACGTTTCTCACCACACTGCCGCATCGGAGCTTATTTTTGCCGATCAATGCGTTGACACTGGGCTCCAGAGACACTCGGACCCTGCAGTGTCCATCACTAACTGTCGCATCATACAGCCTGTCCGAGGCACAAACGCTGTCCGGGAAATGCACGGCGAAATCCGGGTCCTTTCCATAACGCTCCAGAGAAAGTATATACAGCGGCTCGGCTTGAAATTTTACTCTAAGAGAGCCAGAAGGAGTGACCAGGAGTTTGTTTAGGCTTCTCTGAAGCGCACAGTCTGCACACTCCCCAAGTACAGCAGCCATTTTACTGACACGACGATGATAACATTGTACGGCATGACGGGAAATGGAGTCAGGCTGCTGCCAGCGCTTTTTTAAAAAATTAAACCTTGTGAAAAATGCCTTTGAATTTGCTTTAGATTATTACTTGTTTTGTAGCTACAAAGACTGAGTATAGAGTCAATAGCCCTATTAGTGCTACAATTACTACTGTAACAATCCATATTATGGCAATAAACACCCCATTAAGGAAAGAGAAAAGACTTTACAAAATTAAGAACTTCAGATATATCCCAAACCATCACGTACTATGATGAAACAGGATCTGTGATTACTTATAGATTCTGGTAGACCACTCTCTGGTAAAGTACAAAAAATATATAAATAAATAAAAAATAAAGGAAGTAATTAATCTTCTTCTTATTATTATTGTTATTGATGTTGCTTTTATGGCAGGTATGTAATAAGGGATCCCTCTAAACTACATTGTCCTTATGGCTCCTTACTAATGGATTATCCTATTGTGATGCCTTGATTAAACAATTTAGATACCTTTTATATACTTTTATATACATGCATGAAGTTAAAATAGCATATTTGTGCACACTCTCCCACAGTAATTAAGGATGATGAGGTAGGTGTATTTCTATGCAAGTAGGTGTGTTTGTATGTTGTAACTATGGATGTCCCTTGTTGAAAACTGAACTAGGACACACGAATGACAACACTGTATACATAATAATAATTCCATTAAACCGATTAATAATTGCCTCTGAAGGGGTTTCAAGCATGTGGACAATTACCAGCCCTGGGTGTACACCGAAAAAGAAAAACAAAACAGTAAGTCTTTTTGATTTAATACCAAATTATGTTTTTAATTTTTTAATTTTACTTTTTATATATAACTTGAAATAAACCTGTATAAATGTGCATTTCTTACATTTTCTTATATTTCATCATTAAAATCTGTGATTCACTGTAATGTTACTAAAAGCAATTCATCATAATTTATCATAATTCACAATGGTGCTTTTTATCTTAGACTTGTTGCAAAAAAGGTGTCATATTGATGTAACTTTCTTTTAGAAACACGAAGCTGTAACTTTTCCACCCATCTCTAAAGGCCCTGTCAAATCACTACAAGTGAGTTTTCTCCCCTTTTCTCCTTTCTTTTATCTTTCATTCTCCTGATTTAATTTCTATGGCATTTAGAACTACTGTATATCAGTGCCTACTGTATCAATTTATACCTTATAGAGACCTTAATTTACAATTCATTGAGTTATTAATAATAAAGGATTGCTGAAAATACATATTTTTTTCATTTTTTTAATACTAACTTAAAGTATTAGGCAGAAACAGAAGATTCACAGAGACTCGTTTTATTTTTCTTGAACAGTAATATGGTCAATGGCAGGCCAGATATAGCACATTTCATTCATGTAAATATCTTCCTTAACCAGAATATCTCAAGACATCATATTGCCTCTTATACCGAACTCAGTGTGGAGATCAATTTGAGGATCACTGCCCAACTAAAGGTATGCTCTGTATAAAAGGAAAAAAACAGTAGTAGAAAATGGATTTTCAAGACATTCTTTTTCCTCAGCATAATATACAACAACATTGTTTAAAGACTTCCCCCCATTATTTGTCTGCTGGAAATGAAAGAGATAAATATTTGGCATCAAGGACCACTAAAATATTTTTGTTGAAGGTGAGAGCCTATTAATTTTGAATGTTGTCTGGACATTTCTAAAAATCTTCTTCTTATCAGTCATGTTTCTTATTTGAGAACAAAGATCTGAAGACATCAATTAATGTCAGTGGGAATGGCGGCTCAATGAACACCAAGCCACAGGTTGTGCTAAGCTTTGTAAAGGAGGAGAAGATGGACAGAAAAGACTTTCTTTTGCCATATTATGCAAACAAGATTCCACATCTGGAATCTTCTCAAAGAACATATGAAGACTGCCAGCTTGAGCAGACAGAGAGTACACTTTTGAAGACGGGGGATGAAAATGTCCATTATGTACAGGACTGTGCTAGAAAAAAATCCCCTCAGTGGGAGACAGATAGACTTAGTGATGTCAAGAGGAGGATTATGATCTACTTGTGTGGGGGATATGAAGGTAAGATTATTAAACAGCAGAGATGTAAAATAATAGCCTTTGACTAAACATTGTGATTTTACAGTGAAGAATCAACACAGAATTGTTTAAATGCTTGATTAAATATTTATAACTTTGAATAATTTGTAACATTGTAACATTTTCATGGTAAAATATAATTTTTGTTCCAATGTGTACAAATGCCATTCTAATTTCTTTATAAAAATAGATTTACACAAAGTTGAGTATAGGATGAGTGTTCTGTGTGTGCTACTCTGCACAGATACAGTTGCAGAGCGTTCTGCACTGATGGATAGAGTGTATCCTCAGCTGTACCTCTACTGTAAGCAGAGAGGATATGATTTCCGAATGGTGGATCTGCGCAGAGGTGTTGAAGACCCCATTACTGACCATCATGCTTCAGTGGAGTTGCATTTAGAGATGCTTAAGAAATGCCAAGAGTCAGAGGGGCCAAACTTTTTTGTGAGTGTACTTGAAAACTTACTATAGCCAACTTTATAAATGACTTTACAAATAATTAAATTCATAATTCAATATAACCCAATAATTAGGACATGTTTTTTTTCCTACAGCTTTTCACAGGTCAGAAGCATGAATTCCAAACATTACCCACTACCATCTCCCAAAAAGAATTTGAGGCAATTTTAAAAATTATTACAAGAGACAGGGAAAGAGCTTCCAAGAGGGTGTCAGATATTGAAAACTTGAGTGAAACTCAATCCAGCATTTTGGATAGCAGTGTTAATAGTTTCATACTAGAGCCAGAGGTTCCTGAAAAGGAGGGGAATACAGGAAGAAAGCTTTAATAGGTGAAACCACCAGCTCCTGTGGAGAAGATGGAGAAGAGGCATGCTTAGTGAGATGTTGGTCAGATTTTGATCGGGATTTAATGCTCTTAATGACCTGGTACCAGCTAGATGAGAACACAGTCCCACCTGTATACCGCCTGCTTCCTGTCAGGTACACAGAAAATAATTAATATTAAATATCTAATTTTTATAATGTGTAATCCTGTAAAAATTGTATTTGTCTTATTACTATCAATTTATGCTGGGTGAGGTGAGAATGAAAGGTTGATTGATTTTAATATGCAATCAGTTCATTTGTGTTTGGTTTGAGGATTCATGCTCCTGCTGATGGTATATTTCAGTAAAGTTAAAAATAAAAATTATTAATTACATATTAATTTAGGGTTAAGGACGAATATGTAAGTTAGAATTAATATAAAGCAAGAATAAGAATATTTGAAAAAAGGCACATATTGTTCATCTCTTTTTGTTTGCCAGAAATGTCACTTAAGTTCTAATGAGCAGTTATTTAATCTAAAAAGTTAACACACATACCAAACCTGTGAAACAAATGAACATTCTATCTTAATAATGATAAAAAAGAGACAATAAACGAGAGTCCAAGAGTCAGTTAGATCATATACATTTTTAGTATAAAAAAATTATATATATTTTCATATTAACAAGTGTTACCTACTCTAAATGCTTACACATAAACAAGGAGAGGGAAGACTAAAAGAAGCACAAGACAATGAGAAGCACCTTGTTTAGCTGGTCGAAATTTGAGAAGCTAATATCCATTATGTTCTAACATTGTACTGTAAATAAATCTAGGTTTCCATGATACGTTCCTATGTTTAAAGTGGAAGAGCTTTTTTGTTTCTTTTGTTTTTTCATGGAGTATGTTTAATCAGTTACAGTGTATACTTCCAATATATATATATATATATATATATATATATACACATTTTGAAAGCACAGTTGCATTGAGTGTCAATGTATATGTTGTAGCAATGCAGATTCAGTTACTGAAACTAACAAGCTGAAACATGTTCCAGCATGAACCCCTGTATTTATAAAAACCTGTTTTCCAAGATTGGACTCAAGGAAGTTGAGTTGCTTTCACAGAGACCTTACCTCAATTACACTAAATACAGTTAAGATGCCACTGAGCAAAATGCTGTTCTAAATAAATGACTGTTTTTTCCTGGTTTACTACATAACAACAGTACACATCACCCTGATTTCCTGAGCCGTGATGGAGAGCGTCGGAAAGCAGCAAAGAAAGCATGGCAATTATCTTGTAAACGAATGTGGCGGGTGCTGCAACACAATGGACCAGAAGCCATTGGAGAGGATAAAACCTTACGTTTGCTTAGGACAGGTACTGTATGTGTTTCTTGTCATTTGAAACACACCTATAGGCTGTAATTCATTACAAATAATATGTTGATTTATTTTCAGTATTAGACTGGGAGGTCGACCAGGGTCTTGGAGCAAAACTCCCTGCTGAGGAGTACAGTCACTGTTATAAGCGCACTATCACTGACCTGCTATATAACCTGAATAGTGAATATGCTTCACAGTTTATTGACCTGCAGAAAGGCAGAGCAGAGCTCAATCATACCCTGTATCAGACACAACTGAGCTTCACCCACAGCATCCACAGAAAAGTAATGCTAATAGGAGATAATTAGATAGCAAATTGGTAGTGGTACTATGAATATAATGATTGTTTCAGTATGGTCTTACTGTTAATTCTACAAATTACTGGAACTATATTTGGATGAATTCAATTATTTATATTTTATCTCTGTGTGCTTTTCATCTGAAGTTGCGACACACTAATATTTATGAGACCAATGTGAGTTGGGGGAAGAAAGGCCTCAGCCCCAAGCACAACAGATCACATCAGTTCTACACAGAACATCTCTGCTCTCACTTTTTTCAAACAGTAATGGAAGCCCTCAAGAGGTATAGATTGAGCTGTTTTTGTGTGTTTTTATTTTTTATTACCAAAGTGCACTAGGGCAGATTAAATGTGGTGACATTTGTTGCAGGACGATGCATGTAAGACCAGTCAAAAGCTCTTCTGATTTTATTAGAAAAGAAGCTTCACAAATTCATATTCAGGAGAAGATTCAGATTCACTTTAAACATGGAAGAACACTGTGAGTGTTTAAACCAGTTTTGCGGGTTTGTTTCTCATTAGTTTAAATGTCCATATGCTGTTTTTACTTATGAAACTATAATAATATGATTTAATAATATTTATGTAAATTCTTTTAAAATATATTCTTTGTTGCAGAGCACAGAGCTTTGTGCAAAGGCAAAACTTTCTGCTGCTAGTGAGAGATGCCGTGCAACGGTCAGCCTCCTCCCAGAAGGCCTTGCTGCTGTTAGGAGAGCCAGGTTCAGGAAAAAGCACCATCTTGGCCAAGGTGGCACAGCTTTTACCAATTTGGATTCCTGGGTAGGCATAATATCATCGCAGGAATGAACAAAAGATAAAGATAAATGGGCCAACGTAGTCTCAGATCCCTCAGTTGGTTGTAGTAATATTTAGTCTGCTTTTATCCCAGAGATGTGACAGTGCTGGTGTGTTTTGTTGGACTGACATCAGACAGCAGAAATGTGCGTCTTCTCCTGCAAACTCTTTGCACACAGATAGGAGCTGTCTACTGCAGAAACACAGAAATATCTGAGGTATTCAATCACTCCAGTCTCCTCTTATTATTTTCATAATTTATATTTTGTTTTATAATTGACCAAGTGAGGAACATTTTATATAAAGGTATTGTACATTGCTGTTTTATATTATGCAAATGACTTGGACACTTGGACAATCACTTGGACTTCTTAAAAGTGTAAGAAGTAGAAAGTACAGATATTTTTATAAAAACGTAATCAGTAAAAGTAAAAAGTTGTCTGTAAGACAAATAGTGGAGTACTGATCCCAGAAAAATGTACTTAAGTATAGTAACATATTTGTAAGTATTTGTACTCTTTCCACCTCTGGTTCAGAGTAAATAGCATACAAACCGGATTCCAAAAAAGTTGGGACACTATACAAATCGTGAATAAAAACTGAATGCAATGATGTGTAGGTGCCAACTTCTAATATTTTATTCAGAATAGAACATCACACACGAAACAAAAGTTTAAACTGAGAAAATGTACCATTTTAAGGGAAAAATATGTTGATTCAGAATTTCATGGTGTCAACAAATCCCAAAAAAGTTGGGACAAGGACATTTTCACCACTGTGTGGCATCTCCCCTTCTTTTTACAACACTCAACAGACGTCTGGGGATAGAGGAGACCAGTTTCTCCAGTTTAGAAATAGGAATTCAGGAATGCTCCCATTCTTGTCTAATACAGGCCTCTAACTGTTCAATCGTCTTGGGCCTTCTTTGTCGCACCTTCCTCTATATGCGCCATGCGCCAAATGTTCTCTATAGGACTGTTCTCTAAAGATCTGGATGCAGTACCCGGATGGCTTGTACCCGGATTTCTCCTAAAACTGTGATTTCTGTGGTCTGGCATTTTTGCTGGAAAAAGATGCAGGGTCTTCCCTGAAAAAGATGACGTCTGGATGGGATTTAAACCTGATATATTTTTCTGCATTGAGTCCTTTCCAGACATCAAGCTGCCCATGCCACCGCATCATGCACCCCATACCATCAGAGATGCAGGCTTCTGAACCGAGCGTTGATAACACTTGGGTTGTCCTTGTCCTCTTTGGATTGGGTTGTCATCTATATCGTCCCACTCGTCTGACAAAAAGAACTTCATTTCGCCACATGACTTTAAATGATCCCTGGCCCAGTGTAAACACTCCATTTTAAATGCTTGTGGATCTTGCTTAGAAACGGCTTCTTCTTTGCACTGTTTTCTCCTAGTTATACATGGTTTCTGAATTGTGTTCATTCCTGAAGTTTCTGGATCCAACATTCCTATAGAAACCTTTCTGAGTCACGGGCATATTTTACTTTGGGGAATTGGTGATCCTGACCCTATATTATCTTTTTAGGATGATAATTTGTTATTGCAGTTGATGATGATAGATGCACTTAAATTTACTTTTTCAGTCTTTTTCTAACTTTCTGCGCACCAGAAAGAAGAAACGTTATTCACATTATTTAATCAGTTGCCAATTGACCTTTGTACTTCCAGTTATGCTTAAATTTACTTTTTCAGACCTAAGTGCTACTGTCCCAACTCGAGAACTTGGGACTTTTGGGACACCATGTTGGAAATTCAATGAAATTCAACTTGTTTTATTATTCACATTTTTTAAATTAAACAATTTAAAATACCAGACCTTAAAAACTTACTACTCTATATTCAATCATCTATATCAACTTCAACTTTATTTTCTCCTAGAAATAATAAAGTATCTAGAAACAGTTTCTCAGTTTAAACTGTTTAACACCAGAAAGAAGAAACGTATTCACATTTTTAATCAATAAAACCAGACCTAAGTGACTGCAGAAACTGGATGCTTTCTTCACAGCTTGTTCTTCAAGAATGTTCATAAACTGAAGTGTTAGCATATACACATCATTGCATTCAGTTTTTATTCACGATTTGTATAGTGTCCCAACTTTTTTGGAATCCGGATGAATATAATTTTACGTGCCATACAGTCTAGCAGTGCATTTTGTACAGGTAAGAATATAATTTTACTGACCCAGTGTGTAAGGTACATATAGACGTATATAATCTGACCCAGTGTTAAGGTTAAAATATAATCTTGTTTTAAAACTTTCTATTTTAAATTAAACAATTTAAAATACCAAGCCACAATCATACCACCATTACTACTCTATATTCCTAATTATTAAACATCCAAGTATATCAACTTCAACTTTATTTTCTCCTAGTTATACATAATAAAGTATCCAACAATAGAAACAGTTATTTTATGTATATTATGGACACACTGTCTTTTTCTAACACCAGAAAGAAGAAACGTTATTCACATTATTTAATCAATAAAACCAGACCTAAGTGACTGCTAGAAACTCTGTGGATGCTTGTTCTTCACAGAATGTTCATAAACTTTAGAAGGTGAAGTGATATGATCCCTTGCCCAATGGCCTATTATTAGTGTTTGCTGCAATTTAGCTAAGTCATATAGTTTTTATTGTCATTACAACTATATATAACTGACGCAGTACATAGTGAAACAAGACAACGTTTCTCCAAAAGACTTCTGTGGGTTGACTCTGCATAGAATCTTCCTCACTTCATGTGTGGAAGATTGGTGCTTCATAAAACACTATATTCCCAACACACAAAATAGAACTACCAAACACAGAGCTAAGGACTAGACTAAGTTGTCCTAGCCACATAATGTGCATTGTGTACAACCTAGTGAAAACAACATAAAACAAAACAGTGCAGAAGAGACAACATTAGACAGTGCAGGACTAAATAACAGTGACCCCGTAACATACTGTATGTATGTATGTATATATTATATATATACTGTATATATATATATATATATATATATATATATATATATATATATATATATATATATATATATATATATATATATATATATATATATATACAATTACTGAGAGGGGTGTTCAGACCCAGTAGGTTCAGCTTCTCAATCAGGTACTGAGGAATGACTGTGTTGAACTGAAGTCTATAAACAGCATTCAAACATATGTGTCTTTGTTGTCCATGTGGGTGAGAGCTAGATGGGGAATGGTGGTGATGGCATCGTCCGTGGAACGGTTAGGATGATACATAAAGCGCAGTGGGTACAGTGAGGGTGGAAGGTGGGATTTGATGTGCCTCATGACCAGCCTCTCGAAGCACTTCATATCGGTGAGTGCAACAGGACGGTAGTCATTGAAGCAGGAGACTGTAGACTTCTTCTGCACTGGAATGATGGTCGTTGTCTTGAAGTACTGTATGTAGGAACAATGGCGCTGCTCAGGGAGATGTTGATGATGCCAGGAAAGACATCAGCTAGCTGTTCTGCACATTCCCTGAGCACCCGGCCAGGAATGTTGTCTGGTCCAGCAGACTTCCATGGGTTGACTCTGCGTAGAATCTTCCTCACTTCATGTTTGGTTAGATAGATCACCTGGTCATTGGCAGCAGGTGGCCCTTGCTGTTCTTAAGGCCACCTTGTCCCTTACTCTGAAGGCGGAGTCTCAGGAATTTAATAACGCACACACCTTTGCAGTCATCCACAGTTTCTGTTTGGAGCATGTTGTGATGGATTTGGAGATGGTCACGTCATCAATGCACTTTCTGATGTAGCTGATGATGTGTCCTCCTCTAAGTTAATGGAATCACTGTTGGTTGCAGCCTCCCTGAACATGCCCCAGTCAGTGCACAGTCCTGAATAGCAGAGATTTTTACCTGTTTTGTCTGATGAGTGGTCTGTATGCTGGAATTAGCATAACAGAGATGTGGTCCGAGTATCCGATGTGAGGGTGTTGCTCCATGCGGTACGTGCTGGGTTTGTTTGTGTAAACATACTGGTCACTGAAGCGTGTTTTCTCCTCTTGTAGCAAAGTTTAGGGAGGACTGTTTTGAGATTCAAATGAGTGAAATCTCAGGTGATAATAAATAATCCGTCAGGGTGAGCATTCTGCAGGCCGGCTAATAGCCCCATAGAGTTCACATAGTGCCTCCTTAGCATTAGTATGGTGGCTGAGAAGGGCAAACATTAACAAATCATAAAACAAATAACAAATAATAAAAAATAAAAACAAATCCAAAATCACATTAACAATACAGAAAATACAAATTCGGAAACAAAATAACAAATCTAAACACAAAATAACAAATTTGGAAACACAATGACAATTAGACAAATCAGAAAATGTAAGTATAGTTTGAGATTGGACAAATTACCGCTCTGCACCTCTCATTCACGATATACATCCAGTATAACAGGCTGCAGCAGGAGAAAGTTGGAACGTGTGTGGGAAAAGAGTAAGCTGCATATGGATGTCCTTCCTCAAAGTAGCGATGAATGAATTCCATTTTCCCCTTGCTTGCCAGCGTTTACTTCTGTAGTTTTCTGTAAGGTATAAGGTTTGCTACATACTGACTATCTTGAATGACAGGTGTCTTGTCCAATGAGCGGCAAGTATTCCATTTTCAAAATGAATCAAAATGAAACTTTTCCGGTTTGTATGAATTTGTTAATGTGTATATGTTATTTTGTTTCTGTATTTGTTATTTTGTTTTTTATTTTGTTAATGTGTTTTGACCTTCTTGACCACCATACATTAGCTCTAGGCAGAATGTACACTGCAACAATGAATACGGTGGTGAATTCCTGTGGTAAGTAAAAAGGTCTACACCTTACAGTCACAAACTATACTAGCGATGAGCAGAGGTTGGAAACCAGCACCATTGCTGGTTATTGCACCATTCTGTGTTGATATAAACATGCACACCACCACCATGAGTCTTACCGCACAGAGATGTATTTATGTTCATCTAGCTGGATGGTGGCGGTGGGAGAAATATACATTTCAGGACAATATTAAAGGACAGATGGAAAAGTAAAAATGTAAAAAGTTAACCAATCATATAAATATCAGTCTATTTTTATCAAATAGCAATTTTTGCCTCACAATACAGTGCAGTATTTTTAACAGTCTGCTTCTCTCCTCACAGTCCTTGGAACAGTTGTTCAATGAGTTGCAATCTTTGTTGAGGCTGGTGAATGAGAACAATCCTTTGGCTCTGGTGCTTGATGGTCTGGATGAGTTGAATGAAGAACATGACCTGTCCTGGCTCTACACTGTTCTGCCTCAACATGTCTACGCTATCCTGTCAGCCAGCACACAATCCACCTCTGCTCATTTGCTCCAGGTGCACCCTCTCTTCACTTTTGACTATTCTATAGGAAAATGGGTTCATCTGTTCATTATATAATCATTTCTTTCTTTCTATGTATTGTTCTTTCTCTCTCTCTCTCTCTCAGACTCATGCTAGGGTCTCAGTTCTTGCCATTCCTTCTCTGAGTAGTGAGGAAGTCAAAGCCAGTCTGAACGCAAAGTTTCTAGCTGACTCTTATCAGCTTCAAGGGGATCAGTGGAGCTGTTTACTGCACTCGTGTCTCTCTTGCCCCGTTCCTCTATATCTTATATTTGCCTACAGTGAAACCAGAAAATGGATCCCTTTCTCCACTATGAAACAGCTCTCCCTTCCTGGGGATTTGCGAAATATTTTTCTGATTCTTTTGGCCCGCTTAGAGCGTGAATATGGCGAGAATATAGTGCGGCGTGCTACATTACTGATCTCACTCTCACGTAACGGTGTGACAGAAGAGGAGCTCTTGAAACTATTAGGGAATGACAGATGGGTTGCCCAGGAACTTACACAACTATACAATGAGACTCCATCTACCTCAGGATATCCCAGTGTTCCTTATGGCATTTTGTGCAGGCTGATGTGGGAACTCAGGCATCACATTACGGAGGTGGAAAGTGATGGGACATGGGTAATGTGCTGGACCCACAACGAATTCAGCCATGTCCATCACGCAGCGCTATTTGAAAACAGAAGATGCAAAGAGGACTATCCATGCAGACTTTGCTAATTATTTCAGCTCTACTGCTTCTGATAGTCATATTTTCCAGCCACTGGCATGGAGTAGAGAGGAAGGTGGCAGAAAATGTTTTGTGTTTAATATGCGTAAGCTTCACGGACTACCTTACCATCTTATACATTCAGGACAGATTGCATCACTGCTCAGCCAGTGCCTCTTTAACTATGAGTTCCTCCTTCATAAAGTCTGTGGTCTTTCTATCAGCCATGTTGAAGAGGATTTGAAAGCTGCTATTATTCCAGAAAAGTAAGATATTTGTATGTGTCTATATGCAAGTCTAATAAAATGGTGAGATATAATGAAATAGTAATCAGCATTTATACATTTTTTGATTGTGCTACAGAGAGCTGCCTGATATAGATATGTTAGCCCAGGCTCTATGTCTCTCACGCCCTGTGCTAATGAAGGACCCATGTCAACTGGCATCTCAATTATTGGGCCGTCTCCTCGACATCACTGCCCAGGATAAGCCTGTGGCTCCAGGTATTGTGATGAAGTATGTGAAACATTTTTTACTCTATAATGCCTTCTTCCATATTGACATTTTGCTTTCACTGACATGCCAATGCAGGTGACCCTCAACGCTTCTCTTACTTGCATAACCTCTTGGCACAGTGCCAGCACTCATCAATGCCTGTATTGCTGCCATCTTACAGCTGCCTCCTGCCACCAGGAGGAATAACGCACACACTAATTGCAGGTAGATTGTATCACCAGCAGCATTCATTACAGCGACTGAGCTAACTATTATGAAACTATTATTTAATGTCTACATTGGATGTAGCCCAATAACATGTAATCAGGGATATATATATATATATATATATATATATATATATATATATATATATATATATATATATGATATATATATATATATATATATATATTCACTTCCATTTTTTGAAAGTATTCTTAGTTTACAGCACAGAAGTTTCTTTATTCATTTGTTCTTTTTCGTTTTTTGTTGTCCGGATTTCCGGAGTGTTAATAAAATGAGCGCCATTAAACTGAATTTGCGTACAAATACATACACACACACACACACACACACACACACACACACACACACACACACACACACACACACACACACACACATATGGATAGATATTCTAAAACCACATTGGAATGACTAAATAGGATAAATAAAAAATTTAAAAAATAAACAAACAAACAAACAAACAGACAGATGGACAGACAAATAAATAAATAACCAAAATAATACATAAATAAATAAATAATAAATAAAGATAATTGCACTGAAAACTGTGGACAATGTATTTGATATTTTTGTATAAAATAGATGAAATGGTCTGCTTGTAATATGATTGATATGATAAACATTTTCTGCAGGTCATCTGAGTCCTGTAAAAACAGTAGCCATGGGTCAGTATCATGTAGTATCATGTTCGGTTGATGGAACGCTTAACCTCTGGAAGTTGGGGAATTCGTTAACACTTGCCAAAGCAATGACAATTTCAGTGGGGTCTAATCCAAACTATTCTCCTGAGGAACTCACTCTCTGTCTGGAGGACACTATACTGGTAATAAGGATGCAACACCAGTTTGAGGTTCTAGAGGTGCAATCTGGAAATTTGCTTTATAGAGATGTAGTGTCAGTGGATGCTCCTATCATCACATCTACCTGTAATGGGAGGCTTTTGGTGGTGTTTTACGATGGCAGCCACATAGTCAAGGTAAAACACCACATTTCAGTTAAATGTGTATGTGTAAACAGGTGTTTATATATGCATAGTAATTATTGGTGCAATCTGCAACAAACATTATTTGTATTCTTTTTATATTTGTTGTTAGGTGTTTGATTTAGAAGCTTCCTGCTCACTGCTTCACTGTGGGAATCTCAGACTTGGTTGTGATCCAATTCACAAAGATGACTCTATTCTGATCTCTCACAACTCAATTAAAGATTATGTTCTGTTTGGATATAGGTTAGTGTTATTTCATGAAAGCTCAACCAAAAAAAAAAATTAAAAGTCAAGATTATGAATGATTAATACTCGCTCACCAACGATGCATTACAATGGAATTTTATGCAATGTCTGCTTTGTAGGCCTGTTTATTCTAGTTAGTTTTATGTTATATTGTGTTTATTTATATTGTTTTATATAGCACCTTGAGGAATATTATTTTGTGTGAACTATACCATATATAAATAAAAAGCCAATAAAAGCCACACGTTTTGACTTTTAATAAAACCTAATTGATAAAAGTGAAATATGATTGACTTGGTATAATTGATTTATCATGATAGCATTTTACTTTAATTGAATTTATTCTAACTTATTGTTAACCAATATCAGCCATTTTTAAAATGACAGTTCCGTAATTGATTTCTGTTGCATGGTCTACTGAGGTGGCGACCTGCTCCACATATTTAATTTAATGCTTTCCTAGTTTGACTGTGTCATAAATCCAAATAGGTATCACTCACAACCCCAGAGTGTAGGACTGAAGTGCTGAGTTGTCCCACAAATATTTGTTCTTTTTACACATGTAAATTATACAATTAAATCAACTTATGGATGACTAAACTATTACATCAATTCTAGTTAAATAAAATAAACAGGTCTTTTACCGGATTGCTGTGTTATATTAATAATATTTTATATCTTAAACTAGTTGGCAAGTGTTATTTTGAATGCACTGTTATTTAAGGATGATGATTAAATTTATGAAGACAGTAGAAAAACTCTGCAGGCCATATTAACAGGATGTTTAAAACATTCACTACTGTGATGTGATTCACCAACATCACTACTGGTGAACTGATTTTAAATTGGATCCTAGTCACTTTTTCTGTCTGTCCATTTTTAGTCATTGTATTTTTCCTCTCTGATCTCAGAAGTGGCAGAGAAGCTGCTGCTTTCAGTGCTAAAGCAGGGTCAATATTGGCTATTCTACAAGCTCAGCATCAGGGCGCCTCCATACAAGCTGTGGAAATGAATTGTCAGTATTTCCTGCTTTTCTGCAGGTAAGAGATCATATTTACATTTTATATAGTAGCATTTTTGTTTAACCGCTTCATATATACGTATACATATTAGTTAAATGTATTAGTTTGAAGAACTAGCAACCTTTTACACACTGTATTTTTTATTGTTTCCTATTTATTTTCATAGAATTGTCACATTATTATATTTCCTAAACAGCTAACACCTGTCCTTTTCTGTCTAATGTATAAGGTATCCCTATAAGAAGAAACAGTGATATAATACACATCGAACTCTTTAGCACTGCTTCTTTCCAGTACCTGCGCTCTATTATGGGTTGCAGCCAGGATTACATTTCTCATGTTAATGTCAATAAGAGTGGCACTCATATAGTGGCATTTTGCCCTTCACCCCATACTGGAACCACAGAAATCAGTACGTGGAACCTAGAGACTGAAGATCATAAACATATAGCACGATTCCCTGGCCTTCTGACTGCAGGTTCGTCAAGAGACATACACAGCACATTAAACACTATAGACATTACAAATAGAGTACAGAAATACTTTTATTATATACATTTTTTGTCATTTGTTTTTCATCACCTTATGAATTCCACAAGACACACACTAGCCTGAGAATATGTATGAGTATGTTTATTTGATAAAGATGAAATATTTTGATATTGCATTGTATATTGTACCAAACATAGAGGATTTGTTACACATCTTTTTTAAAGGATGATCTAATCACATTCCTCATGAAACAGTTAGAGATTTATATGAAACAAAAGCAATTTTCATATACTGTACTTCAAATGCAGCTATAACTTAATACGGTCATGTATTTACGGCTATTTTGTGTGTAGGTATATGTTCAGACCTGCGTTTGTGTGTGGGGATCTGTAAGGGAGAGCGGTACCTGCGACTGTGGAATCTGGCTTCCAGAATTAATGACCAGTCTCTCACATACAACATCCACAGAGTACAGAGTGATGGCATTTGCGATATTATAATTATGGATAAATATCCCAGGTAAACACTCACATAGTAGTAGGACAATTATATTAGCAATACCGTAATTATTATTATTAGAATTGCATAGAAACGGTTCACTCAATATAATTATATAATATTATTAAACAAGATTGTGGTTGACAAATATGAGTGTCTGTACACAGTTATGTAGTTTGTCGCAGCACACGGCCTGGCACTGTGCGAGTATGGAACAGAAGACGAGCACGGTTTAGAGCTCGGCCTGTCCGAGTGGAACATAGTTTATTTACCAGTACTGATGTTGCTCTGGTACAAGACCTCAAATTATACATTCTGACTGACTACGGCACTGCCACCTATACTGATACACCCACACCAGTTTACCAGGTAACTGTAATTCCAAACAATACTAAAACAATACTAAAATTAATGATTAAAATGGAAAATGTATGTCAATCTGGTTTAAATGACTCATAAAACTGTAAATTTGATCATAATGTAATTTAATTCTGTAATTGAGCAGTTCCTTATTCATTGTGGCAATTTACATATTGCTGCAACTATTGGATAGCCTCACTACAGAATTTTTAATAGAATATATGGGATTTGTATCACTGCTCATCGGCTATAGAGATTACTAATATTTTCTAATTGGATCATTACATATTGATATAAATGGTCAACAATAAGTTTTGTACATAATTATATACAATAAACCTTTGTAATTCAATTTCAATTCAATTCAATTCAATTCAATTCAATTTTATTTATAAAGCGCTTTTTACAATGTGTCATCGTCCCAAAGCAGCTTTACATAATAATGTGTGAATGTGTTGTATTCACACATTATTATGTGTATAATGTGTTGTAATAATCTTATTAATCTTAATATTTTTTCCTCTGTCAATTTAGACCCTTTTTGTGTATGACCTTCTAACAAGAAGCTACATTAAAAAGCAGCCTGGCCTTTTTATTGTACCCTGTCCTGAAAAAGACTACCGGCTTATGAAGGGGGAGCTATTACTTGGCCTGTCAGAAACTCGGTTAGAATTCACTTTCAAAAAAATAAATTTAGCATGAAATTAAATACTTTACTTGATAAATGTAAATAAATATTGTGAATGAAGTTTTTGATTGTTTGACCTCAGTGACCATCTGATAATTTGGGACTTGAACTCTGGATACATTAAAGGTCGCATTAAAATAAAACATAAGGATTCTGTGCTGTCTAGCTCCTTGTCTGATGACAGTCAGCCCTTGATAATGTCTACTGGAGAGAGATCAGGTATGTGGCACTTTCTGTGTTTTAATTAAATATGCCTGCCAAAAATGAAATTGAAATTGTT
Source organism: Kryptopterus vitreolus (assembly GCA_030449085.1). Lineage (NCBI taxonomy): Eukaryota > Metazoa > Chordata > Actinopteri > Siluriformes > Siluridae > Kryptopterus > Kryptopterus vitreolus. Next base: position 13,502,677 of record JACRUU010000017.1, on the reverse strand, counting down.
CAGTTTGATTTTGACATCAAACTTTTTTTCAATTAAGCCTGCATCAGTATTTAATTTATGTTAATCTAATGTTAATGTGTCTAGTTCAAATAAAACATTTATTAAAAAATCTTCAAACAACTAAATAGCCATTGTGTGTGTGTACAGAGATGCTGATGCCATGGGACCAGCGCACGGAGAGCAAGACTGCCAGAAAAAGGAGACAGGAGAGTGAGTTACAAAGGGAGAAAGAAGCACAGCAATGTTTAGAGAAGGAAAAATACAACTCCATAGACCAGTACCTCCTCAGTGGAGATGAAAAGGTACTTCTACAGAATCAGAATCAGAATCAGAAATCAGAAAGAGCTTTATTGCCAAGTATGCTTACGCACACAAGGAATTTGTCTTAGTGACAGAGCTTTCAGTTTACATACAGATAACATACAATTCACATACAAAGGCACAGGTAACAAAGAGTAAAATAATAATATTAAAAATTATTAAAAATTACAGAATTATAAAAGAGCAGCAGATGATACAATGTGCAATGTAAAAGATAAGGTGCAATATACAGATTGTGGATATCTGTATAAGATATAGAAAAGTGAATACTATATGAATAAATAATAAATAATAAATAAGTATGGGTAGAATAAGAGTAAGTAAATTAAGTATTGCACATATATTATTGCACAGTGAGGAGAACGTTTAACTGTTCATGAGGCTGATGGCCTGAGGAAAGAAGCTGTTCTGGTGTCTGGCTGTTCTGGTCTTTAATGATCTAAAGCGTCAGCCAGAGGGTAGCAGTTCAAAAAGAAAGTGTGCTGGGTGTGAGGGGTCCAGAGTGATTTTATGAGCCCTTTTGCTCACTCTGCAGCAGTATAGTTCTTGAAGAGTGGGCAGGGTAGAACCGATAATTCTTTCAGCAGTCCGGACTATCCGTTGTATTCTCCGGAGGTCAGTTTTTGTGGCTGAGCTGAACCATACAGTTATGGAAGTGCAGAGAACAGACTGAATGATGGATAAGTAAAACTGAACAAGCAGCTCCTGTGACAGGTTGAACTTCCTCAGCTGACGAAGGAAGTGCAGCCTCTGCTGGGCCTTTTTCACAACAGATTGTCCCACTTCAGGTCTTGAGAGATGGTGGTACCCAGGAACCTGAATGACTCCACTGTAGTCACAGTGCTGTTCATGATGGTGAGTGGGGGAAGTGTAGGTGGGTTTCTCCTGAAGTCCACGATCATCTCCACTGTTTTGAGCGTGTTGAGCTCAAGGTTGTTAAGACTGCACCAGACAGCCAGCTGCTCAACCTCCTGTCTGTACGCAGATTCTTCACCATCCCGGATGAGGCCGATCACAGTAGTGTCGTCTGCAAACTTTAGGAGTTTAACCGAAGGGTCATTAGAGGTGCAGTCATTGGTGTACAGAGAGAAGAGCAGTGGGGAGAGAACACATCCCTGAGGGGCACCAGTGCTGATGGTACGGCTGCTGGATGTCATATTGCCAATTCTGACTAGCTGTTGTCTGTCAGTGAGAAAGCTGGTGATTCATTGACAGACAGAGCTAGGAACAAGTACAAGTTCTGTAATGATATTCTGTCTGCTGAACTATGTAAAGGTATAGCCTGCCGTACATCTTTCTAAGCAAATATTCAGTTGTTAATTTCTGCTAAATTTTTCCCCCTTGGCTAGGTGGTAATATGTTCCTACTTTGCCCACCATCTGAATGTGTTCAGCATCATCTCCCAGGAGCACTTGCATACGCTCGAAGATTGTTCGTCACTTCTAGATCTCCGTACTGCTGCACTTACACATTCAGGAAGGCACTTGGTCATCTCTAACTACAGTGAAGCCCAAAGATGCCCTTATCTCACTCTCTGGGACACAAAGCGTGGCAAGGTACATATATTTGTATTAATAATGATTATACATATCACTGAATACAAACAGGGAACAGTTAATTCATGCAATATAAATTGTATTGCCTAATTCAAAGATTCTAAGTTAAGCTTTAGGATATGATGACAAAAGAGGAAAATATGGGTTGGTATTTGGTTATAAGACATACAATATCCTGTTTTATGTTATTAATTATGCCAATGTGGAGAACAGATATTTTGTATTTTGAGAACCATTTTCCAATAATATCCTTCAGTGTTTTGCAATCCAGGTGCAAAAGAGATTGAAAAATGAACCTGGCATTTGTTGTGTGGCCATCACGGATGATGCCAGCAGAATTGCCTTCGGTGTTTCAAAGTGTAACAAGTAAGTAACAAGCAAGATTGTTAGACTCCCGGAGACAAGCATAGACAGGATGTGAACTTTCATGTGGGGTTAATGTCTGTAAAATGCTTCATCCGTAGTAACTTGCAAAAGTGCTTCGTAATCTTTCTCAAATACACATCCTCATTTTAGTTCATGGCTACGTAACAAAACGAAGGATACATGCTGACACCTGGTACATTTTCCATGCACAAATATTTACACCTCTGTATGTATGTGTGTGTATATATACATATATATGAAGACCAATAACGTTTCTATTAAAACAGGTTCAGGAAAGGTTTTTTGTTTAAATACAATAATTGTATGTAAGTATAAGTCAATAGTTTGAACACAGCTCCTGCTCCTGTTTCTTTTTTTTCTGCCTTGTAGGTTAATACTGAAGACATCCAACTATGAAAGAACAAAAATGTTTTAAACACTATTTCAAGATTCATGTAGTATTCAGCTGTAATTTTCAGCTTACAGGTTTACTTTTTCAGTGGTTTGTAATATTGTAAAATTTGTAATATTTCTCAAGTCCTGGAGTTCAAGCTCCAAAACCATAAAGTAAAACAAGGCTCTTCCAGGAAAGCAAGACCATGAGCTACCTTAGCTGTAGATGAGTTTAATAGAATTTTCAGCAACAGAAACTGTCGATTTATATAAATGCTTTTCACAGTTGTGCCAGATATATTTCAAAAGATGTCACGATCAGGTCTTCATGGAAAGAGCACTGGAAAAGTGTCCTTTGGTCTTGAGAGTCATAATTCAAGATTCAGTTTCGTTCTTTGTTAGACATAGATGGTTTCTGAATGTTTGGTCCCTACTATGAAGTATGGAGGGGGAGGTGTCAGGTTTTGAGGTTGCTTTCCTGTTGACACGTTTGGTGATTTAGTCAAAATTGAGTGAACGCTTAACCAGCATGCCTACCTCAGCATTTTGCATCAACATGTCTTCTGTTCTGGTTTCCAATTAGTGATGTCTTTATTTGATTTTAATCAGAATAATAACCCCAAACACACATATAGCTTATGTAAGACCTATTATATTTGCCTATGACCTGGCCTTCACAATCATTTGAGATAAAGCCATAGGGGTGGGGATAGCTCAGTGGTTAAGGCGTTGGGCTACTTACTGATTTGAAGGTCGGGACCCAGGATCACCAAGCTGTCAGTCAAGTTTGGGATAAATGAAGAACAATCACTCCGCATTCTTAGAAACTCCTCAAGCCAACTGGAAAGCCATCCCAGGTGACTAGCTCATTAGATTGGCTGAGAGAATGCCAACAGTGTGACAACAGCAAAGAATTGAAAATATAAAACATATTTTGGGTTATCTAACACTTTTGTGTTTACTACATAATTCCCAATGTGTTCTTTCATAATTGTTTGCTGTCTTAATCATTAATGCACAATTTAAAATTCAACAAAAAGAAGAATCACTGGAAAAAAAAACAATGGAGGAGGAGGTGTGTCAAAGCTTTTTGACTGATACTATCGGTCCAGGATCGTATAGTATAGGGCTGCACAATATCGAAAAAATATCGTTATCGCAATAATACTACATGCGATATTCATATCTCCGAGAGTGGCGATAAATTAAAATTTATTTTATGTCAAGTATTTGTGTGCATGCTTAGGTTGTCCAAATTTGACCAATCAAATGGGATCTTACTCTCTTTATACCCGCCTCCCAAGTAGGCCCTATTTTACTATTGGCTAGAACGGGTCCGAAGGTGAACCTAGCGGATCAATGTAGGTAGAGGATATACACCGTGTTCCATATTATTTTGCAAATGTAGTTTTTCTCTCTTTTTCCTAAATAATCTATAAACATGATAGTTCTCATAATTTTCATGTCATCAAGGAATAGAATATAACGTATCTGTTTTTGAACGAACCTCCAAATCATAACATTTAAAAAAAAATCTAAATCTTAAAATGCACTGTTTTCAAAAGATTTTATTGTTGTAAACAACTGAAAATGGTCGTTAGTTAAACTGCAAGCATTTGCAGATTATAATTGCTGAAACCAACAATATCGACAATACCGACAATATTGATTGAAAAATCTAAAATATCTTAACAGGCCAAATTACATTTTGACATACGACCCCTTATTGGATAGGAGCTTCACAATTCATGCAACCATGGAAGTTATCAGTGTTTGGATGGTTTCTGCTGGAATTTCTTTACGGGATGTCAGAATCGCCTCCCAGAAACGCTTTTTTGATGTGCCTTTGATGTGAATTGCCTCCCACCCCCATATATCTTTTGCTTCATGATAATAATGTGGAACGCAATGTAAACATAGGGAGATTGGGAAATGACAGCGAAGAACTTGTGGCAAAAAAAAAAGGTTTTGGGGCTGCCGCTGTCATGTTTATCCAGCAGAGCCACACACCTCCCCATTCAACAACTGGTTTGTTTGAGGTGCTTGAATAAATTAGTCGTGCTGTAGTTGTACCTTTACTTAGTTTTTTTAGTTGCGACAAACATTCGACAGATTTTACAGCGGGATTTGTCTGAAGTTGCAAATCCAAACTATTTCCACACAACTTATCTGATCAAACCATGCCTATCTTGGAAACAAAGTGCCTCGGATTCGCCACAGCGTGCTGCGCAGCAAAAAAATCCATTTTGAATACAGAGTGAAAATATGTCTGCTATTTATACCTGTTTTTAGCCAGTGTTTTGGGGTTTGCTGCTGTTCTGATTATTCTGCAGTGGCACACAAACCTCCCGATTCAAATTTGTTTTGTTTGAGGTGCTGGAATAAATGAGTTGTGATGTTTCCTATAGTTGCCACAAACTTTAGACAAATTTTACAGTGGGTTTTGTCTTCTTGAACTTCTAAAGTTGCAAACTCAAAGCGTTTCCATAGAATGGAATCGTCAAAGCGCCGGCCTTATATACTAAATACTAAAAACAAATGAACTGTTGTGAATCTGCTGCAAAAAGCAACCATGTCAACTAAAATGAAAATAAATTATATATGCCAGAGAAAATAACATATTTATGCATGAACATTTTGGGCGGAGTGGGAGTGGGACAAAACTTATATGTTGCAGGAGGGAGTAAGACAAAATAACATATATTTTTGCGGGATACTCCCATACTATGGAAGTTTGCTGTGTCAAACCAAGGTGAAATAATAAAATCGATTTTTATTTTTCAACATTGGCATAAACCATAATAATTGTTAATTGCATATATATATATATATATATATATATATATATATATATATATATATATATATATATATATATATATATATATATAGTTTGGGGATTTTTATAAAAAAAATAGATCATTAGATCATTATTGCAATATTCGACAACAATGTTGCATATTTTTCCAATATCGTGCAGCCCTAGTACTATACATACATACATCTATAAACGCTAGCAAGGAGGGTTCCATTTACTGAACCTCAAGTAATTTTTGTTGAAGACCCCTGCTATAGATGAACTCTACGCAACTAAAGTTGTGGTTACACAAAGCTGTTTTCAAAATACACGATTGATGTGTAGTTTTGTTATAGCTGCTGGATTTAATATATTTCTCAGATTAAAAGTTTGGGAGCCTTTTAGGAGAAAGCATAAGACCATTATGGGATATGGAAGCCTGAAGCTGAGTGTGTCCAGTAGGCTTTACATCACCAAAAGAGAAGCCAAAGCCATTTTGCTAACAGGTAATCTCAAGCTCCAACCTGCATTATCGTGGCCTCTACTTTACCTTTGTGTTTGAAAATATTTTTTTACATAAATAAAACTCTTGACCAATGTATACAAACAGACCTGTCATGAGGGTTCCCAGACATGTGATGATGTTTAAGATATTGTTGTCAGATATTAGTCATAAAGAATTGTAAATATGAGATGAAGCTAATAACTGAAATTTAATTTCATAATCATATTCCTTAAAAAAAAAAGTAGCAATATGAGACAACGATTACATAACTAAACACATTTTCCATGCAATTGTTATATGACTAATTGTATGTGGACAGCAGACTAGCACCCATATACTTTATGATTGTTAAAGGGCTATTTCTAAAACTATAGGAGTAAATACTGTGTTTCGTCTTTACTGTTGTTTCAGCCTCAGCTCAGTTTTGAAGGCGTTCCAGTATAGTTAGGAAAGCTGCTGTGGAAGGTTTCGCTCAGTCAGCCACTAGAGCATTAGTGTGGTCAGACATTCATGGCGGGTGAAACATACTGGCATGTAATAAATGTTCATAAAAAAAAAAAAAAAATTGTGTGGCTGAGTCCAGGGTTCTGCAGAATTCTCAAGATCTTTCAAAACAAAATTGGCAGAACAAGTGTTCATGGGATTTGCTTTGTGCATAGGGGTATCATCGTGCTGGAACTGGTTGTGCCTCTATTTCAGATTGTGATGGTGACACAATAACAAACAGCAACAAATTAAGTAACTCTGCATCTTCTTGTAGATGAGGTGAGTGTGTGGGACCTTGATGCAGGGACAGTGTTGTCCATCTTCACTCCAGATTCAAGAATTCAGTGTGTTTCTGTTGTGGATGATGAGAATTGCATTCTACTTGTGGGCTTCAGTGACATTTCCACTCTTATCAGCATGAACCTTAGCAAACAGGGGGTCACCACTGCAAACAAAATTGCTGGACATGAACAACTGTTTGGAGAGTCCAGCAGCAGTGATGAAGAGGATGAGTAAAAGACTAAAATAAGTCATTTTAAGAAGCACAACACATGCTGATTCATGACTGTTGAGGAAGTAACTGCACAGTGGAAGAAAAACTACTCGTCAGCAACGGAATCTGTCACCTTGTGCTCGCTTAATAGTCACAAGGGCCTTGCGTTATAACAAAACTACAGATTTCAGCTATAAAGTGAAATAAATAAATAGGTTACCACTTTGAATAGATTTATATTTTGTGTCAATAACCTTGAATTCTTGTTTTTGTTTTTGGTAGAAATGGAAGTCATAAGTCATATGTTTATAAGCTTCATCCTGTGTACTTCAAATATATCAAATAAAAACCAAATACCACAAATTTTTGTTTTATGGCACTGTTTCACTTTTAATACATTTAGCATTATAGTAAAGAATGTGTTGGACTATTTGTTTGACTTTAGTCCATAATGTAAAACCAATATAAATCATATTGCCAACTAATTACTTTATTTGGGATTTAAATTGCAACTTTGTCACATTAAATGAAGATTAGAACACTGATGCGAGTATAGAAATAAAATTCTAATTCACACACACACACACACACACACACACACACACACACACACACACACACACACACACACACACACACACACACACATTATACATATACATACACATATATATACATATATATATATATATAAACACACACACACACCATATAAGAGCTAAGCATACACTACATGCAAGAAAATAAGAAATGTAGAAAAGAAAAAAAACCTTTGGGAACAAGTTGTTAGATTTTAGGGTTGGTGGTTTTAGATTGGTGTTTGTGTTCCACATTGTAATGTTACATGTACTTTAATGTTCCTGTTGAACTTTTGTTGATTATCTTTCGATCCTAGGTAAATATAAACATTAACATAGCTCATAAACTGAGATTTTCCATACAGTGAAATTCTCTATTTGTATGTACAAATGTACCATCTTATTAGAACATTATGGCCAGAGCACACATAATACACCCTATGTGCAGAAAATATTAACTGTCTTGCTTAAGTGACAGGGATTAGAGTGTCTTTACAATAAAGGTTTTTGGTTGGTGAGAGCCAGATTGAAGATGCTGTTTGGATAGTTATCAAGAATAGCTAAGATTTATTACTCCAGCTTTAAGACCATTTTTGTCTGTTATTTCAAGTCTTTGTGTTTTTACTACCCGGAGCAGCTTGATTGTGCAGGTACAAACATGCCTAAAAACAACATAAAAATAAATCAGGTAAGGACCAAATTTACAAACAGGGCTAAATAAATCGTGGTGTAACGGTCGTGATTTCAACCGAAATGCTGATCTAGGTCTTTAAAAGAGAGAGATAAAATGGGGGAGGGAGCAGATTTGCAATAAATATAATTCATAAACTACTTGTTTGTATATATACTGGAAGTAAATTGGATTATGTTGTAAATAAATCAGTAATTTTCGATTTCCACGTAATGCTGTGAAGTTTACCGTCACACAATTGAACCACATGTTGATCTCAGCTTGAGCAATTCCGGTCAGTAACGTGATCATCTGACTTCCTTACTCCTTACTAGTTTCGTTTCTGACAGTTGAGCAGAGAACGCCGGGGAATGAAGCTGCCATCATTCTTCTTATTCCACTCGATTAAACAAGAGGAGCCAAGTTTCTTCTAAGAACCGACTGCAAAAATGAAACCCGAATCCGCGCACTTGATAGTTGCTGTCTTTGTTTTGGCGACAGGTATGCATCGTTGCGTTACTTTATTTAATAACCGAAGATTTTTTTTTTTAAATCGAATCTATTTTTTTCTCCTCAATAATTCAACTATTCTACTTTATCGCAGGTCACAGCGTTGAATTATTTTTCTTTGTGCAACTGTTTGGTGTAACTTTCCGAAACGCACCGCACGTGCGAATGTCTAACTAAACATGGTCATAGCAGGGAAGAAAAAAGACAAAGAAGTGAAGGTGTAATTTGTAGGTGTTTTGACCTGCCTGTTTAAACCAGAAAAGAGCAATTCGGACACATAGCATCAAAATGCCTTCTGTTTTTTTTTTGTTTGTTTTTTTTTTTTTGTTTTTAAATAACTGTTGGCGTATGTTTTTATCTTTAAATAATATAAGTTGGAAAAGTCTTGTGCTTTATCAACGAGAGAGAGAGAGAGAGAGAGAGAGAGAGAGAGGGGGGAGGGAGGGAGGGAGGAAGAAAAGAAAGCTCTGGTTTTGTTTCGTTCTTCATGGGAGCCATAGTCAACCATTTCACACATTTAACGCTTCAGTGTAACAAGAGATCCGAGATTTTAACACCAGCCCGTATATATTTTTTTCTCCGTATATGGTTTAGTACAAAGCGTTTGAAGTCACTGTTATACATCACAACTACCGACTGTTTATACTATCTTTATTTATGTGTTAGTTTTACCGGTGTTTAATAAAAAAAAAAAGAAACGGGAAATGTTTGTCACCGAAACGTCCGTCATGCAAGTTTCAAAAGGTCATGTGCTACAAAGTCATGTGACACTGCTTCCCACACAATGAACTCCAGGTCTTCAACATCATGACAGGTGTAAAATGCTTTTCCATTAAAATAATGTGCATGAAATACATTAATGAAAATTATTTATGGTGTATATATATCTGGACATTTCATTGTCTAGACACATAGTGATACTTTTCAATTTTGGTGCCTTGGGATGTTTGAGCATGTCCAGAGTGTTCAGCGCAGGAGATGGTTTATTTGCATTTTCGCTTCATGTATATTCAAGAAAGCCTTAGCTCATACTTTTCACTTTCCTCAGCTTTCACTTCAGCTCAGGAAGATGCTGGACGCCTTAAGCCACCTGCCAGCATGGTGCCTGCTGGGGTGTTTTCCTCCATAGAGCCAACCTCTCCAAATACTACCCCCCATACCACCCCCAACATTACCACTGCTCCTCCAACCACTCACAAAACTACCACCCCCAACATTACCACTGCTCCTCCAACCACTCACAAAACTACCACTGCCAACGTTACCACTGCTCCTCCAACCACTCACAAAACTACCACTGCCAACGTTACCACTGCTCCTCCAACCACTCACAAAACTACCACTGCCAACGTTACCACTGCTCCTCCAACCACTCACAAAACTACCACTGCCAACGTTACCACTGCTCCTACCAACCACTCACAAAACTACCACCTGCCAACGTTACCACTGCTCCTCCAACCACTCACAAAACTACCACCGCCAACGTTACCACTGCTCCTACAACCACTCACAAAACTACCACTGCCAACGTTACCACTGCTCCTACAACCACTCACAAAACTACCACTGCCAACATTACCACTGCTCCTCCAACCACTCACAATACTACTACCGCCAACGTTACCACTGCTCCTCCAACCACTCACAATACTACAAGTACACCACCCACCCCAAAACCTGAACCAACACCACCAACCAACATCACAGTGGGCAATTACACTGTGAAAAATGGAAACAAACTATGTGTCATGGTTCAGGCAGCAATCCAGGTCCATGTCAACAACAGTCAGGTAGGAAAATAGTTTCTATTGATTAATGTATAATTTTGACTCTTTATGATTTGTTATTGTTAAATATAGACACTTCTTTAGTAAGAATTTTGCATTCTTTTTTTAGACACTAGTATTAATAATTATGAAGTTTACAGTCAAAATGAATATCATTTAGTGTTTTATTATTATTATTTTTTAATTAATTTATTGATTACTGTATTCTGTAGGTACAAGCAGGCACATATATTGTTCCAGGGAGTGCTGAAGGTAGTGGCAATTGTGAAAGCAATAGTGCCAGTCTCATGATCACATTGAAAGAGGGATACATCTCCATGAACTTTATCAAGGTATGTCCAGAGTTGATTTTCATTTTAAGTCCCAATAAGATTTTCATATAGTAATTAGTCTCATTTAAAAATGATGTAAGCTCATAATAGTGTCTTGCTTTCAGTTATGTAATTTAGTATAGGACTTTTTTTGCTGTTTGTTTATCAAATTTTGTTCCAATTAAATGGGTACTTAAATGGGTACTGATTGGGTTAAATCATGCTTGCCTTAATACATGTGTATCATTTCTTATTTTCACCATTGGCCAAAAAAAAAATTTAATCTGCTAAATAGAACAGAATTAAAAGTCTAAATTTGCATGTTCACCATTGAGTGTAAAGATAAGCTTTACACTCATTATGTATATGTATATGCTCATACATGTACATAATAAGGAAGTTATGTTGGAAGAGGAAGTAGGCTAACATGGTGCTATTTATTCGCTACCTTAGGCAGCAAAGTAACCACTCAGGAACAAAGTTAAGTTGACAGGTGCTAAGAATCATTGTGCTTCAGTCACTACTTCCTAAAAAGATGGAGCCTTGGGTAGCATTAGTAATAAATGGTTTGATATCTACTTACAATCCTTTTTTAAAAATATTTAAATAACTCTTTAAAAAATAAAAATATATATATATTTTTTGCCTTAGACAATCCAGTGTCACATGTAGTGTAAAGTACTTATCCGGAGCAAATCTCAACTGATTCACTTACCCATTATGGTGTGTGTGGGTTGTATGTGAGAAACGAGAGAGAGAGAGAGAGAGAGAGAGAGAGCGAGAGAGAGAGAGAGGGGTGGTCTACAGGATTCTGCTTGCTAGCATGTTGAAACTTTTTTTTTTAAACAGAATGACACAACGAACATGGTTTTTGTCAGTGCTGTGGCTATCAACCTGACTTATGCATTCAAGTCTGGTGGTAGGTACAACACCCTTTCAGTTTTAACTAGATAGTTATTGTTTATCAGCTTTATACTTTTTGCATTATCATTTGTAATTTTGTATTTTCCTCTAAACATACATATTTTAGACAATTTTCTTAAAACCAGTAGCCTTTTCATGTGTATGAACACACTGTTATATAGTTCCTGGTGGTGATATGGTTTACTGATTGCTCATTGTATGACATGATTTCTGATCACATGATGCCACTCAGATTCCTGTCAACAGTGTTGTCTAGCAGTTAGCCTGAACATTTGCTTGCTTTTTCAAATTTATGAACTTTGCTTCCTTGAAACAGATAAGCAGAGTAAACAGTTGGTGCACAAAAGAACAAACCAATTATTTTTTAAAGAAACCTGTCTGTCTCATCACATGGTCCTGCATTCTACCATTTACTGATTTTGTGTGGTCAGAAATGTAATATACTAAAAGATAACGGGAGTTTGTCTGTTACAATTTAAAAGTATGCAATATGAAATTAGCTCTATGACTCATCTGGGCATAGTGAAATGTTACAGGATATTCATTTTAATGTATGAGGAAACCAAATAGTGATAAAGTAAATCATAAGTGCTATGCTGTCTAACCAGTTTGTTTACATATAATGAGGGCATATATATTAGAGCCCTAGAATCAAACTGGCTGTGATTTGCAATATCACAACATGCACTAATAGGTCACAGTGGCATAGCAAAATAACTTTCATTTTCATAAAAAAATATATATATTCAAGACAAAATGATGCAAAATCAAACAGGAAAAGAAGTACATTCTGAAAGCTATAGTTTCATTATCATGGGAAAAAGAAATTAATCAGAATCTCTAAATCTCAGTTAAGCTTCAGACTGATTAATTTGGTGATTTTCACACTATGATAGAGGTTCATGTTTTCTTTCAGTTTTATCCCATTTAGAGAGAAAGAATGAATCATTGCAACTTTTCAGTATGAGAACAAGTCACTCATACTCCTGCAAGTCAGAATCAGTCTTCCTGGGTTCTGGCACCTACCTGATGTTCAGCAAGGACAGGATGCAAGCCTTTAACTTAACCAGCAGCCAGTTTGGTCCCTGTGAGTAGCATTTTGTTATTGTTATCATTTTAAAGAAATACTTTACAGTATGTACTGCAAATACAATTTAACAGTCTTAATAATAAAATAAAAAAACATTCTTGTACCAGCAGTGTTTTGCAAGTCACCCTATAATAATCATGCGTAGATGGTTGTGTCCGATGTTTATAGCAATATACGTGCAGAATGTTGTTCAGTTTGGCTGATTATTTGCTTCAAGATTTGTTAGTGACAGGATTATCAAAAAAAACCTCTTTTCCCAAAATATTTCAAATTAATAATTTTTAATTTGGATTTTGCTTTTGAACTGTTTAATGAACTGCTATTTTTAATGTCAGGTTAAGGCATCCTTTAAGCATAATTGTTCACAGTTAAAAACTCATTTTGATATACAGTTAAAACCAGATATTTACATACACTTCAGAAAAAAACGAAAACTTTTTTTTTTTCTTTACTGGTAAACATTAAATCAAAGTAAACTTTTTTTCTGTTTTACATCAATAAATATTAACTTGTTTTTTCCATTTGGTAAATGTCAGAATCAAATAAGGGAGAATTTTATGAATGTATTCTTGACAGAAGTGGTGTATCTGGGTCAAGCTTGTAGGCCTTCTTGATCGCACTCACCTTTTCAGTGATGCCCACAAATTTTCTATAGGATTGAGATCAGGGCTTACCTTGACATCGTTGTCCTTAAGCCACTTTGTAACTAATTTGGACAATGTAAATTCCTGATCGGGGGGCACGGTGGCTTAGTGGTTAGCACGTTCGCCTCACACCGCCAGGATCCGGGTTCGATTCCCGTCTCGGGAATGTGTGTGTGGAGTTTGCATGTTCTCCCCGTGCCTCAGGGGGTTTTCTCCGGGTTCTCCGGTTTCCTCCCCCGGTCCAAAAACATGCACGGTAGGTTGATTGGCACCTTGGAAAATTGTCCCTAGTGTATTAATGTGTGCGTGAATGTGTGTGTGTGTGTGTGCCCTGCGATGGGTTGGCATTCCATCCAGGGTGTATCCTGCCTTAATGCCCATAGACGCCTGAGATAGGCACAGGCTCCCCGTGACCCGAGGAAGATCGGATAAAGCGGTAGAAGATGAATGAATGAATGAATGAAATTCCTGATAGATGTTGTTTCAATATAATTTTCAACATAATTTTATTTTCTCATAATTCCATCAATTTTATGAAGTGCAACAGTCCTTTCTGCAGCAAAGCAGCCCAACAACATTATACTATGACCCCAATACTTCATAGTTGGGATGGTGTTCTGAGTCTTCAAAGCTTTGCTCCTCCAAATATACTGTTTATTATTATGTCTGAACAGTTCAATTTTTGTTTCGTCAGACCACAGGACATGTCTCCAGAAATGAAAAGTTTTGTCCACATGTGCAGTTGCAAACTTTAGTCTGTTTTTTTTAATGGTGGTTTTGAAGTAATGGCTCCTCCAGAGTAACCTTTCAGCTCATGATGGTATACATGGTCTTACCAGTTTCAGCCAGCATCTTCACAAGGTTTTTTGCTGTTGTCCTTGGGTTGATTCGTACAGTTCGCACCAAAAACGTTGCAAATGTAGATATCTGGTTTCAACTGTATCTAGTCTGAAAAACAACATATTTACTTTAAGTTCATTAATTTCTCATTAATTTCTTCTTTTTATGAAGTAATCTGTTTGTTGCTGTCTGTCTGTGTCTATAGTTGACCTGTGCAAGCCCGACCAACCAGATTACAGAGTGGCTATTGGTGTAGGTGTGGTCCTGCTCATCCTCATCATCATCGTAATTATTGCTTATCTCATCAGCAGGAGAAAGAGAACAGATGGATACCAGTCTCTCTAACTGAGAGACTCCACAGCGCAATCCATAGAAGAACACAATTCCAATCATCTGTGCAAGTTAAATTTAGCGTGAAGCATTTAGATAATTAAGACCTTACTTTGGTTTTTCATTGTCAAGGTTTGTTCCATAAAAAACCCTGGCATTAAAACCAAGCATCAGCTAATGCTTCTTTTTGTAGGGTGCATAATACAACTACTGTTGACAAGTACAACAGTGATCTCTCTCACTCTCTCTCTCACTCTCTCTCACACACAGACACACACACACACACACACACCAGTTCAAAATATACTGTATTTAGTTTTATTTTTCCATGTTGCTTTCTTTTTTTTTGCCAGAGATTGAGATTTTCTTTGCTATACTGATGTGTCTTAAAACTTATGGATGTCTAATCGTTTGGTCAAAGTAACATTATGGTGATTCCATGGTTCTTAAAATATCTTAACTACTTTAACTCAGTAGTTATGATTCCACAATGACAAGTAGATCACCTAGACATTATAATAAACAAGTATGTTCTTCTTACACCTGATTATAAATATAAACACCCTTGTCCAAACTACAACTATCATAGTTCAGGTCTTACCCTGGGAGATTATTGGATTCAAATGATATAAATAGGATAAAATAACTACATTAGCTAGAAGAATAATCAATTATGCGTGTTATTAATGTAGAAAAAAGGTCCTGTTTATATTTTGCACCTTTTTAGTACAAGCAATCCTCAAGAACATTGAGTCTCTTCTGACATGCTACTAAATCCTATGCACTGAAATGAAAATACATAAGGTTATAAGGGAAGATTGTGATATTTTTATGTACGTGTTTGCTTGAAGTTTGTATGATGATTCTCTAAGGCTGTAAAATGAACCAAAATAATATTAGTGATTAGTTTGTATAAAGGGATCTTTAAAAAATAAAGCATAACTGACAGCATCATATTTTTAAATATTAAACCTGTTCTTTTTATAATTTTCAAATGCTGTCTGCGTGAACAACTCCAAATAAGAATAAAGGGACTAATATTGACTCTGTGTGTTAACTTGTGTGAATATTGAATGAATGAATGTGTGTTAGCCTAAATCAAGTATTAGTCCTAACATGTTTTAGTAATAGTGTTAGTAGTAGTATTTTCATAATTTTGTAGATTTTCAAATCAAATCATTTTCACATTTATGGCATTTGGCAACAAAAATAAACATTATATAAAATGTTTGGAAGGTACAGCAAAGCCTTTTTAGCAGCCCTGGGATTTAAAGTAAAATCACTCTTTCACAATTGCATTTTATTTAGTTCACTGTTTTTGAATAGCAATTTTTAGTAACACAGCTTATGTCATTAAATAAATTACATTAAAAACCCCAATTAATGAATGAATATGCTGCTGCCTCTGCTGCTGTGGATTATTATTTTTATTATTAATAATAAATAACAATAAATACCTAAAGGGTGGTCTGTATAGGTTATCTCCAAAAATCTTTTACAGACCTCTGTGAATGTTATTTTATATAAAATAATGCTCTGTATAGATCTTATTTAAGATGCCACAAAAAACCTGTAATGTACTAGGAATGATAGTTTACAGACAAACAAACAAAAATAATAATAAAACTAATGGGAACAATATGCTATAACATTAGTATGACACAACAAACACAACGTTAGTTAGAATGATCTTGTATTTTCCCTATTTCTCAAACATCAGATTAATATTCCTGTTTTCCTTCTATCGGTGAGCTTCGACTATGTAATGTAAATACCACTACCTGCGAAGCTTAACGTAAAAATCTAATAAATTAAACACGTAACACTATGACAGCCTACGATTAAATTTAAACTTGCATCTTGTTTAGTTCACTGTATGATTAACGTGCCAACCGCTCTGTGCCAAGATGTGTCCTCATGCCAGATGTTTTTCGGGGTCAAATTTCTGGGTGCGGGGCGGAACTAAGGGAACAGCGACTCCCCGGACAAGCTGAGTTCCGCTGTATGGACACACAACATTCCTCTCTTTACAACAGTCTTTTCTACGCGTTTTTTTTCTTCATACACTTTATCTAAAAGCACAAGAAACACAACAACTAACATGGCAGGTAAGTTCTCCAACCTCAAATCATTGCTATGGCTTTGCTGTTATCATCATCATTATTGTATAGTTAGTATTGTTTAGTTTTTTTTTTTGTTGGTAAAATGTAACGCGGTGTTTTTTTTAATCTGGACCGTTATGCGATTAAAATCCAGGCCATTTTGTAAAACAGCAAACACCGCTGGAGAGATCATGGTATCTGATCTGTTGAAAATCAGAATTCCTTAATTTTTTTGTGTGTTGTGGCAGTTTATGTAAGTGAAATGCTGAATACAAACGTGTATGTGTGTGTCGTGTGCAAAACGTTCTCTTTTATTCACAAATGATATATATCCTTCAACAAGACACCAATGCATATCTCAAAAGCAACAGCTCATGCATTTTTATAATAGCCAAGTTTTGGGTCATTGTGAGAAATAAACACAGGGAGAGCATGTGAAGCTCCATTATCTTATTTCAGGTTTGAACTGGATATCACTACACAGACCCCTCCTGTGAACCCCTATATCTTTGGTTGTGGAATAAATATAGAATATCAGGAAGCAAAATCTGAGCACTGTGCTGCTGACTTCTACTTATTATTATTGATATTGTGTTTTACAGAAGATGGTGATATGGAGAGTATTGTCACTAGTGCCCAAAACACTGGGAGTGAAACTGGAGCACTAGTGGAAGTTAAGTTCCAGAAAAACCCCTACAAAACCCAGAAATACCTGGAGGCAGAACCCAAAGTTTTGGGGGTAGGTAGATACATCCAAATACCATTTGTTTGCATTATTTATGTAGACGCATAAATATTGCTTAACACTCTCTGACTGAATAACTGTTGTAATGTACATGTTTTACCAGGTAACACAAATTATGCTGACTCTGTATTTCATAAATGCCATATGTTTGAACTGGAGGTACAATTCATCTGAACCAGTCATCATCAACACTATTTTTTCTTTGGTTGTAAGTATTATACCATTACATGTTTTATAATTTAAATTCCAAATGCAATATCAGATATTATCAATTTGATTTTCAAACTGCAGAGCATCATAGCTGGTTGTGCTGCAATAAAAGCACAGAATCTTCACCTTACTGCAGTAAGAAATAAAATAACACATTTTCATGCTTAAATATAAGTACATATAATATTTGCTGTACAGTTAACATTTATTTCGTTTACATACATTTTCTCTTGTCCTCTGGCAGCTGAAGGCCTGCTTGGGGTTCCAGGTTTTGGCATGTGTGTTTTCAGTGATCTGCTTTATCACCAGCTCAAGCCTAATGATAGAACATACCTATGTACACTACTGCTGGAGTTACAATGATAATTCCACATCAGAAAGAAACATGTGCACCAGACTTTGGGTAAGACAGCTTTTATAGCAAATCTACATATGTATGTATAAGTTTGTTTGTTTGTTTATTTATATCAAACAATATTTTTACATCTTTACAGCCAAATGAATTATGATCTCCTTTATTGTCATTTCTGATGTCATAACACAAGATTTAAGAATGAAGAGAATGAAACTATTAATCTCAGATCTTAACATAGATTGTTAAATTCACAACAAACATCTACATGCTTGTATTGTTTGATATAAATAAATAAATACATTTCAAATACAAATTCAGAATTTGTATTGGAATTCAAAATTCAAGTTATGATGAGTTAGTAATAATGGAAAGGAAATTCAAGATCTCATACTGTTCTTTCATCATATTATTGTCTTATGGATCATTATAACATATCAATATATCATCAATATCAGTGTTTACAGTTAATGTTCTAAATGCTAAACATGTTATGGGACTTTAAACATGTCACTCTTTTCAATAATACTGAGCTATACAGTATTTGTGTAATAATGAAGACTTTATTGAGAGCCATATTAACTGATTTGTCTTAATCACAGGCCGTATACGGGCATATTACAGCAATAGAGATGCTTGTGCAGGTGGCTCAGATTGCTATCTCTGCCACATTGGCTGCATACTGCTGCAAAGTAATTCAGTGCTGCTCACCGAGGAGCAATGTGGTAAGAACCCAAATATAACAGTCCTTTTTATTTTATAAGTATTCGGTATCTCAGTATGTCTCTGTGCTAATGTCACATCTGCTTTTTTGTCCTGTTTCAGCCTGTCATTGTGGTGAATGCACCCTCCACAGAGCCACAACCCATTTAACTGAAGCATTTAAACGAAGTTTTACACACTTACGTTCTAAATAAAATTACAATGTGCACACATTTGTTACATGTATACAACCTACAGCTTACAACCTGAATTAGATACTGTCATTAGTTAGATACTGTCTTATTTAATGTAAAATGCAAATAAGATATGTATATGTGTATACACACACACACACACACACACACACACACACACACACACACACACACACACACACACACACACACACACACACACCCACACATATATATATATACACTTCTGCCTAGAAATAATAAGAGTCGATTCAATATTGATTATGTACTTTCTGCTTGGATGCGATAATTTTTTCACAAGAATGAATTCTACCTGTTATAGTCATGTGCATAAAAAGGATTTGAGGTTTTATGCTATGATAAACAATAAAGTCATATAAATAGGTTTTGTGAAATATATGCACCAACTTATTTTAGACAGTTTTAAAGAGTACATTTTCTTTTATTAAAAATAGTACACGTGAGCTTGTCATGTGCTTGTCTGATTTATATTTTACCCAGCAGATGGCATTGTTTTATTGTTGTGTCTTGTTTTAATGAAAAATAGCTGTGCAAGTATGAACTCTTGTTCTTGCGTAAACTAAAAATCACAAACCACATTTTTAAAATGATCCGAAGTAAGTAAACAGACAAAACATGTTAGTTTTCAAAAGTAGGCTTCTCATTTTTTCTTTCATTGCTGCTTAGATTTGCCATTCCTTCACGTAATAGGAATCTATATACTGAATTTATGATCAAAGTCCCTGTATACGTGCTAAGTGTAAAACAGAACACAAAGCCAACAAGATGAGCAAATGTGACACTTCCAGGCCTTGGATTGAATCTGAAAAACTCAAAGTTAAAAAGAAATATTTCCCTCTATGTGTGTAGAATTGAATCGTTCGAACTATACAGATGTGTTCTTACTCCAGATGTTATGCGGGGTCAAATTTCTCTGCGCGGGCGGATCTAAGCAATAGCGAATCCCCAAACAAGCAGAAATCCTCTCCATGGGCACACTACGTTCTTCATTATACAAGTCTCCTCTACACACTTTATTTAAGAGCAAAACGTAAAAATGGCAGGTAAGTCCTAAAACTTTTACATCTCTAATTGCGACTAATATACCGGTCATTAGATAATAAGTAACAACATTTATGAAGAGAGAGAGAGAATATAGAGGGGGGGCGGGGCGTTTATATTATGAAAAACAGTGCGGCTCAAACTAGTTGTATCCGTTTAAATGTGTTTACGCCTAATCGCCCGTAATGATGTAAGCACTGCTGTTTGGATTAAATGGACCTAGTTTTGAAACACTGTATTTTCAAGAGAATGTTTGGGGATACACACAATAAAAAATACGACATGGCATAAGGGAAGGGAAGAATATAAAACCGATAAAATCAGTAATATTTCAACAATGGCCTGATAAAAATACAAATTAAATAAGAAGGTAAATCCTGGAACCTTCATATAGCTGGCCATGTCCTTGTTTGTCTGTAAAGTCTCTCCAACACAGAACATGTTGGAAAGACAGCACATCCCTATAGCACAGAAGAAATCAGGATTTCACTGCAGAATGTCAACACAGAAGACACTTTTTAAATAAAAAGCAAGGTGACAGTCATTCTAAGGACTCTGGAAAAACGTGGAATAATTTTCCCAGGTCTGATGAGATAAATATTAAAATGTTTTAGTACAACATCAGGCACTGTATCTTGATCAAATTAAAGATCTGGCCAATATTGTTAATATTACTCTTGTCCGTGTATTGTAATGTTTATCATTTTGCCTATGAAATGAATTATGTAATACAGTGGCAAGAAAAAGTATGTGAACCTTTTGGAATTTCATGGTTTTCTGAATAAATTTGTCATAAAATGTTATCTGATCTTCATCTAATTCATTTATTCATTGGTATTGACAAACACAATGTGTCTAAAAATAATAACACAAAAAAAAATCCAATCTTTCTTGTCTTTATTGAACACAATCATTCAACATTCAAAATGGCAGTGGAAAAATTAAGTGAAACCTTGAGTTAATGACCTCAAAAAAGCTAATTGGAGCTAATTGGTTTTAGCACACCTGGAGTCTTGTTAAGATAATAAGTTTGGAGGTTTGGACTACAGATACTTTGACTGATAAAAACCCCTCAAACCTTTGGAGTTTGCTCTGCACAAGAAGAACATGATTATGTGAGCCATGCCTCGCCAAAAAGAGCTTTCAGAGGACCTACGATCAAGAATTGTTGATTTACATGAAGCTGGCGAGGGTTACAAAGTTATTTCAAAGACTTTAGAAATTCACCAGTCTACAGTTCGGCAAACAATCTACAAATGGAGACAATTTGGGACTGTTGCTACTCTACCTAGAAGTGGGCGCCCCGTCAAAATGACACCAAGAGCACAACGAGCACTCATCAATGAGGTAAAGAAACAACCCCGAATGACAGCCAAAGATTTGAAGGCATCATTGGAACTTTCTAACATATCTGTTCATGAGTCTACAATACGTAAAACACTGAACAAGCAGGGTATCCACGGCAGGACACCGCGAAGGAAGCCGCTGCTTACTAAAAAGAACATTGCTGCACGCCTTAAGTTTGCAAAAGAGCACATTGACACTCCACAGCGGTATTGGCAAAATGTTTTGTGGACTGATGAAACTAAGATTGAACTATTTGGAAAAAACACACAGCACTACATCTGGCGTAGAAAGGGCACGGCATATCGTCATGAAAACATCATCCCAACTGTAAAGTATGGTGGAGGAAGCATCATGATTTGGGCCTGCTTTGCTGCATCAGGGCCTGGCCAGCTTGCAATCATTGAGGGGAAGATGAATTCCCAAGTATATCAGACAATTCTTCAGGATAATGTGAGAATGTCTGTACATCAGCTGAAACTGTGTAGAAAGTGGGTGATGCAACAGGACAACGACCCAAAACACCGGAGCAAGTCCACAACAGAATGGCTTCAGAAAAACAAAATCCGCCTTTTGGAGTGGCCAAGTCAGAGCCCAGACCTCAACCCAATAGAGATGCTATGGATTGACTTGAAGAGGGCCATACACATGAGACGTCCAAAGAATATGACAGAGCTAAAGCAGTTCTGCCAGGAAGAATGGGCTAAAATTCCTCCTCAGCGATGTGCAGGTCTGATCCACAGCTACAGGAAGCGCCTGGTTGAGGTTATTGCTGCCAGGGGGGGTCAACCAGTTATTCATTCTAAGGTTTCACTTACTTTTTCCACTGCCATTTTGAATGTTGAATGATTGTGTTCAATAAAGACAAGAAAGATCAGGATTTTTTTGGTGTTATTATTTTTAGACACATTGTGTTTGTGTCTCCTCTCTAACTCTCTATATCTACTCTCTCTACTCTCTATATATATATATATATATATATATATATATATTATGTAGTATATACACATTATTTTCTTTAACTCATTCATTCAGTAATACTTTAACAAGTGGACTTGGAATATGAGGAGGCTGCCAAGCCCCTCTGTGCTAATTGCGAAGCATCTGTATAAAGAACATATGGATAAGATATATAAAACTTTGACCAAGACATGATTTTGTGTATTTATATGAATAAAACTTGTAAATACATTAAGATAATATTTAAATAAATTCAAATAGAGGAAGTTATGCATGTGACATGAAGCTCGTCAATGAGAAATTCAAAGAACCACTTTCAGAACGCACAAAAAAAACCCACCTTGATGTCAGTTGGTTTAAAAAGCAAATGACCAAACTGTCTGTCAGCATAGAAATGATTCTTAACGGTTTGCTTGGGAAAGAGCAAAAACGTAATATTCCCAAGGTCAAACCATATGGAGTGAGTTTGGTTGCATTACAGGCACAAACATCTGTTCTCATCACATTTGAGCTAAACAGTATTAGTTAGAGAGATAATTTCCTAGAAAATGAAATTCATGCCAATAAAGAAAAAAATCACTCCCAGAATGCAATGTGTTCTACATTGCTAGTTTCCAACCTGGGAGGTCGAGTGGTTGCCAAGTGCACTCTTGATTTAAATAAAATAATAAATCATTTATTTATTTCATTTATAAGAGCACAGTAAATAATGTAATGCTGAATATTTTTAAAAGACTCCTAAATGAAATTAAAACACATTTCCTCAAAGTAGAGACTTTGCAGCATATTGAATAGTCTTTATTTATTACATATACATTACAGCACAGTGGAATTCTTTCTTCGCATATCCCAGCTTGTTTGGAAGTTGGGGTCAGAGCACAGCGTCAGCCATGATACGGCCCCCTGGAGCACAGAGGGTTAAGGGCCTTGCTCAAGGACCCAAGGGTTGCAGCTTGGTGATACCGGAGCTTGGACCCCCAATCAGTAACCCAGCTCCTTAAACTACTGAGCTAAACAATAGCTCACTAGAGTGAGAGTGAGAAGTGCTAGAGTGAGAATAGCTATATACATAGCTATATATAAAAGGTGCAGGGCTCGTACACTTTTTTCCAAATAAATGTTGGGATTTACTGTTTTACAGTATCTTACCTTCCTGATGAGCAAGCAGACTTAAAACATTAATCTGTTCATTAACGTTAACCAATTCATCGGTTATGCCAATTAATCGTCACTGAGAGTTGATTACTGCAACTATTGGCTATAGTCAAATATTTTTTAAGGTTGTGTTATACAGTAGGAGAGCAGCCACTAAATACAAAGCACTGATGCCACATGGAGTTTATTTAAAGTGTTTTAAATACTTTTTGGAGTATTAATTTTTTCCAATTTGAATGTGTGTCTGTTTTACATAGGAGTGTTATGTTTGTTTTTCGGTTGATGAATCAGTTATTGGCAAGTGCAAACTAACCTAAATTGTTGTTGTCGGCAAAGTCCACCATATTGTCGACCACTAATATGTACCACATACATCAATGTGATAGTTTTTTAGAAACAAAGTACTACTTTACTACCACCAACTATTACTGATGCAGTTTCTAAAATATTGTGGGAGAATTTATAATAGCATAGGCACGGTGGCTTAGTGGTTAGCACGTTCGCCTCACACCGCCAGGGTCCGGGTTCGATACCCGTCTTGGCCATGTGTGTGTGGAGTTTGCATGTTCTCCCCGTGTCTCAGGGGGTTTTCTCCGGGGTCTCCGGTTTCCTCCCCGGTCCAAAAACATGCATGGTAGGTTGATTGGGACCTTGCAAAATTGTCCCTAGCATATGAATGTGTGTGTGTGTGTCCTGCGATGGGTTGGCATTCCAACCAGGGTGTATCCTGCCTTAATGCCCATAGACGCCTGAGATAGGCACAGACTCCCCGTGACCCGAGGGAAGAACGGATATAGCGGTAGAAGATGAATGAATGAATGAATGAATTTATAATAGCATGTAGTTCTTTGTTCTCCTCATAGCTTAATCGTTGCCTGACATCAAAGGAGAATATAGTAGTCCACTTAAGACTGAAATTAAAACTGAAGACTTTTGAAACTGCTCACATTCACATTCAGGAAAAAAAAAATCTAATATTAATTATTAAGTTTGCTTTTAGTTCAACAACTCTCAATTCTGCCTGTGCTTCTAACTACACTTGTGTCATTTATTTTCCGTTTCACAGATGGTGAAATGGAGAGTATCATCTCTAGTGCCTGTAACACAGGGAGTGAAACAGGAGCAGTAGTGGAAGTCAAGTTTCAGAAAAATCCCAATCAAACCCAGAAGTACCTGGAGGCAGAACCCAAAGCATTAGGGGTGTGTTGATATACTGTAATAAATCAGATGCCGTTTCCACCAGGTTAGACCCACCAATTTTGCTGAACACTTTCTGAAATCACTGTGTTTGTGTTGTTCAAAGGTAACACAGATCATGCTAAGCCTTTTTACTGTGAGCATCATATTTTGCCATCCTCTTGAAGACCACATTGTTTCTATGACTGTGAACAGTTCTCTCTGTTCTCTAACTGTAAGTATTAAGCATCAAAAGTGGTCATTTTATAACTATTAAGTGCTTGATGTATGCATTTGCATTTTATATTGCAGAGCATAGTAGCTGGAAGTGTGGCAATAGCAGCCCAGAATCTACACCTTCCTACAGTAAGAAATAAACAGTCCCTGATGTTCAAGTGGCATGCATCTTATTACAATTTTAATTCATATTTAATTCATATTATACAAGTATTTCATATAAACATTTGTTCTGTTTTACTGTATGGCAGCTGAAGGCAGGCTTAGGGATGCAAATTGTGGTGTGTGTGCTGTCAGTGTTCTGCTTTATGACCAGCTGGAGTGAAATGGCGAGCTATTCTGATGCTGCCACCTGCTGGGAGGAGTTCCAGAATGACACATTAAAAAACGACATGTGTGGCAAGTTGTGGGTAAGATCATTTCAAAAAATCTTTTACAGCAGCAGAGTTATAGCAAATTAAGACTTGTTTCTATCCTGTCTTCAGTTGTCTTGTTTTGATTCTCCTGTGCTGATGTAATCTCAGTGTTCTGTTCTTGGCTGACAAGTGTATTCTGATATGTTCTTCAGGTATTGCAAGCCTATTCAACTTTAATGGTGCACTGCATTGTGGATTTTGAAATAATAATTTTTTGAATGCTGGAAAATTCTAGAAGTTATAGAAAGAGTGCAGTCAGATAATTTAATAGATCATTCATTCAAATCTGAACATGTATTAACTCTTTTGATATTTTTGTATTAAATCAATAATTATTAATTCAATAAATTATTATTTAATTCACATTGAACATTTGCTCAACCAAAATATAAGATATGCCAGCTCTAAACATGACTTCTGCTTATTTACAGTACATTTATGAGCAGCTCATGGGAATAGAGATGCTCATGTATGCGTCTCAGATCGCTATCTCTGCCACGCTGGCTGGCTTCTGCTGCAAAGTAATTCAGTGTTGTTCACCGAGAAGCAATGTGGTAAGACCCCACAAATCCCAGTCCTCTTAGAACATATTTCAAAAGAACGCAATCTCAGCGTGCCCCTGTGCTAACTTCATATCTGCTTTGTTTTCAGCCTGTCATTGTGCTGAACACACCTTCAGGTCCACAGTGATGCCAGAGTCACTACCATTTAATTAAAGTTTTGTTTTACATTCATTATATAAAAGTGCTTACAATACTCACATGTATAAAGTCTAAAGGCAACAACCCGAGACATATGATATGATGACTTTAATACAGTGTTGAGAAAACACAAAAATGCCTATGTGTGTGTGTGCGTGTGCGCGTGTGTGTAAAACGGTACACAATTCACAGTTCGGGAGGTTCCATAAAACATAAAACAAGTTCTTGTCGCTTTAAGTTTATTTTTTATTGACATTTGTGAAACAAAAGTTTACATTTTGTAACAATTTTAAGTAAAATGATGTCTTCTTGATTAAATACTATTAAAGCGGAACATAAAATGCTAATGAATCCATATAGCTTGCTAGTGCTATGGATTGTTTACATGCATGCACAAATCTTATTTCCAAAACGCTGTGAGTAACCGTCGTGACACTGTTCTATTTTTTTTTTTTTTTTTTTTTTTTAAACCTGGCATTGTTGTGTATGTTTCTCAGTTTAATAATAACCATGTATTGTAAAAAGGATTGCAATGGTCCCTGCACAAATATGTCCCCTAATGTACATGCATATATGTATACACACACGAACACACACACACACACACACACACACACACACACACACACACACACACACACATTAGAGCCGTCAATAGATTCAAATATTTAGTTGCAATTAATCAAATGATTTCCATGAGTTAGCTCAATAATTACATATTTTTCTGTTCTCAATGTATGTAAATTAATCCTTTTTTTAGTACTATAACTAATTGTGATTAATTGTTAAAATGTATCAGGTTCATTCAAAATCTCGACAAAATAAAATGATTCATTATTTTATTATTATTTCAGTATGGAATATTGTTAATATTAATTTCTTGTTCATTAATTAATTAATTAATTAATTAATTTCTATGTAATTTTTGTGATTGTTTTAATTGTTAGATATGTTAAGTGGCTCTATATGTTCCGGTTTTGGTTTCTTTCCATATAAACTGGTGAAATGTTTAGGTATACAGTAATATAGTGAGGAGCACATACCTGTTGTGAATGCACAGCTAGTAGGCACAATTCTGGAAAACTGCATTATGAAGACTAAAGATCCCACCAAGTTGTGGAGAAGTTTAAAGCAGCTTTAGGTTATAAAAACATCACAAGCTTTGAACACCTAATGGGGCATTGTTCAATACATTGTATGAAAATGGAAAGAGTATGGCCCAACTGCTAACCTACCGAGACATAGGCTGTCCACCTAAACTGACAGGCCGGGCAAAGAAACATTGATCCAAGAAGCAGCCAGAAGACCCATGGCAACACTGGAGGAGCTGAGGATCTACAGTTCGCGAGAGTCAGATCAAATATTAGTTGTGCACTCCACCAACCTGACTGTTATGGAACAGTGTCAAGAGGAAAACCATTGTTGACAAAAAAAAAAAAAAGAAGAAGAATTTCCATTGCATTTTGCCACAAGTTAGCAGGGGATAGAGCACACATGTGGAAGAAGGTGCTGTTTAGCATTTTGGCCTACAAGCAAAGCCTAAACAGCATAAGCCTAAAACTCAGCACATCAGCCTAAACATACCATCCCCGCTGTGAAACATGGTGGCAGAGTCATGCTGTGGGGATGCTTTTATTCAGCAGGGACAGGGAGGCTGGTCAGAGTTGGTAGGCAGATGGATAAAGCTGAAGTCCAGACCTAAACACTATTGAGAATCCTAATTAGTCTCTCTATGTGCAAAGTTGGTAAAGACAAACCCCAAAAAAGTTGCAGCTGTAATTGCAGAGAAAGGTTGTTTGACAAAGTACATAACTTTTACCCACAACTTGCCACACGTCATGTTTTAATGTGTCATTCTGAAACTCCTCCCAACAGGTGGCAGCATCAGAATAGCTTGCCATTACACTCCAGCTGTTCGTCAAATGTATATATTAGGGGAAGTCAAAAAGTAAAGGCACGGTTTTTTATATATATATATATATATATATATATATATATATATATATATATATATATCATATATATACACACACACCACACACACACACACACACCCATACACACACACACACACACACACACACACACACACACACACACACACACACACACTTTCGATTTGGACATGTATATTTACTCCATTTAATTAATATTAGTCTATGCTGCTTTTACGTTATTTAAGAAAAGATACAACACCCCTGAAATGAGAACAGCCAAGAGTACACAGGAATTACTCTAAACTATACTCTAGTTTAGATTGAAAGCATTCGAATCCTCTCCACTTGAGACACAAATGAAACACTGTGTCCATGGGCTGTTTTTTATGTGAATGAGACAGAGGACAATGAGCTCATTCATGGGAATTACTACACTCTCTAATGTCACATACTTTCTAGGCCATTTGGTCATTATGAGCAGATTCAATCCTCCAAGAAAGTACAACCCCAATTCCCCCCCAAAAAAGTAAATGGTATAAAATGTGAATTAAAAAAGGAGTGCAATCATTTGCAATGCTTTCATTTGACCACAGAACCCAAGGTCTGCCATGATACAGCGGCCCTGGAGCACAGAGGGTTAAAGACCTTGCTCCAACAAATAAATTTGTTATTTGTTTCTCCAATAAATACATTTTATTAACACTTTCTTTTCCAGACTTTTGTTGCCTTCTCTCAAAGATTTTGAGATTCGTTAAAATTTCCTCACAAGTGATATGTTTCCTCTATTATAGCGTAAATAAAATATGGGGAACTGGAATTGGATATGAAAGCAAATACGAAAGTCAAATAAAACACTAAAAATAAATGTTGAATACAAATTCATTGTTTAATTGATTAATAAATAATTTTCACAGTACAAAAAAACGTGTTTAAAAATATTCAAAGATAATTGTTCATACTGGGGACATTATTTTGGGATAAAACACTAGAGAGATAATCCATGTCTTTATTAAAAGGGAATGAACCATTCCACTAATTAAGAAATAGTATTAATTAAGTAGTAACAATAATAATAATAATAATAATAATAATAATAATAGCAACATTTTTCCTTGAGTACACACAAATTCAGAACATTAGGTAATGCATTCAGATCGAAGTCATGATCAAATGTCCTTTCATTTCAGGCAGCTCTGAACAGCACAAAACCTTTGCTTTGTCCATATATACACTGCAAACTGAATTCACCATCAGTTTTATTCATATCTGCAATTCATCTGCCCAATGACCCTGTATAAAGAAATTAATATTAATTCATTATAATATAACTAAGTCAGGCTTAAAAAAGAAAAAAAACATGCATTAATGCATCTGGAACTGATGGATTGTTACCTGGGAAGAATTTGTATCAATCTCTTCCAAGTCTCCATAGCAGCCATTTTTGTGCCGAATTAAATTCCCCCACAGCAGCGAGTGATGGCAGCCGGGACACTCACCCTCTACAGGAAGTAGGTGACCCGGGTCCAGCTTTAAAAAGTGTTGTGCCAAGCAAGTCAGATGACAGGTCATCTTGCAGGAAGGATAGAAGCAGGACAGTCGATCTGAAGTCTGAGAGAAAAAAACATGTGGCTAGTTCTTTCAGCTATATAGTTCCAAACATCGTTTGTTCAAACTGCCAGGCTGTGGACTATTGGCCCTTGGAAAATACCTTATCTATTTCTAATACCAGATTGTATCTGACACAAAAAAGAAATTGACAAATAGAGGTTTTCAGTCTTTTTTCACAAGTGATATTTTGCTCTATAAATCAAGACATCCATAAAAAAGATTGTTTATTAAATTGCCGCATGAGTTAGCTCATAAAACATTTTACTGCAATGGCAATAAAAGCACAAAAGGATGCATATGCTTGTCTACATTGTATTACTTTAAAGTTTAAAAATGTCCCTAAGAAAGATCATTTGACCCCATTGCATTAGCGTTACATTCTCTCCAAGCACATATGGAATGAGAATTAGCTGAGAAATCAGAAAAGATTTTGCACATTGTAAGAACTTTAGAAGCATCCCCAAAAAGGTCATGTATTTGCATTGTATGTAGCGCTGAGTACTGTGCTGCTGAGTTAGATGTGGCATCATGGTCTTAAAGAATCCTCTTGTTAAAAAGTATCAATGATTTCTATGAAGGACATCATTATACCCAACAAGTCTGACACGCTGGTCACAAGCAGCCCTTTGACAGGAATTATGTCACATGTGGGGTACAACACAAGTTGTAGTGGGATTGTAAATATACCTGTATAATCGATCTACACAGTAGACACCGGTCCAGCCGGCTCTCCACTTCCTCCTTGTGTTCCTGCTGTTGTTTCTTCTTAGCCCGCACACAGCCAAATGTCAAAGGGATGTGAAGAGGCGGCTGCAGCTGTGGATCAAACTCCAGGCGGTATTCCTGCCTCAGCCAACGAATGGTGAGGGGGAGACGTCTCCACGGCGCCACCTGGAGCATGTTGGAGAGCACACGCCAGTGAAACTGCAGGCTGGACTCTTTCCTTGTGCGCCGGGTCACATGGGAGAGCCGTCGAGAAATGTGTGGGTGCTGCCAAGCCCACTCAAACTGCAGCAGAAGAAGGGACTTATTTAATGTTGGGCAACAGATGCATAAAAATTATTCCTCCTTGACTACTGCATGTCAGAGTTGGGAAACAGATTAACATAAGCAGCGCGAGGCATGGTATCTTTCAAAATTATACCGGTTTCACAGTATATGAAAGTTTTTTTTTTCATGCATGAGTGGTAACCACATTTTCTACTCATTAGAGAGGAAATACTGTAGCAGATTTACATAGAATGATATATTTTACTGATGATGAGCGAATATTGTAGAAAATAAATTCACACTGGCTTTAGGTTTGCAAGGTAGCATAAAATTAAGCTGTTTAAAAAAAGATGGCACTCAAAATTCTAATAAGGTAAAGGAATCAGAATGCATAAGAGTTGCAGTCAAAATACAGAAACTTCCTACTGTGGAAATTTCGCAAATAACTTCAAAAAACATATTTTGTACACCAACAGACAACTCCATTAACTGCAAAGTTCAGAATGAACAGCAAGCAAATAGAGCTAGGTGATATGTCATATAAATTGAATCTCCAATTTTTTTTATGTTTAGATGACAGCGCCAAACTCGTTGTGCTGCTTCCTTTAGTTGCCACAAATATTAAACAAATTTTACAGAGAGCTTGTTGAACGTTCACACTACTAATGAAACCGCGACCCTTTAGGGAACAAGCTCTTTGGATTCGTCAGAGCACGTTGCCATGCTGTATTTTGTATTTCACCTATTGTAATGCATTATTGCTTGTTGTTTCAACACCAAGGATTTGGTATTGGTTTGGTGTTGTATGTTTCTTTCTTTCTTCAATAATGAATTAATATCATATAGCACTCAGCAATTCACCTCGGTAATTCACCTTTAGACATTTTGCCTCGGTTTCTCACTCCAACAGTGTCACATGAAAGACAAGTACAAGTAATTTTTTCTATTCCCATATAAAATGTATAAAATTAATAGTGACTAGCTTCTGAAATAGAATACAGACTGTATACACATTGACTTCACAATAAAATAAAGATAATATTAAAATGAAGAGGTATGATCCAAGATATTGTGTGTGGATAGACACTTGCACCTACCCTTAGAGCAGCAATATCAGACGGAAAGCCATGGATGATAAGAACCATCTCCCTACAGTCAATCACAAAAAAAATATATATTTTTTTTAATCTTTATAATATATACCAATTTATTAGATAAATTGTGCTTATTCCTTTATTAATTAATCATGTTTTCAGGTACATGCAACTACCATACAACTACTATACAACACAATTAATATCTAATCAGGGTTTCCTTTGCCATTGATGGACAGAGTAGACTCCTGATCTACAGTACAGAGCAACAAAGTAGCTACAGTAAAATATACATACTGTAGTGTCGCCGTCCCTCCATGTGCATACCCATGAGCCCAGAGATGTTCTTGTTATTTTAAAGCTTATTGGGGTGGATTAAGTGTTTGAGTGCTCCTCTTTCTGCTGATGTAATTGGCTGTACTGGTATTTAAATGACTTTCCGTCTTACAATACAACAGTTTATGAGTTGGGTGAGCAGTACCGTCATTCAGTACCGTATTCATCAGGGTGTAATGCCTGACTGACTTGTTCTCTTAATTCTGTTTCTAACATCCAATCACTGATTATTAATGTTTAACAACCAGTCACTGATCATCATTTTCAAATGACCAATCACTAATAATCACAAACAATGTCTGAACCATTTGTTACTAGCAACCACTCACTGACCGCAACTGCCTCTAATAGATAATTACCTGATTACCAAATTTCCTAAAAAACAATCATGATCGTATAACCATCTCAAAACAACCAATCATTGATCACCACTGTATCCAATGAATAATCAGGGATCAACATTGTCTCCAAAGTACCAATCATTGTTTTGATCGTTGTTGTTCCTACCAACCAATCACTGATATACATTGTCCCTAAAGACCAATCATGAATCACCACTGACCCCACCAACCAACCACGGGTCATCATAGCTCCTAAAAGCATATAACTTGATCGCTATTACCACTTTATAGAATCGACACAGTAGTTATATAACTACTGTGAATACTTAAATAAATAAAAAATATATATAAATATACAGCTAATTTTGTAATTCCATTACCAAATGCCTCTACTACACAAAAAATGATTATAATGTCCCGCTCTTACATGTACACGTTTTCAATGAATTTGACAATGACCCGGTGAATTCATGCTACGATAGTTAGGATACTAATACAAAACGATCCATGTATGTGTAGCTGATAACCTGATAACACGAAGGGCATGTATGTGTAGGAGCTTGTCTTGAAAAGCCTACCACGGTCCTCTTCCGCTGGTCTTCTTGGCTCCTCCTTTGTGTCTCCCGGCGTTGTGCTGGCCGATCCTCCGCTCGGGGTTCACCGTGAAGCCGATGTAAATGCGCCCCTTAAATTTTGGGTTGGTGCAGTATAGCATGTAGACGCCATAAAAACTCTCCACCTCCACCACCATTATAATACACCAACCTCCTCAAGCTCAAAGTCCAGCAGGATGCAAATGTCACTGATTCCCGCACGTACACTCCACCATCCTGGCAAAGATCCACTGCAACCCGGAATGCCCCAAATATTAGACGGAGAAAAAGCCACACTCTGCCTGTCCGACTCATCTAATCACATTCATGCATTCATTCATTCATTCATTCATTCATTTAACCATCCTTTAGTTTGAAAACAATCTTTTTCATATAGTATCGCTCAAATATCGCCTGGCAATTTTAAAATCAAAATGATACAAACCTAGAATAAAAACCCAGCACCTAAACTAAAGTGATGTACATATTTTCTCATCAATCGTATGTTGAAATCGCGCGTTTCTTTTTATTTAGTTCAGTTAAACGCTTACTTTACGTCAGACAAATACGTAGACGCCTATATCTGTAAAGGACCTCAGGTCTTCGCGTGTAGAAATGAAAGAATCTGATTGGCCCGTGAGACGGCGACAGGGGGGCTCTTAGCGTGTTTCAAATGTGCTCATGTCAGTGCTCTACTGGATATAGCACAGAAAGTATTACTTCACCCCCTATGTAGTGCGCTTATATAGGGAGCAGGAAGTCATTTAGGCTACGGGCATTCCGTGTCTTTGACGCTATACTATTTTTTCCTGCATTTCCTGGCCAGTTCACTCAGCCTGTAGTGTACAGGACTATTGCATCGCTATATTCACTGTATGTCCTTTGTGTGCTTTGATGACCGTCACTATTGTATTAAGAAATGGCAATTACTACTGATCATATTCGGGACAAACTGATAGCAGAAATTGGTGCAGTGCACGTGGTACGTTGTGATGGGTTCAGATCAATGATGATGGATCCAGATCTATAAGTCTCCTCCAAAATCCTGATCGTAGTGCAGGTTTGCTGTGTGCTTAAAAAAATCGGTTTCTGTTTCAGGAAGTGGAGGATACATCTGCAAACAGATGTTCTACAAGTTTTAAGGTGGTTGTTGTGTCGCCTCAGTTCGATGGAAAGCCGCTGTTACAGAGACATAGGTAAAAAAAAAAAAGTATACTCCTGGAAATTCCTATATTGACAAATGTGTTACAGAGGTTTAATAATAAACGAAGCTTTGATTGTATACATGATGTGTTTAAAAAAATAGCTGGACACATTCAGAGCATGTCAGTAGCCTGGAAACACCTAGTCTATTATTGTTTTACAGAGACACATGTATGCAACAAAGTAGGTCATGTACAGATGTTTATTATTTCCCCAAATTCTTTATTAGAATGAATAACATCTTTACACATGCTTAGTGTCTGGACTAGGGCTGTAAATGAATTAAAATATTTAATTGCAATTAATTAACACGAATTTCCATGAGTTAACTCGTGATTAATCACACATTTTCTGTTCCCAGTGTACCATAAATTAATCACGTTTATGTTTTTAAAACTCTTATTGTGACACGTTATAAATATATACATTGAATTCAAAATCTTTCCATTTAATGAAATTAATTATTTATTTGATATTTATTTCACTCTTGGAAATTATTCTTTTAATATTAATTTCATGTTAATTTATTTCTATATAGTTTTTTTTTGTGGTTCTTTTAATTGTTAAATATGGTACATATTTAAGAATTATGTTCTGTTCAGTTTTTGGTTGCTTTCCATATAAACTTATGATAAGTTTAGGTTACATGCTTAAATATACAGTAATATAGTGAGTAGCGCATACCTGTTGTGAATGCACAACTAGTAGGCATAATTTGTGGACATTTAGGAATTGTGAGTGGATCCACGTTTCTGGGTGTTTTTCCATAATAAAACACATCTATCGCCTTTTTTGTATATCATTATCAGTTTCATTATTGATTTGTTGTTTTTATTTGTTCAGCGTTTAAAGTGTCTTGTTCAATCTCCAACACGACACAGAGTGAGGGAGCCGATCACTCTCATAGTAATTCACACTGCGTTAATCATGCGTTATTAAAATGAATGCCATTAAAGTGAATTTGCGTTGACAGCCTGTCAACGTTTTCCAAACGTTCAGGTGAAATATTTGCCAGGTCAGGTAAAACTTGCTATAAGTGTTCTTCCTTCTGTCTTTCCGACATTGTGATCCAGTTGTAGTATGGAATTGTAGCCATAATTGTTAATTATATTTTTTCACCCAAAATTAAGCTTTGAGCCTTCAACAACCAATCCTGGTATAACGAATCCCTGTACAAAAAAGAGGTAGATTGATGTGAGCAAGCAACATGGCGAGCCTTTGGCAAGACAGACTTCCTTAGGTCGCATGAGAAAGAAACTCTGGGGAAATAAACTGTTCTCTTGTGGGTGGCTTGTGATTATAAAATAATGTTTTCAGTCATAAAGAGAAACAGTACTAAATGTGTTTAAAGTCTGTTCAGGTTGAGGACAATAGTCTTTAGCATATAATGGCTGCAGCTGAGCACAAGTCTGCAGGACCTAGGTGAGATTAGATATTAGCTGAGATCAGATAAAATGAGGTGTGATACTTGAGGAAAAACTACAGGTATACACGTGAGACTCAATACACCAACAGGAAGTGAGCCATAAACACATATCAATCAACTTGCTGTTCATCTCATTAACAGCAGATATGACAAACATAATAATGCATAATTATACATCTAATGGGCTGATCAGTGATCTGTAGGAGCTCATTCATGTGAAACAATATGGTCTTGACTAAAGAGCCATGTTATTATTTTTGAAAATGAATGATGTAATGAACCTCATGCATATGTTTGTGTGTTTTAAAATAGAATGGTGAACACTTGCCTTGCTACTGAGCTGAAAGAGATCCATGCCTTTGAACAGAAGACCTTAACACCAGAGCAATGGGAAAAACAAAAGCAGCAGTGATGTAGAAACATACAGTATGTATGTCTTCTTACACTAACATTGTTTATTTTCTTTTATTTTCAATTAAACATAGAAAAGAACACTTCACTGGAATACACACTCTCTTTTTCTTTACTGTGATCTGCAATTCACTGTTTTACTGACAAGGAATAAATGTTTCATCTCATCTGGCCTGGAAGAGTTTTTTTCATATTTTTCCTTCTGTGATTTTTAATAATCTCTGTTTTTCATTTTTCAGTGATATTTGAATGATAAGTTAACTGACTGGCCCCTGGATTGTCTCTGGTATGCCAGTTAATTACAGGGCACCACACACCTATTCACAACTCACAGGTTAGGTTCAATAGCCAACCTACTAGCACGTTTATAGTGATTAGGAAAAAACACAAAAAAAAACATTGGGATGGGTGGGTGGGACAGGTAAGTGTTACAATTAGACATTAATCAAATTTTTGGCTCAAACTGGGGCACTTATAAAGAAACACATTTCATACAAAACTGGGCAAGGTTCTTGCACATGCAAAGAAATCTGGTGAACTAAAGGCATCTTCAAAAATAAAATAAATCTGTCTTGAAAGGAATAAATAAATAAAAAGGAAGTATGTCACTGCTGGAAAAAATTGTATATTACTCAAGGTACACAAACCATATTCACTGAAAGTTTTGCTTTTCAGAGTCGAGCATTTTCTGTACATCTTTATTTACATTTTAAATGCAAATTAGTTGTAAATAAATGTGGATTGTGTTTTGTATCTAATATAAATGGACCTGACAATAGACAACCATAATAAACAAAACCTTGCTGAATGTTTTTCACTTACAAGATAAAATGTTGCAAGAGCAAAGCAATGAAGGGTTTGCTTTTAAGTGTCTCATTGTCCTCATGTCAAAAATGAAAATGCAGTGTGCAGACAGTTCAGTATTCCGTTCCCCCCTAAGGGTTTTGCTTTTTGATGTAGCA
Source organism: Kryptopterus vitreolus (assembly GCA_030449085.1). Lineage (NCBI taxonomy): Eukaryota > Metazoa > Chordata > Actinopteri > Siluriformes > Siluridae > Kryptopterus > Kryptopterus vitreolus. The sequence continues at coordinate 13,465,795 of JACRUU010000017.1, read as the reverse complement.
TGGAATTCTCCACATTGATAGGTGCGAGCCAAATTGGGACTGCAATTAACATTTGGAAGCTATGAAACATATGCCTCATTAGTTGCTTTTGCAAGGCTGAAATGAAGAAAGTAGGCACATCCATTGCATGGCATCCTAAAATGTTATGATACATAATTATACCTGTATAACCAAAATAATTTTGCAAAAGGAGGCACGTGCAGATACGCTGCTCTCCCATAAAGATGCGTTTTTTTTATTCGTTACTCAGACAGCTGCTGCCTCATCAGCATTTCCATCTAACACAGAATCTGATGGCAAAACAATGGACCACAATGTACAATGACAACGTCTTAGTTTCATTCTATGAAAATGTTATTTGAAAGTGTTATTAAGAGTTTTCAGTATCAATTGGACTGATCAGCAATAAACTAAAACTAGTTCTGTCAAAGTTAACGTGTTAAAAACACGTTAACACAAATCCGCTTTAACGGCACTAATTCTATTGACGTGAGATTAACGCAGCTCGCTTTACTATGTGAGTGATCTGCTCCTTCACTTTGCATTGTGTTGGTGAATGAACGAAACCCTGATACTAGAGAAGTAACTTCAGTCCGTGGCCTTCCCAGAGAATTACAGCATTGACTTTCCACAGCCACGTTTACCGCTTGCAATGTTAGGATCGAATATAAAGGAGGCGACAGATGTGTTCTCCAGTTCTGAACCTTTTATTAACAAAACACCCAGCAATGTGCTTATATCCACTAACTCTTCCTAAAATTTCCCTGAATTATGCCTGCTAGCTGTGAATTCACAACAAGTATGCGCTACTCACTATATTATCATATATTACTGTATATAACCTAAATCTATAACCAGTTTATATGAAAAACAACCAAAAATAAAACGTACCCTATTTAACAATTAAAACACATAAAAAAATTACATTGAAATAAACAAGAAATTCATATTAAAAGAATAATTTCCAATTTGAATTAAACATTAAGAAATTTTACATGAATAATTTTATTAAAGGAAGAGCTTTTGAGTGAAATGTATATATAAATGTATACTCCCAGGGAGTTTTTCCTTGCCACCGTCGCTTTGGCTTGCTCAACAAGAAACAATTAGGGCAAAACTGATTTTCACTTTTCACACATAAGTATTATGTAAAGCTGCTTTGAGACGATGACAAATTGTAAAAAGCGCTTTATAAATAAAATTGAATTGAATTGAATATATTTATAACATCTGTTACAATTATGAAAAGTATTCATCTATGGTACATGTGAAATGTGCAATTAAAATGCGGTTAATCTTAAATTCATTCATGAGAATTGTGCAATTAATTGTGATTAAATATTTTAATCTATAGACAGCTCTACATACACAGGCGCATTTCGGGCCATGTAAACAGGTTTCATTGGGTGAGTGTCACAATGAGTCAAATGCTTCTAAATGAACTCACAGAATAAGAGAAATGGAGAGAGTATGTGCAAGACCTGTGAGTCATGAGCTCATGGTGAATGTATAAAAAGGCCAAGAGAGATATTAACTATTCATTTCTCTATTTTTCATTCTCCCTCCCCATCCCCCAATCTCTCTTCCTCTCTTTCTATGCAATATAAAAACTACTCTTTAACTATTAATTCTCATGAGGTAAACAGATGGTCTCAATGAAATCTCTATTTTAAAAAATTCACCTTATTCACAAAAATAAATCCCTAAAAATATATATTCTGAATTGTGGAATGAATCTCATTTTATTTGCTAAATGTTGAATTTGCCCTCAAGTGTGATCATTAAAAAGACATAAAATCATGGTGGTGAGCAACCGAGTACTTATCATTTATAATCCATTAACACATCCCTCAGTGTGTCTCGTCCATACATTACACATTGTCATTAACAAACCATTAATTTTAGCAATCACTTACACTGTTTGGCTGGCCTGCCATAGTTTTAGCAATTAATGTTACAAACATAATAAACTGGTTTCATAAACAAGAATGACCCATAATTATTTTACTGGAACTTATTTATTTGATGTGCTAGTCTGCTTACATATTAACAAATACTTGGTGACCTTGCAAATGGTTGGTGCACCCTTCATTTGAGGAACTGCGATGCAAGGTCTGACTGGTGCATACAAGAAGCATTTCAATAGCAGCAGATAACCATTTGCAACAGCCCACAGTAGTAAACAAAAAAACCTAAATGATTGGTCAGGAAATGAGCAAGAATGAAACAAATGCACTCCTGAGAGCTCCTGTACCACAACTCCTGTGCTCATCCGCTTCTGCCACAATGAACCAAACTGAACAGCTAGAAACAGAAACACATATTCTTCTTTGAATGTGAAATCATGATTATGATTAAAATTACTGATGGAAAATGAACACACAAAAGCTAGCACATGTCTGAGTCGACATTTTTTAAAGATTAGTCACTCATAAACAGAACCAGGATTGATAGAGGAGGAGGAGATCTACATCAGTCTACAGTATATATTTCATTATTCATTGTGTATTTTCATTGATTTCATGTCCATTAGAAGGCATAATATTTTGACGTTTTATACAAAATTTCACGTCACGGATGTATGCACTACATGCATATTATGGGGGTGATATCCATATAGTTTTTCAAATATTTTATACATAATTTTTTTTAGATGTGATGCTGTGTTTTTAGTTTTATTATTTCCAGGAGACTTTCTCACATGAATCAAACCATATTTTGTCACATTTATGTAAGTATATTATGTAAGTATCATTACATCTTATAGCTTTTTCATGTTTAGGTAAGCATACATGAAATATATGGTTTGGGAGTGGAAGACATTGAGTGGCCTGTTATAGAACTTTGAAATCGGAATTGCAATGCTAATTGCATTGACTATACATTGGTATACAAATCTCTATAACTACACTCCAAAATCTAGTGGAACAACTTCAAGGTGAATGGAGGTATTATGACAACCAGTAGGGACTAAATGTGGAATGGATGGGATAAACTTTTGTTCATATATTGTATAAAATACTAAGATTTCAAGCCTCCGAAGCTTCAAAATAATTATTTAGGTTGTATCTCTGTGGAAATCTCTGTGGAAATCTTTAAAAGTTCTGTTCTACAAAATCTACAATTCCAACATAAACTGTATCAATCCAAAGAACTGTATCAATTCAAATCATTGTTTAAGACACCATTTTAAACAGAGATTGAGCTGGCACATATACTGTGCCACCTTTATTTTGTAGTTCATGTCTGAATTAATTACATGTGCTATATTGCATCATTACATTCTGAATTATTCATGTCTTTCACACAGTAGAAACTCAGAGATGCAGATAAGTGCAGTGTGAAGCACAAGTGTGTGCAGATGAGTGTGTGTTGGGGGTGTCATTTGCTATTAAACCCTTGAGCTCAATACCTGCTGCTCTGTTTTTTATTTCCTCAGCAGGGTTAATATTCTCACTTTAAGATATAGACTAGAGCTTCGCAAATAACATTGCACATAATTACTCTCTGCTTCTAAAAATGAAACATATATATGCATAATAAAAAAAAGCACTTTAGCAAATAATTAAAAAAAAGAAAAAGTCCTTTGACATAGGTATATTTAATATTTTGTTAACATACACTGTATACTTGGGTGTGTGTCCATAACATCTACCAATGGACACCACTGCATACATTATACAGAAGCTATAGTCTTTTGTGTTCTGTTCGACTTTACATACTTTTATTTTGAACATCACTGTCCACATTTAAGTATAACTGATCTCCTCATATTTCCTCCTAATTAACAGCTTAGAAAAGAGGTCCAATCTCTGACAAAGTGCAGTCACAACAGCTACAGTCAGTGCGGAACACCACAAACACATCTGCACATGCAAGATTACGAGGTTCACATCTAGCCATTAGTCACTGACTTTCTTTTTTAAGATTTGGCTGGTATGTTCATTTAGAGTAACTGATGTTGTCACTGTGCAATGTAAGAGCAAATAATTTGGTAAAAGAAATTAAAATAAAAAAATGAAGAAAAAGTGAAGAAAACTGATTATTGCAGCACCTGTTAGTGCATGGGATATATTAGCAGCATTGTAAGTGAACCTTTTCTCCATTAAGTTCTCCAGCAATTTGAGCTCTTTGCCTGTTGGATCGACCACCCTGTCCAGCCTTTGCTCCGATACATGCATCATTGAGCATCATTGATATTGTTGCCAGTTCATCACTGTACCTTCCTTGGATCACTTTTGATGGAGACTGACCACAACCGACTATGAACACCCCACAGGACCTGCAGATTTGGACATAACATCAAATTGTTTACAGAATGTTTACTTGCTGCTTAATATATCCCACCCTCTAACAGGTGCTGTGCAGATTTTTTTCATATATTCATATTCATCTTCTACCGCTTTATCCGATCTTCCCTCGGGTCACGGGGATCCTGCGCCTATCTCAGGCGTCTATGGGCATTAAGGCAGGATACACCCTGGATAGAATGCCAACCCATCGCAGGACACACACACACTCACACACACATTCACACAATCATTCATTCATTCATTCATACATCTTCTACCGCTTTATCCGATCTTCCCTCGGGTCACGGGGAGCCTGTGCCTATCTCAGTCGTCTATGGGCATTAAGGCAGGATGCACCCTGAATGGAATGCCAACCCATCACAGGGCACACACACTCACATTCACACACACATTCATACACTAGGGACAATTTTCCAAGGTGCCAATCAACCTACCGTGCATGTTTTTGGACCGGGGGGGAGGAAACCGGAGAACCCGGAGAACCCGGAGAAAAACCCCCTGAGGCACGGGGAGAACATGCAAACTCCACACACACATGGCCGAGACGGGAATCGAACCTGGACCCTGGCGGTGTGAGGCGAACGTGCTAACCACTAAACCACCGTCTCCCGATTTTTATTCATGTGCAATCAAATTTCTTGACGTTTTGCTGAAACTCAAAAGAAGCTCACTAGGAACAACTTCCTTCAGCTTTTGTTATAGTTTAGATAATAATATTTTTCACGTTTTGTGGACAGCTGTCTCCTAAATGAATCCTGTTACACTCAAATCAGTAAAGCAGCATTGCATGTACAGGTGAAACTTGAAAAATTAGAATATTGTGCAAAAGTTCATTTATTTCAGTAATGCAACTTAAAAAGTGAAACTAATATATGAGATAAACTCATTACATGCAAAGCAAGATAATTCAAGACGTGATTTGTCATACTTGAGATGATTATGGCTTACAGCTCATGAAAACCCCAAATCCACAATCTCAGAAAATTTGAATATTACATGCAATCAATAAAACAAGATTGTAATAGAACAATACTGGACATCTCTGAAAAGTCATAATGTCATGCATATGCATAAAATCATATACTAATTAGAACATCGTGACATTCAATCAATAAAAGGTCATGGACTCCATTCTGTTGCAAATCCAGAATCATGGACATATCTATTACATGAACAAGATTTCTATTTGTCAATGAGATGAAGTACAGGTCAAAAACAAATCATCTCATAAAATTAGAACATTACATTCAATCAATAAAACAAGGACTGTTTAGAACAATATCGAACCTCTGAAAAGTATAATCATGCATATGTATTCAATACTACACGCATCTTGTACTGTGTCTCCATTCTTCCTCCAGGGTTTGGGTCTATGGTTTCTAAATGAGATGCAAAACTTGCTCTCAACAGAAAAGATGACTTTAGAACACTGAGCAACAGACAGGTTCTACGACAACAGACCAGAAATATGACATTCAAAGCCCATGTTCAAGGTCTGTCTGTGTGTGGTGGCTCTTGATGCACTGACTCCAGACTCATTAAGAAAGTCTCCAATACTTTTGAATGGACATTTCCTGACAATCCTCTCCTGCTGCCTGTGCACATTTTTCTTCCACACTTTTCCCTTCCACATAACTTTCTATTAATGTTCTTTGATACAGCACTTTGGGAACATCCAACTTCTTTTGCAATTACCTTTTGAGGCTTTCCCTCTTTATGAGATCTTCCCACAATCAATAACAATCATGATTGTGATTCCTACTGAACCAGACTAAAGACCATTTAAAAGTTCAGAAAACCTTTGCAGGTATTATGGTTTAATTAGCTGATTAGAGTGGGACACATTTTTACAATACTCTAATCTTCTGAGATTGTGGATTTGGGGTTTCCATGAGCTGTAAGCCATAATCATCTCAATTATGACAAATCACAGCTTGAACTATCTTGCTTCGCATGTAATGAGTCTATTTCATATTTCATTAGTTTCACCTTTTAAGTTGCATTACTGAAATAAATGAACTTTTACATGAACTTTTACTTTTTCTAATTTTTCGAGTTCCACCTGTATGTGTCCTAGTGTAAGCAACTACTCTTTTAAGCAGACAAATGGCAGTTGCATACAGTCTGTGTTTCTAGAAGATTTTGGATAACTAGCCACCCCACCCATATGTGGTTTCACACGAAATAGGAAGCACACAATTATATAGAATGACTTTGAATTCTGCTACACTGCTATATTCCTTTCCCTGGAAACAAGAAGCTCAAATCTGTTCCAGTATGGTAATGTAGCTGTGCACAAAATGTGGTAGTGCCCTGAATAGGGCTCCGTGCCTCAATCTCACTGAACACCTTTGGGATATGGGATGAACTGAAACACTCACACACTAACACTTGTGTTTGAGTGGATATAAGAATATATGAATGGAAGAAATGAATGAATATGATCTAATTGAGAGCTATGTTTGAAGAAAGGAAGTTATGTTGTTGAAGTTGGTGATGAGGTCCAACTTTGGAATTCAGTGTTCTACAAGCATATATTGTTGTAATGTGTCACAGTGGAAGGGTTGATGTCAACGGATTCAGAGCAACACAGAATCTATCATCTCAGTCAAGAAACATGAACATGTTTAAAGTGGCATTCTGCATTTATTGAACAGACGTTAATGTTGACACTCATGCCCAGCATCTGCACATATAGGCTCTGTTAAAAAAAAAAAATACAAACAATGGAAAAACTGAAAAAAGACTTTCAATGACAGGGGAGCAAAGTGAAAGCTTGTAAAATGCGAACACTTAAAATATATAATTTTCAGAATTTCTAGAGTTGAATTACAGAGGCAATAAAAAAAAACATCACAATATATTCTTCTTATGGCTACATACAAATATACACAACTCAGATGGCATGAATGTAAAGTAGATACACTATTGGCCTTTTGTCTCAGTAACATTGTTTTTCGTGATCATTTGCTTTGTGATTTCATCCTTACCTAGCCTAATTGTCAACTCCAGCCTCCATTTTATTTCAGTTCAAAAAAGAGTTTTCCTCAATTCCAAGAGCTTGGATGAACAAGAGCTGTCATATAATAACTAATGATTGAAATGTTTGGGTTTTTGGTTCTGTATACTAGACAAATTGCCTAACTGTTGTGCATTAAAAAAAATATGTAAGCAGCACCTCATTCATTGAGACTCATTAAAAACACATACATGATGAGTAAAAGTTCAGAAATTTGGTGTGCACTCATTCATTTTCCCATACAGCTGTCTCTAACACAAGCATTTCTTAATAGCACTCAGTATGGACAGACTCACACAAACGCCATTACATCCTACAGAGCCCACAGTTACAACGAAACAAATATTTCACTTCTCTCTGTATAAAAAGACCACACAAGTAATACTTTCAGCAAATTTTTAACTCGAGAGTACCTACAAAAAGAGCTGAAATTTAAAAAGATCTTGACTATTTGTCATCGAGGTAATGGTTTAGAAAGATCAAGATTTGAGGTTACATTGGCCAGCCTTAAAAATTACACAACTGTATAATAACTCCAAAAATAACCTTCTTCAAACACAGTTCAAAACCATGTGTCTCTCCGTGGTGTGGGATTTCTGGTGGAATCGCAGGCCGCCGCAGTTCCGGAAACGCTTCCCGCACTGGCCACACACATACGGCTTCTCACCCGTGTGGATACGGAAGTGGCGTGTGAGAGCCCCTGAGTGCCGGAACCGTACTCCACACACAGAACAAGAATATGGTCGTTCTCCGGTGTGAATACGCAAATGTGTCTTTAGGTTTTCCATGCGGTTGAAGTCCCGGCCACATTCGTTGCAGTGATATGGGCTACAACCTGGAGGAAACAGCTGCTGTTTGACAGGTCTTCCTTCGCTTCCTACTTTAGCTGGGTTAGCAGCCCTCACTCTGTGTCGGTGACTATGATGTCTGCGCAGATCGCTGGCCCGGCTAAAGGAATGGCCACAGATTTTACACTGGTGCACCCTTGTCGGGACGTTTGTCCTCATCTGGACATCGGCGTTTTGAGGCGCAGGATGGACAAGGTGAGTTCTGGCTACTGACTGATATAAAGCACCAAAGGAGGCTGAGCAGCCAGGATTAACAGCAACAGGTGCAGCAATCATGTCTGCAGCATCTAAAATATGAAAAAAACGTTGTTGGTACCCTTCTTATATTCAGATCATCGCATTATAACCATAGTAGTCACTTTATCCTAAAAATACTAACAGGGCAGCATAATACATACATCCCAGTGCAGTGAGAGATTGTATAAATTTAAACATCCAAACTATTCAAACTACATGTTGTTTTTTTATGATATCATAAATGGGAAACATTTTCACACTTTTATATGATTCTTTGGCTTTTAAATACCTATACATCACATTGACAGCTTTTCCCTAATCATTATTTCAAGCAAAATCAGCAAGCAACTTTAAATGGTAAAGTGTTTAGCCATAAGCATCTGCAGAAATATGCCACTAAGAGAGAGAGAAAGAAATGCCCCAATAACCAAGAAATATAAATATTATATATACTGCTTGTTCATGCATATGAATATACATACTACTTAATTAATAAGAAGCAATACTTTCACCTCAATAAAAGGATTGGAGATAATCAGCCCAATTCAATTGCTTATTAATATCCACTGTGCCTAAACCTGCTGCTCAGACGATTGAAGTCTGACTTTACACCTGCTAATTTTTCATGCTAATGTGAATGTTTTATTTTCAGGCAGTAACTTTTGCAACTTGTCTGTTTTAATCCCCTTTGGTTTAGGTGACAATTTCTATGCATGTCCTGCAATAACACCTACCAACTACATACAATGTCCTACTTACATATTTCTGTCACAGGTTTTGCAATAATTCACACATTTAGACCCCCAGTAGCATGGTAATGCCATGATGTCACAGGTGTGATTGCACACAATGTATTAATAGTAGGGATTTTCCACCATACGCTTTAACCATATGAAGCCATTCAGATGAATTGGAACCAACAAAGGAACAAACCAAATTATGAGTTGTATTTAAATATTTTCTTCATATAAAGGCCGATGAAGATACCTCGATGAAGTCTATCATTACAAATGTAGATGAATTCATTTCTTTAAAAATCCTTGTTTACCATTATTTTTCATTTTAATTTTTAATGCTGTAAATGTTTCCTAAAAAGAAATCTAAAGCTAGACGACGAGTTCTTACCAAGACTATGATTAGGTCCACCACTTGCATTCTCGTTCAGATCAATTTGTGGTGCCTCGGGGTCAGGCCTCCAGTCCTCCAAAAGTTTAGACTGAACCAACGCTAGTCTGTCTGGCTCAAATTCTTCATCATGCTTATCAAAGCTGCAGCTTGGCCTAATGTCATCATCGTCATCCAGATTCTCATCATCCGCAACGTCTTCTCCAGAAACATGTTCCAGTGGTGGTTCTATGCCCTCTTCTTTTTTGCAGACTGGCTGCTCAAGAGATGGTGGATTCTGGTCTCCGTGTATGTCTTGGCTACATTGTGCCAGCTGTTGATTCTCTGGAATAAGGGACTCATGTGGTGGGCCTGTAAAGGTAAAATGATAAAAAGCACAATTATTATAGCAAAACAAACAGTCAACATAGGGTTCATCACAACGCAAGACATTACAACCACACAGCAGACTGAAAACCAAAGGCAAAGTATATAAAATAACCTTTGGACTTTCATATCCCTTATACTGGAATCTTTTCTAGGCAGTCAGTATATTTATGTTTGGGGTTCGGTTCTGTATGGAATAAAGAATAAAAGGAAGGTATGCACCACCAAACATTATCCTTAAAATGATGAATATACTATAATCTTTCCTAATATTCAAGGACAAGTTTTTTTTTTTTAGTAATACTAGTGATAGATTAAATCAACATTGTTCATTAATAGAATTATTAGTTCCTTGTTACTCTTCTTAAGTACATTCCCATTACTTTTCTCCGTGCATTTTCTATATCATATGTATTTTTTAAATACCTTTTTATTTCATTTTTCTTCAATGTGTATAGCACAAGCACGAAAACTTCCTTTAGTTGCAACCCATGATACTTGTCAATAAAGGTAATTCTGATTTCAAGAGAAAATAAAAACCAGGCCGCCCCTCACTTCTTGGTGAACGCAGAAATGGGGTTAAATGACAACCTGGCGCGGCAGCCTCGAGTCTCCAGTTCTCGCGAGAGTTTGCGCGAAGTAACTCAACGTATGTCTATAACAATGGAAACCTCTCTGTTTACGTCGGAGCATGAATCCCGAATTCACATACCTGCTTAAAAAAAAAGATATAGATCATGCACTTTTTTTTTAAACATTTGAATAGGTTCAAAAGCAGGTCAATGTAAAGGAGAATTGCTCATCTGCGTCTGCTTACTGTTGGAGTAATATATATATATATATATATATATATATATATATATATATATATATATATATATATATATATATATATATATATATATATAACTAATGTGTGTACTTGTAAGTGCAGTAGAAATGTGAATTGAGGTCAGTTTTTGTAAGGAATCATATTTTGTTCAAATATACCACCATGACGGTGTCCATGTCGGCCCACCCCTGACCCTGACTTGCTAATTGATTAATTGATTACCTGACTTCTGTTCGCAAGACTGCACTGCTAAGGATGTTGAGCCATGCAAGTCACGTGACCGAACGCTTCCATCCTCACGGATCTCACAGAAGGAGTCGTCCGGTGGCTGGGAGCTGCTATCGTATCGGCATAAGCGCTCCGCTTCCTGGGATGTTGGGCTCTCTCCTGTCCCGGAGCATCGGCGCTCACACTTTGTCTTGTTTTCTTGTCGCTGGCAGAACTCGCTTTCACCACCACAATCATCATTCTCCTCCTCATCGTCGTTCACTTCATCATACTCAGTCTTGCTCTTCCTGCCTTTCCTCGCGGTGTCGAGCTCGAGCTCGGCGGACTGCAGACGCGTCTTGAGGTACGAGTTCTCCCGCAGCGTCTCCTGCATCTGATCACGCACGTCCCCCAGAGCCTGGCTCACTAACTTGCTCACCTCCACCACCGCGATCTCCACGGCCACCTCGAAAGCTCGGTGGATGGTCGCCGCGAGCTCGTCTTGAAAAGAAAGCGAGACCTCGCCACTCACAGCCAGCGCCGACGAGCTGCGACGCGTCTGCATCGTCCCAGAGACCAGTCACCAGCTACCCCAAGACCACAGGAGTGTGTCGGATACACCACGTCTCACGACTGAGAGCCCCCCTGGGTGAAAGTGCTCTTAGCGACTCGGACGCCCCTTGTTCCGGGATGAGCAGACAGCGATCGCATCCCGTCTGTGTAAATCGCGTTAAGTCACTCTGAGCCTGGTATATATAAAACAGACACACCACCGAAAGATGCATTTCAAAATAAAAGTCAACCATGTCCCAAAACTGTAACTCGAAATACACGGATCAGGCACAACATTATGACCACCTGCTTAATATTGTTTTGGTCCCCACTTTGCTGCCGAAACAGTCCTGCCCCTTCTAGCATTATCAGCATTAACTTCCTCAGCAATTTGAATTACAGAAGCTCCTTCATCAGCATGGATTTGCTCGCCAAGTGCATCAATGAGCCTTGGCGACCAACGACCCTGTCGTTGGTTCACCGCTATTCTTCCTTGAGGGCAAAATGTTTACTTACTGCCTAATATATACCACCCACTTGACGGTACCATGATAGAGTTAAACAATATAATTAATTTCACCTAACCCAGTCATAATGTTATAATGCCATATTGCTATGCCTTGTCTGTGTTAAACAGTTCAGCAGATTATTTATTCTTTTGAGGAACCCATTTTGATTCATTAAACTTCATGCAACCCAACTAATAGGCATGTACAAGTGTACACGTGTACAAGTCAGTGCACTCTTAGTGCTGGTCCCAGGCCAGGTAAATTTGGAGCATTGCACTAAGAAATGCATCCAGCGTAAAATGTGCCAAATTAAATTCCATCTTCATCCATCAGGGTCACAATTGACTTGCTGCCTATGATGCACACTGGGTCTAAACAAGGGGCCAGGTCACTGAGGCACTGTACACATCTACACAGACTTGTACATACACTTATAGAAAACAAAAAGAAATCTTAGACTTGTCAGTCCACATAGAAACCTTAACCCTGGTTGTTGTGATTAAACAGGTAGAACTCGGAAGAAAACATGATTTAACCATGTGCTCAGAGTTGGCAACTCTTCCCATGCAGTCTGAATACACGCACACTTTCTGATATTAAACACACTGTGACGCTCACCAAATTATTTACAGTGTGTCACACAACAAGCAGGTCACACAAGTTCCTATCTTAATCATATTTTACATAAATGACAAAAATAATATTGCTGTAATAGGTTAGTTCCTGTTAAAATTAAAAACATATCTTCAATTTGTCTTCATTCAGAGTCACATACAACTATTTCATTTATATAATGATGCTTGTTTGTGAACAGCTTGAGGTTTTTACACTTTTCTGTTTTTTTACCTTGATTTTCTATTTTATCATCACCTGCTTTTTATTTTAAATGTCAGTCGTACTTTGATCAATTACACATGTTTGTTTAGGGAGAATTTGGTCAGTAGTTAAAAATAAACTACATGAAAGATTGAATTATTTTATGTGCAAAATTAATTATAAGCCTGAGTCGCAAATGGTTGAAAGGTTGAGTGGATCAAAGATTCTGGTGAAACATTTGGGTGATTAATTAATCATTTAAACAGACCAATCAAATCATGAAACCAAGAACCTCTGTATATTAACATTTTATGTAAGAGCCCAGCAGTGCCAGAATTTTGCAGTTGACAATTGAACAGTTGACAGATTAATTTATAACAGAGGTTAGGATTGTATTTGAACACATGACCTTCCAATACACAGTCATTACATTTACATTTACGGAATTTGGCAGACACCTTTTAAGCCTAAACGAATTGGGAAGTGAGACAGTATGAGCATAGTCATGGGATCTGAACTTATGCTCTTCATTAACCACTGAGATAAAACTGTCCAATGTGTGACCTGTTTAGTAGTACAGGACCGTGTGGGACCATGTGTTTTTTCCAATACCACCATAGCCAGGCAGAGAAAAGTGGAATTCCTGTTCATGGATAAACTGGAATGTACCTGCCACACTCACAGTGTGAACTGTAAGCATTTTGCATAAACAACAGTAACCAATCAATTCACGAATAACGTCAGATTAAATATACAGACGGACATATATATTATATATATATAAAAAATAATAATAATATATATATATATATATATATATATATATATATATATATATTTGTGTGTGTGTGTGCTACATTGACTTTATTCTGATAGTTTGAAATTATATTATGCAATGTACATATATAATAGTGTATTCATAATGCATGGGAACTCAAATGAATTATTATTAGCTGTTGGAAATGGAAGAAGACTGACTGGATTCCATTTGTTTTTTTCCCAATACCACCATAGCCAGCCAGAGAAAAGTGGAATTCCTGTTCATGGAAAAACTGGAATGTACCTGCCACACTCACAGTGTGAACTGTATGCATTTTGCATACACAACAGTAACCAATCAATTCATGAATAACGTCAGATTAAATATACAGACGGATTAAATAAAAAAAAGAATATATCTATATATATTATACATATATATATATATATATATATATATATATATATATATATATATATATATATATATATATATATATATGTGTGTGTGTGTGTGTGTGCTACATTGACTTGATTCTGATAGAAATTATATTATGCAATGTACATATATAATAGTGTATTCATAATGCATGGGAACTCAAATGAATTATTATTAGCTGTTGGAAATGGAAGAAGACTGACTGGATTCCATTCGTTTACCTTGTGATTTCACTTCGCCTTCGCGGCCACCGTAGACTCATAATCTAGGAAACAGACTAAACAGATTGCAGGTATTTTGGCGAGAATCGGTCAACTGGTACGTGGTTTCTTCTTCATCTTCCCGGTTTTCTTCAATTAAATATATTGATACTGCATGAAATGCTTAATTTCATGTCGAATGTTTCTTTCATTGCTGTGACTCGTTTCTCCCTGTTGTATGTAGCTGTGTTATTATTTTTTATTCAAAATCTGTATACAGTAGGTAGTGGATTAGCTAGCGAAGGTCCTCGAGGTTAACCTGCTACCGGAAGTGAAGGGGAAATGGCGAGGGAATAATATAAATATACCATCCTTCTTGTTTTTTTTAAAAGCTGTAAATATGTGACCAGGATATGATGCCATGTTAGGTGTGGCAACATCGCAACGGAGAACTGATTTCCAAACTGAGATTGATCTCACTCTGTGGTTACGTTTTACTCTATTGAGACGTGTGGCGTGAACTCCTTTCCCTTATGAGGAACACAGAACTGTTATTTGATATGCATTAGCTTACTTTATTAATAATAGTAGTAGTAATAACCATTCATCATAATAACATTCTAGGGGTCAGTATTAGCTTCAAAAGTAAAAGAATGTTTGAGTTAAAAAAATGAATGAAATGACTATTTTGCTCGTGCATAATTGTGCTTCCTTTTAGTTCCTTATGGCTGGGACAGGTGAACTGCTTCAGTCTTCACACTGACACACAGAAAGAGGTACATAAAAAGCTAATTATTGATATAAACCTACTTTTTATTACCCATTAGAAGTTCATAGTGATACTGTGGCCAATACTTACCCTTACATTCCTCCTTGTTTATAACTCGTTGGACAAGAGTGTCACAAGTCTGATGCATAATAAAGAAGGTTTTCCTGTTCCCATTACTCCAAAACTACAGGAAATCTGGTAGTTTCTTGCACTTTATTGATACACATAAAACAAATATTTGATTGAATATATACAGCAGGAATCCAATAGTACATGTCTGGCTTGAACTTGAAATGACCCCTCCCCTAAGCTTCTGTTTATTACTCCATTGAACAGTCTTCTCTCTGTTTACTTGAGCACTGATAACAACCATAAGGGCTCATGTTAGGACCCTTTTGTTGTTAGGTGATGCATTTTTTTATAGTCAACTTTGACCACAAATCAATATTTAAGCTCCATTTAAACTGTATGATAGTGTACCCAGCATCGATCTGAAGTCAAACCTTGCCAGGACGCAGGAGTCTCATATCGTACGCCTGTGTGTGTTGTGTTATGAAGAAGGATGAAGCTGCGGATACACTTCGTGGTGGACCCCATGGGCTGGTTCTGCCTCAGCGCAGTGCTGTTCATCTGGCTCTACAACACAGTCCTCATCCCCAAGCTGGTTCTCCTGCCACACTATGATGAAGGACATATACCTGGAGCAGTAGTTGTCTGTGAGTTGCGGTGACTAATACAAGTTATAATTAGAATCTTATGATACTGTCTGTAAAATAATCCTGCACTTTTTTTTATTTTAACATAATGTAGGTGCATCTTCTGTTCATCTCTCTTTAGAATCAAGCTGAACCTGTCTTTTCTTCAGGCTTATTTTGCATGCCTGTGACACTCACATGCATGCACTATTCAGCAAAGATATTGTTCTTGATGATTACTGGTGTTTGGTCACTAAGCAGTATCCTGTTTTACAGCAATTGACATTTCTTTGGTCTTCACGTTCAGAGATAAAATCTGGAATCCAGTTTACATTTTTCTTTAATTTTTTTTTCCACACGTTTATGATAACCAATTGTCCAAACAAGAGGAAGGCTTTTGACTCAAATTACTGCTGACAACATGTATTTTAATGCCAGGCTTCATAAATAAGAGATTGATTATATGATATGGATCACCAACTGCCAACATATCTGTTGTGTGTCTGTAATATGTATGTTCTCAAAAACCTTAATTCTACAGAAAGAAAGAAATAACCATACTTGAGTCATATTTTATTTTGAGTCATTTATTTCTCTTTGATACAGTGGAATGCATGACAAGACTTACATTTTTTGTTTGTCCAGACATTTCAAGGATGCAAAATGACAACGATAGTATCTTGAATGTTCTCATACTGCTATCGGACGGGTTTTTCAGGCTACATTCTGCGCACTATATAATGCCTCCACACTACCCCCCAGTATTTAAAGTACACGTGTGAAGTCCTGAAATGTGAGGAAACTGTAGAGATGTTTATCCTGATTTTCACGCCCCAGTATACCTTGGGAAGGACATGGTAATTAGCTGATCATTTGGAACTTGTGTGTTAAACAATAAACTGTGCAGGGTTGCAACTTCTTGAAGAAGACTGCTTTTCAGTCGTAATCAGTAGTAATTTTTCTCTCCGTCTCTCTGTCTCTGTGTGTGTGTGTTCATTCCAAGGTTACTACCTAGCATCACTCTTGTGTGTGGCTGCATTGTTAAGGGCTTCCACTGCAGATCCAGGACGACTTGAGCAAGACCCCAAAATTCCCTTAGCAGGTAGTAAACGAATTAATGGCATTGCGATTTTTCCCGCCGCAAACAGAAAAAGACCAGAGTCTCAATTTAGGCCGTGCACATGTGGCGTGTGGTCACGTGACTTTCCAGCGCATAGTTAAAATAGCCAAGAGTGTCAATAAACTGTTAAATGGCGATGTTTTGCCTTTAAAATGTACAGATCTGTCATTCCCACGTAATCGGCAGAGATCTTTCTGCTTCCGGTTTGGAAAGAACAAACGACAGGCGATGGTTTAACAGCATTTTTTATTTGTTTAATTTTTTAAAAAGTTTTTATTAACTTTTGCCCTGGCGCTTCCCTTCCATCGTACTCATGTCGAAGCACACGCCCACGTCTGTCCTTGACGCCGACCCAGCAACTAACGCACACTCGCGGATCGCTTTCATCCTACATCCTGCAACTCCCACACCATAAAAATAATTTGCAACCTTATTAAAAAAAAAAAAAAATAATATATATATATATATATATATATATATATATATATATATCTATACTTATATATATATATCTTTATAAGATATATATATATATATATATATATATATATATATATACTATATATATATATGTATGTCTATATATAATATATATATTATATCTATATATATATATATTCCATATATACATTTATATCTTTTATAAAGTGTATGTATGTGTATATATATATATATATATATATATATATATATATATATATATATCTCATATATATATATATATATATACTATTTATCTATACTATACTTATTCTTATTATACATTAGGCTGTACACAATGAAGTGCATGTAAATGTTATTTTCTCTTGCCATCTGTGTAGAATTTCTTGACTATTTAGTTGTACACGTGCACCAGCAGACGGCGCTGCTGCTCTGGTTTTTAGCTCATACTGTATTATCTTTCCCCGTTGGCGTGACACTTTGAACAGTTTAGTGACATTAAGACCATTAGATCTTTTTAAAGATCTTACAAAGCTTTAGCCATACTTTGTTACTTGAAGATAGTAGTTATCTATCTATCAAATTAGTATTATTATTAATATAGTAATTAGTATATATATATATATATATATAATCAAAAATGATGTGAATGTAAAAAAGATTTACTCTAAAATGTGTAATATTATACAGTATATAAAAACCTAATGGGGTTCCAGATGTGTGGAGTGACAAGTTTTTTGAGGGCTGTAATATGAGATTCTATTCTAAAATACTTAAATTTGAGATTAGACCTGTTGATCTAATAGCATTAACAGTTGAGGCTGCCTATTAGGTAAAAACGGGTGAGATCATAAACGGGCAGTGTATCGGCAGTAAATAAAATATAAAAGTAGTGTTGTAATTCTTTTAAGATAAATGTTGTGTGCCCCTCCTTGAACCGCCACCTTAACGTGGTGGAGGGGTTTGAGTAACCGGATGATCCTAGGAGCTATGTTGTCGGGGGCTATATGCCCCTGGTAGGGTCTCCCAAGGCAAACAGGTCCTAGGGGACGGCTCAGACGAAGAGCGGTTCCAGACTTCCCTTATGAAGAAAAATCTAAAATCAAGGACCGTAACGTCGCCCGGTATGGCGCAGCCGGGGCCCCTCCCTGGAGTCAAGGCCCGGGGCTGGGGCTCGAAAGCGAGCGCCTGGTGGTCGGGCCTCCACCCATGGGGCCCGGCCGGGCTCAGCCCGAATTGAGCGACGTGGGGACACCTTCCCCGTGGGCCCACCACCTGCAGGAAGGCTCATAAGGGACCGGTGCAATGTGGTTCGGGCAACAGTGGTCGAAGGCGGAGGCCTCGACGACCCGACCTCTGGACACAGAGACTAGCTCTAGGGACATGGAATGTCACCTCGCTGGTTGGGGAAAGGAGCCCGAGCTTGTGCGGGAGGTTGAGAGATACCGGCTAGAGATAGTCGGGCTCACCTCCACTCCACAGTCTGGGCTCTGGAACCATACTCCTCGAGAGAGGCTGGACTCTCCATTATTCTGGAGTTGCCCGGCGGTGAGAGAGGCGGGTACTGGCGTGGGTCTGGGCCTCATAGCCCCCCAGCTTAGCCGGCATCATGTGTTGGAGTTTACCCCGGTGAACGAGAGGGTCGTTTCCCTGCGTCCTTCGGGTTGGGGAAAAGTCTTTTCACTGTTGTTTGTGCCTATGGGCCGAATGGCAGTGTAGAGTACCTGGCCTTCTTGGCGTCTCTGGGAGGGGTGCTGATAAACCCTCCGACTGGAGACTCCGTTGTTCTACTGGGGGACTTCAATGTCCACGTGGGCAATGACAGTGATACCTGGAGGGGCGTGATTGGGAGGAACGGCCCCCCTGATCTGAACCCGGAGTGGTGCTCTGTTATTGGACTTCTGATGCTAGTCATAGTTTGTCCATAACGAACACCATGTTCAAACACAAGGGTGTCCATCAGTACACATGGTACCAGGACACCCCTAGGACCGGAGATCGATGATAGACCTTGTGGTTGTCTCATCTGACCTCCGTCCGTGTGTTTTGGACACTCGGGTGAAGAGAGGGGCGGAGCTGTCAACTGATCACCACCTGGTGGTGAGCTTGGATTCGATGGCGGGGAAGGAAGCTGGACAGACTCGGCAGACCCAAACGTATTGTGAGGGTGTGCTGGGAACGCCTAGCAGAACCCCCTGTCAGAGATATCTTTAACTCCCACCTCCGGCAGAGCTTCAACCAGATCCCGAGGAAGGTTGTAGACATTGAGTCTGAGTGGACCATGTTCTCCACCTCCATTGTCGATGCAGCCATTCTGAGCTGCAGGCCGTAAGGTCTCAGGTGCCTGTCGTGGCGGTAATCCCCGAACCCGGTGGTGGTCACTGGAAGTAAGAGGATGCCGTCAAGCTGAAGAAGGAGTCCTTCCGAGCCTGGTTGGCTCTTGGGACCCCTGAGGCAGCTGATGGGTACCGTCAGGCCAAGCGGGCTGTGGACCGGGTGGTTGTTGAGGCAAAATTTCGGGTATGGGAGGAGTTCGGAGAGGCCATGGAGAAGGGACTATCGGTCGGCCTCAAAGAAGTTCTGGCAAACCATCTGGCATATCAGGAAGGGAGAATAGCAGTGCCCTGCCAAAACTGTTCTACAGTTGGAGGTGGGGAGCTGTTGACTTCAACCGGGGACATCATCGGACAGGTGGAAGGAATACTTTGAAGGATCTCCTCAACCCCGGAGTCATGCCTTCTGATGAGGAAGCAGAGGCCAATGGGCTCAGAGGTTGGCATCATCCGCATCACCCAAGCTGGAAGTCGCCAAGGTAGTTGAGAAGCTTCTCGGTGGCAGAGCAGCGGGGGTGGATGAGATCCGCCCTGAGTACCTGAAGTCTCTGGATGTTGTGGGGCTGTCTTGGCTGACACGCCTCTGCAACATCGCGTGGCAGCTGGGGACGGTGCCTCTGGATTGGCAGACTGGGGTGGTGGTTCCTCTTTTTAAGAAAGGGGACCAGGAGGGTGTGCTCCAACTATAGGGGGATCACACTCCTCAGCCTTCCTGGGAAAGTCTATGCCAGGGTACTGGAGAGGAGAATTCGGCCTTTAGTCGAACCCCGGATTCAGGAGGAACAATGCGGTTTTCGACCTGGCCGTGGAACACTGGACCATCTCTATACCCTCTACAGGGTGATGGAGGGATCATGGGAGTTTGCCCAACCGGTCCACATGTGCTTTGTGGATTTGGAGAAGGCATTCGACCGTGTCCCTCGCTGCACTCTGTGGGGGGTGCTCCGGGAGTATGGGGTCCGAGGCCCTCTGTTGAGGGCAGCTCGGTCTCTGTATGCACGGAGCAGGAGTTTGGTTCGCATTGCCGGCAGTAAGTCAGACCTATTTCCGGTGCATGTTGGACTCCGGCAAGGCTGCCCTTTGTCACCGGTTCTGTTCATTATTTTTATGGACAGAATTTCTAGGAGCAGCCAGGGGCTGGAGGGAGTCTGGTTTGGGGACCACAGGATCTCGTCTCTGCTTTTTGCCGATGATGTTGTTCCTGTTGGCTCCATCAGGCCAAGACCTTCAGCATGCACTGGGAAGGTTTGCAGCCGAGTGTGAAGCAGCTGGGATGAAGATCAGCACCTCCAAGTCCGAGGCCATGGTCCTTAGCCGCAAAAAGGTGGTTAGCCCACTTCAGGTTGGTGGAGAGCTCCTTCCCCAAGTGGAGGAGTTCAAGTATCTTGGGGTCTCGTTCACGAGTGAGGGGAGGATGGAACGGGAGATCGACAGGCGGATCGGTGCAGCCTCTGCAGTAATGCGGTCGATGTACCGGTCCGTCATAGTGAAGAGGGAGCTGAGCCAAAAGGCAAAGCTCTCAATTTACTGGTCGATCTACGTTCCTACTCTCACCTATGGCCATGAGCTTTGGGTCATGACCGAAAGGACAAGATCCCGGATACAGGCGGCCGAAATGAGCTTCCTTCGCAGGGTGTCTGGGCGCTCCCTTAGAGATAGGGTGAGAAGTTCAGTCACTCGGGAGGAGCTCGGAGTAGATCCGCTGCTCCTCCACATCGAGAGGGGCCAGCTGGCGTGGCTCGGGCATCTATTTCGGATGCCTCCTGGGCGCCTTCCAGGGGAGGTGTTTCGGGCATGTCCCTCCGGGAAAAGGCCTCGGGGAAGACCCAGAACACGTTGGAGGGACTATGTCTCTCGACTGTCCTGGGAACGCCTCGGTGTCCCCCCGGGGGAGCTAGAGGAAGTGGCTGGAGAGAGGGAAGTCTGGGCATCTCTGCTTAGACTGCTGCCCCCGCGACCCGGTCCCGGATAAGCGGAGGAAGATGGATGGATGGATGGATGTTGTGTGATGAATTAAAATATCAAAGTATTGTTCACCATCACGAAATCTAATTACTATATCTATATATCTGTATCTATCTATCTATCTCTCTCTCGCTCTCTCTCTCTCGGGTTATATATATATATATATATATATATATATATATATATATATATATATATAATATATATATATATATATATATAATGTGTGTATGTATGTATGTGTGTATTTGTGTATATGAAAGAGAGAGAGAGAGAGAGAGAGAGAGAGAGAGACTGATACTTTGCCTCTAAATGTACAAATTAAATCAGAAGCAGAATTAGGTTGTGTATGCAGTTTGCTCTTTTGTGAAAAAGCATAATTAGACATTATTAGTTTCTGCTAGAAGATTTTTATAGTTTTTTGTAATAATTTATAATATAATTTATAATAATTTTCTTGTGATTAATTTTAGAACGTGAACACTGGGAATTGTGCAATAAATGCAACCTTATGAGGCCAAAGAGGTCACACCACTGCAGCCGATGTGGACACTGTGTGCGCCGAATGGACCACCACTGTCCCTGGTAAGCACACGTCTCAGGAGATGTATTCATTGTTCGTTGATTGTGAGTTGAGTAAAACACAGATGGTCTTGATTTTGTGAGCTACTGATGGTAAATTATATACGGAAGAAAATCCAAGCTCTGATTTTTGAGAGGGTTTTATAGAACTTTTGCTGTCCATGGTTTAGGCCTTATTAGTAATCAGTGAATAAGTGAATCAGATGTTAAATTACACTCGATAGACAAAGGTCTGTGGACACTTGACCCTTAGATTAGTATATGCTTTTTAAACATCCCATTCTGCATTAGTGCCCATTTGTTGTTATAATTTTTTCCACTCTTCTGGGAATATTTTCCACTAGATTATGGAGTGTGCTTGTGTGATTTCTGTTCAATCAGGCACAAGAATATAAGTAAAGTCAGATACTGATGTAGGGTGAGGAATTCTGGAGTGCAGAATAGCAGAATAGTTCTATAGCAGGTCACTCCGGATCTTCCATTCCGCTCACGTAAACCATATCTTCATGGAGCTTTTTTGTGCATAGAGGCTTTGTTATACTGGAACAGTTTTGCCTCTCCTAGTTCAAGTAAAGGGAAAATGTAATACTACAACATAAAAAGACATCCTATACATCCTTCCTTCAACTACCTTGTACAGTTTGCAGAGGAATTTCACATAGATGGATGGAAAAGCCAAAGTACTTATGCTTATATAGTGTATAGACAGTAGTAGTTCAGTGTTTAAGGCACTAGGTTACTTATCGGAAGGTTGGGGGTTCAAGCCCTGGTATCCCCAAGTCACCACTCTTGGGTCCTAGACCAAGACCCTTAACCGCTTGTTCTCCAGGGGTGCTGTAACATCGCTGTAACATTGCTTGCAAAACATTTAAAAACAATCTAGGATATGCAAAGAAACAATTTTACTGTGCTGTAATGTTTGTGACAAATAAAGGATCTTCTATTCTGATTAATCTATTTTGGATTCAGGAAGAAGAGAAATCATTTGTGAAATACAAATCTGAGTAATTTAATGAACAATCAACTCTGACTATTAGAATTTTAGGTATGTCAGTAGTGAATTTAATGTTCAATGCTAACAATTAATATTTAACCCAAGAATGGGATTTGTTCTTGGTTGTTATGATCGGTAATCTTACTACAGTGAGATGATTAAACTGGAATGGAGTAGACTAAAGGAGGAAATTAATAAACCTATTTATTTGTCAGCTTTTCAGTCACAGCAAATTTATTTTTCAAATTATACTTGTATTGTATTTGCCATTATTTACAAGTCTTGTAAGCATTGAACATTCTTTCTCTATTATAAAACACCAGAAGACATGACGCTATCGATCTACACAGCACATTGTACAATGTCACAACTCTCCATTTTGAGTATGTTTTAAAGTGTATTAGCATCAATGTAACTGCCGAGTAAGATTTATACTGAGAACTTAACATATTTCTTAAAAATTGATATCTTGGCTTAAGACAAAGTCTACAACTGTATTTCTTCTAATGTTTTTTTTTGTATAATTTAGCCTGATTTTATTGTTGCAATGAATAAGTGACTTTAAAACCGAGTGAACATGGAAACAGAATACAGCATAAAAGACACTAATAAATAAATAAATAACCCCTTCAAAAAAGTCGTCCTATGAATCTGACCCTTTGCCCCAGACTGAGTGTGTTACCTTAAAAGACCTCAGTCTTTTTACAGGCTTGTGTTCCTGGCAGAGTTTGTGTGCGTGTGTGTGGTTAATAAGGCTTCTATAGAAAGGTAAAATGAAGGGAAAGGAGATATCAGATGACCAGGGGAGCGTGTGACTGCTAGCCCAAAGCAGAGTGGTACAGTACGACTGAAGAAGGCCTCGGTCTGTCTGAACTCAGCAAATCGTGACTTGCTGTCATCGCCTGTAATGGCCCAGAGAGAGGAAGGGTGGAAAAAAGTGCCCATATCTTTTTACAACTATTTGAATTAAGCTTCGACTTGGCTTTTCTATCCAAAGCTTTCTCTCGTTTTATTTTTTTCGCAGTTCCATTATTTCATGCTTTTACTGTATTTTGGCCTTTTATTCAAAATAAAGTATTTATTGTGTGTTAAATATAATTTAACTGTTAAATATAAATATAATTTAAAACTTTGTACCCATCTCTATTGCAGGATTAATAACTGTGTTGGGGAAGATAACCACTGGCTCTTTCTGCAGCTGTGTTTCTACACTCAGGCCTTGAGTCTCTACACACTTGTACTGGACTTCTGCCAGTACTACTACTTTCAGCCTCTACACTCGGTAGACAAGGTAGGAGCAAGTTACGCTTGTGCGTCCTGAATTAAAGATCAAATTTCATTCAGGTTTAAAAAAAAAAAAAGTATTAGAATTTCTAGCCAAAGATCAAAACCACAAATTTTGTAGGAAAAATCCATAGGGTAAATCATTTGAGTGTATTTGCATGTAAGTTTTCCTGGATTTTGACGAGAGTGAAATATGTTATAAAGGGTTGTTTTCTGTATACCATTCCTTGCATCATGCTTTTCTTTGTTTTTTATTATTTGTCATAATGAAATGAAATTTTCCCTGAACGTGGTTCTTTTTGCATCACAATCCACTGTGATCCACTCTGAAGTGTGGTAATTCAAAAGAAGTAATGTTTTTACAAAGGTGTGCACATGCTACTTTTTTAACATGGTGAAATGTTCAAAATATGTCATAATGCATATGCAATATGTAATATTTATACGACTGATGCAACCGCGCCCCTCTTGGGAACAAGCTCTATGTAGAGCTGGGCGATATACCATATAAATTGAAATTTTATTTTTAGACAATATTCGACTTTTGATTTTGGATAGAGTCGGAAAATGTGTTCACTATTTTTACCTGTTTGTAGATGTTGTTTTGCGTTTGCCACTGTTTCGTTTGCGGCACCAAACTTTTCTCCTGGCTGTTGCATTCCCTGGATTTTAGCTCACAATCTCTGAATGATGATGAAAATACAGTTATTATTCCCTAAACATAGAGTTTCAGCATGAAGTCGCAGTCATATTACACATTTCCTTTGGCTTCCATTCAATGCACATTTTCAGTACAACCCGGGAACTCTCTCTCAATAATACAAAGTTTTGCTTGTCACTGCGAAGCAAATTTAAGTTTGGCGCTCAATTGTGTGTAGGATTAAAAACGAGCGACCATAAAAACGAGTTCCATAAGACACGACGTGACCTCTTCATACAATATGCAATATGAATACAATATAAAGAATGCAAAACATTTTTTAAAAACCTGCTCGGTTTGTGTAGTTGCATCTATTGTGTATTACGATTATGTATTTTAGCGTTCTCTAATAAGTGGAAAAGATCAAGTCTGAAAAACGTAATTCTATAGCATCTTAAAAATAATGTACAAACAATGGTCTCAGAAATAAGATAATGTGTTTCCTGTCTTCTATGGACACTTCTTCTTTAACACTTAATTCAATTAATTTTCACTCATTCTCACTCAGATTAATCAAAGCAGTCACAATGACAGCTGAAACAACTGAGCCATCTCCTTGGCAGCAGTTGCTGGCCTGTATCTCATTTCCTGTTTTTGTTTTGCCACATTGTGTGTAGGTAAACGAACCCAGCTGAGAAGTATGAGGCAGGGTGTATACACACAGAAGTGCCTGTGCACGAGAGATAGAAGCGTTATCTCTTTGAATGCTCGACTTTATTTCGGTGGTGTGTGGTACATGCTGCATTGGGATGTGTGTTTGGTGTGATACAGGCACTGAGAGCCTTAAGCCAGACAAATGAACATGAAGCATTGAATCCCTGTTAGGAACAACAGCCATTCTTAATGAGCTCCACGGAAACTCCGTTTTTGTTTAAGAGTATGTGTGCGAATTGACGTGTTGGAACAGAAATTAGGGATGGTTGCATGCGTGTGATATTTTTTTCATGCTGATACATTCTCCTTCTTTGTTCCGCAGGAGTTATTTACGGCACGTCATGAGTTGGCGCTCTTGCGCGTGTCCTGCTTCATGGGATTGATTATGTTCGGAGGAATGAGCAGCCTTTTCTACTCGCAGATCACAGGAATCCTTTCTGTGAGTCAGTCTTGAAATATACCCCCCCCCCAAATTTGCGCTTAGTCATTTACAAATGTTCATTGTATACTTGGCATCTTTGTGTGATTGACATGTGAATTCATACATAGTCTTTCAGTCATTCATCACCAGAGAACATGTTATCCTGGTAAGAGTCATGGCAGATCCAAAGTTGAGAACCCTGAAACACTGTGCATGAGGCAGGAACACACCCATCAGACACCAGTTCCGGGCACATTCATGAGCCCTGGGCCACATCCACTGTGCCAGACCTGTGCGCATTCTAATGACTTTGGCTGTCATTATTCAATGCTCAGCCACAAAATTCTTGGCTATGACAGAACTTGCTTGAGAACATTCTTCAAATCTGTGCTTCCTCAAGTAAATGAAAACAGTGATGGGGCAGAATTCTAATCACATCTGACTTTGATCCTTTGATTGACAACTTCATGTGAGAAAAGAGGATTAGGGTGTGACCTGGCTAAATTGTGTGTGTGTGTGTGTGTGTGTCTGTGTGTATGTATGTGTAATGGGGATGGGGGGGGGCATGTTCTTTGACAAACACACTTTGTCGAGCCTTTATAGTTGCATTTCCTCTCTCCTTTCGCATTGGCATGTCATCATACAACAATTACAAAAAAAGTCAAATATTAGTATTTTGAGAGGGGAAAAAAGATTGGAATTGTATGAAATGGATCAGTGCCAGCAGATTCTAAATTACCTTTTGATTTCTTAACAACAAAAAGAGAGAAAAATGCATGCCAAAATCCTCTTTAAGGAATAAAGTGTCTTCAATTATGCAATGCATTCTTTTCTAAAATGGACTGCTCCCATGTGTCCTTACGTTACCGCTACAATTAAAATGGATCCGGCCAATTAGTCAAGTCAAGTCAAGTCAAGAGGTTTTTATTGTCATTTCAACCACATATAGCTGACGCAGTACACAGTGAAATGAGACAACGTTTCTCCAGGACCCCGGTGCTTACACAAAACAACATATAACACAAACACAACAACACAATGCTGAGGACGAGACTAAGTTTGTCCTAGCTACATAAAGTGCATCGTGTGCAACCTGGTGCAAACAGCGCAAAGAAACACAAAGACACAAAGACACAAGACTGTGTTCACAACACAAGACAGTGCATAACAAAACTAACAGTATAATACAATACAAAAAACAACAAAAAAACAACAACAACCCAGTGCAAAGTATTTCAAAGTGTTCCAGTTTTGGCGAGTGTGCAAAGGAACAATTTGAGCAGCAGTGATAAAAAGTAAGTGTGCAAAATGTGCATGTAAACAGTAACACTGTCAGTGAGAGCAGTGTGTACAATACACATGTGAAAGGACAGTAATGAGGTAGATAAATAATAATAATAATATAACAGGACAGTGGATGGTGTGTGAGTGTATGTGTGAGTCCAGGTCCAGTTCTATGTGTTGAGAAATCTGATGGCTTGAGGGAAAAAACTATTGCATAATCTGGTTGTGAGAGCCCGAATGCTTCGGAACCTCTTCCCTGATGGCAATAGTGTAAAGAGTGTGTGTGAGGGGTGTGTGATGTCGTCCACAATGCTAGGTAGCTTTGCGGATGCAGTGTGTGCTGTAAATGTTCGTGACAGAGGGGAGAGACACTCCGATGATCTTTTCAGCTGTCCTCACTATCCGCTGTAGGGTCTTGCGATCCGTGACGGTGCAGTTCCCAAACCAGGCAGTGATGCAGCTGCTCAGGATGCTCTCGATGGTCCCTCTGTAGAACATGGTCAGGATGGGGGTTGGCAGATGTGCTTTTCCTCAGCCTTCTCAGGAAGTAGAGACGCTGCTGGGCTTTCTTGCTGATGGAGCTGGTGTTGAGTGACCAGTTGAGCTTCTCCGTCAGATGGACACCGAGGAATTTGGTGTTCTTTACGATCTCCACGGAGGATCCATCGATGTACAATGGAGAATGGTCACTCTGTGCTCTCCTAAAGTCAACAACCATCTCTTTAGTTTTGTCCACGTTCAGAGACAGGTTGTTGGCTTTACACCAGGCTGATAGATGTTCCACCTCCTCTCTGTATGCTGACTCGTCGTTCCTTGCTGATGAGACCCACCACGGTCGTGTCATCGGCGAACTTGACGATGTGATTTGTGCTGTGTGTTGCAGCACAGTCGTGAGTCAGCAGAGTGAACAGCAGAGGGCTGAGCACACAGCCCTGAGGAACTCCAGTACTCAGTGTGGTGGTGCTGGAGATGCTGTTCCCGACCCGGACTGACTGAGGTCTCCCAGTCAGGAAATCCAGGATCCAGTTACAGAGAGAGGTGTTCAGACCCAGTAGGCTCAGCTTCTCGATCAGGTGCTGAGGAATGACTGTGTTGAATGCTGAACTGAAGTCAATGAACAGCATTCGAACATATGTGTCCTTTTTGTCCAAGTGTGTGAGAGACAGATGGAGAGTGGTGTTGATGGCATCGTCCGTTGAGCGGTTAGGACGATACGCAAACTGCAGTGGGTCCAGTGAGGGTGGAAGGTGGGATTTGATGTGCCTCATGACGAGCCTCTCGAAAGCACTTCATAGTGATGGGTGTGAGTGCAACGGGACGGTAGTCATTGAGGCAGGAGACTGAAGATTTCTTTGGCACCGGGACGATGGTCGTTGTCTTGAGGCATGTGGGAACAACGGCGCTGCTCAGGGAGATGTTGAAGATGTCAGTAAGAACATCTGCCAGCTGTTCTGCACATTCCCTGAGCACCCGGCCAGGAATGTTGTCAGGTCCAGCAGACTTCCGTGGGTTGACTCTGCGTAGAGTCTTCCTCACCTCATCTGTGGTTAGACAGATCACCTGGTCATTGGAAGGAGGGTTGGTCTTCCTTGCTGCCTCGTTGTTCTGCACCTCGAACCGGGCGTAGAAGTCATTCAGCACATCTGGGAGGGAGGCGTCGTTATCACAAACTGGTGATGGTGTCTTGTAGTTTGTGATCGCCTGGATGCCCTGCCACATGCGCCGAGAGTCTCCACTGTCCTGAAAGTGAGCGTGGATTTTCTTGGCATGTGCGCGTTTCGCCTCTCTTGATGGCTCGGGACAGTTTGGCCCTTGCTGTTCTTAAGGGCCACCTTGTCCTTTGCTCTGAAGGCGGAGTCTCTGGTTCTCAACAGCGCACGTACCTCTGCAGTCATCCACGGTTTCTGGTTGGAGCGTGTAGTGATGGACTTGGAGATGGTCACGTCATCAATGCACTTTGCGATGTAGCTGGTCACTGATGATGTGTACTCCTCCAAGTCGATGGTGTCGCCGTTGGTTGCAGCGTCCCTGAACATGTCCCAGTCAGTGCACTCAAAACAGTCCTGAAGAGCAGAGATGGCTCCATCAGGCCAGGTTTTTACCTGTTTCAGAACCGGTTTCGAGCGTCTGATGAGCGGTCTGTATGCTGGGATTAGCATAACAGAGATGTGGTCTGAGTATCCGAGATGGGGGCGGGGCTCCGCACGGTACGCGCCGGGTATGTTTGTGTAAACAAGATCCAGCGTGTTTTCCCCTCTCGTAGCAAAGTCCACATACTGATGGTATTTAGGGAACATTGTTTTGAGATTCACATGGTTGAAATCTCCGGCGATAATGAATAATCCGTCGGGGTGCGCATTCTGTAGGTCACTAATAGTCCCATAGAGTTCACATAGCGCCTCCTTAGCATTAGCGCTAGGTGGAATGTACACTCCGACAATGAAAACAGTGGTGAATTCCCGTGGTAAATAAAATGGTCTACACCTTACAGTCACAAACTCCACATACGATGAACAGAAGCTGGAAACCAGCACAGAGTTCTTGCACCATTCCGTGTTGATATAAACACACACGCCACCGCCGCGAGTCTTACCGCACAGAGCTGCATCTCTGTCGGCTCGAAACACGGCTAGCCCGTCTAGCTGAATGGCGGCGTCCGGAACTCTGTCGCTGAGCCACGTCTCGGTGAAAACAAAGACGCAGCAGTCTCTGAGCTCTCGCCGTGTAGTCCGCTGGAGTCGGATGTAGTCCAGTTTATTATCCAGGGAGCAGACATTTGAGAGGAAAATGGACGGGAGTGCCGGCCGGCTAGGGTTAGCATTTAGCCTAGCACGGACCCCCGCCCGCTTGCCTCGCTTCCGCTTCCTCGAGCACCGCTTCCTATGTCTCCTCTCCCGGTCACCGGCATCGGGCGACGCCGAGGACTGGGGGCCTGGTTTGAGCAGACGAGGTCGCAGCAAGCCGAGGTCACGAAGTTTGTTAATAACATCCCCATGCAGACTGGTTGCTGCATGGTTTCTCCGTTGTAATATTGTCTGGCGGTCGTATACATGAACCCAGTTGTCTCTGGTGTCCATGTAGCTGAGAGGGTCGCGTTATAAACATGTAAAGCACCATGTTGGATCCGGAGAGGCCGCTGCGAGCTACTGCCGCGCCGCCATCTTGGATCGGAATCCAAGGCAGCGAAGAAGCTGTGCCTAAAGCTTTACTTGCTCCATCTAGCAGAATTCCCAAAAGACATTTATATCTGCCTTTTTCCATTACTGATATGTCATTAGTTTTGTTTCCGGAACACTATAGGTTTGGCTTTCCTAATAACATACCTCTAACTAACCATATTACACGCTTTATAGAACATGGATGTAGATCTGTGGCCCCCAATGGATTAAGAAAGAAACATGATGAGATGCAAGCAGGGCCTCCAAGCGAAGTAGCTGTTTAACACCGTTATTATCACGTTAACACGTCAAATAGTTTCCTACATCGCTGGATATCCTTGAGTACACTTCTTGGCAGCGAATGAGTGTTCTTGAGCTAGATTCAGATGTTTGAATGTACTCTGTGCTTTCCTACAGAGGCAGGCTACAACAATGAACTTCTCCCGAAGTGTTAGATTAGCACATGCCAACCACAAGTACAACCCTCAAAAATCTACCCTCTGACCCCATCATTGTCTATTAAGGACCATAATTAGACTAGGCTGGTCATATGATATACTAGCCGCTTGTTTCAGAGATTACACTTTGGTCAGCATTGGATAGGTTTGTTAGCATTCATTTCTAGACCCTGTAGGAATCATGTGAGATGAATTCTGATGGAGTTTTCTAAGAACTAGTGTTAGTAACAGTATTAAAGATTAGATGTGTGTTTTTGATTGTTAATGCACATGGATCAGTATTAATTATATATATATATATATATATATATATATATATATATATATATATATATATATATATATATATATATATTTTTTTTTTTTTTTTTTTTTTTTTTTTTTTGTGGTTTAGCCATCAGTCACACTTCAGCCTTCGGTAAATAGGTCCCTCAGTGGTAGAGCTAGGCTCACCTCATTTACATAATTGGCTACAGTGTCTCTTTTTTTGTCCCTTATTCGGGTCGTCTCGCCCCCTCACCTGGTGTGCAGGGGGTGAGTTTAGTAGGCTGACGCATGCAGCGTATTGTCCACATGCAGATGCCCCTCTTGGCCCTGCCAACTTGGCAAGGTGAAGAGGGCACCAGGGGCTTCTCAGTTCTGACAGCTTCACTGTCTCTCTTTTGTCTTTGTGCTGCGCTGTAGAGTCTTTCATTCCAAGCGTGGGAACTATGAGAAAGAGGTCTGCTACATAAACGTGCATCTAGTCATCGAACGTTCCACAAGTCAATGTTTTGTTATATCTGCTCCTGGCCATGTGTGAGGAATGAAATGACTGTACATGTATTTAGACCCTCTCCTTTCCTTCTTTGTTTCAGGATACAACCACTATAGAGAAAATGTCTCACTCCTTAGAAGGAATGTAAGTGTTCCTGTTTTAAACTCTTTTGAACGATATTTGGAGGCCAGGATTATTATAATAAGAAAGTCTCGTCGTTATTTTGTGCAAATACTATAACGAGGTGATTTTTTGAGACCGTATGATGATTTTACCATATTCCTCTCTAATGAAGTGCATTTATGCCTGGCTCACAGCAGTGCTCATCGGTCATGGCAGCAGTCGTTGGCCGAGGTGTTTGGCACACGCTGGAAGCTCCTGTGGTTCCTGCCGTTCCGAAGCAGACGGCCACTGTACCCAAATTCCTCCTCCCATATGAGCGTGTAGCAAAGCAGAGGCTGGTGTTGAGAACATGAACCTTCTACCGTACACTCCTTTCTCTTCTCCAGTCTGTCGCTTCACTGTGGCCTAGTACTTCCGAGGTACCAACACTGCAGTCTTCTTCAGGTTTTTCTTTGTTAAGGAACTTGACCAGACTGGAGATAATTTCTCTTATTCCATGGCCAAGATCTTGGCCAAGGTCCCATGGTGTATGCTGGGTTGTTTTTTTTCCCCTCATTTCTTTTTTGTTCTGTTCCGAAAGCTTTGTAAACGACTTTGTATTTACGATGTTAGGGACCATCAGGGTACAACTGAATTAAAGGGTTTGTTGTTTCCAGGGTAACACTCAGTGACTCAGTGATTGGCAGGGTGCAGCTTAGTCTGAGAGGTTTTATCTCTGGTTTATTGGGGTGGGTGGCTGATGGCTCTAGAGGTGAGCCATGACCTCTGGCAAGAGCTGAAGACAAGCTCAACACAAACTCTGCTCACAAACGCTTAGCCAAGCATCATGTACCACAACACTAGAGCCTCAACTTGAATACTGATCAGGTTCAGTGCAACAATGCATTCCGTTCAATCACAATTCTGCCTCTTGCTTATTTTATCACATGATTTGTGCCTTTTACAATAATGATTTTTATATTTATATTCTGCCAAATAATTTAAATTGATACATAAACTTTATGGGAATCAATTATCTTAGTCATTTTTAAACAATGTTGAGCTTATAAGTTTTTTTTCACCTTTCCCCGCATATGGCTCAAGTGATACCAAAAATAGACCAAATGCACAATTGGTCTTTATTAATAATTCTATAAATCTTTAAACACTACTGATACTGACACTACTGATAAATACACACAATTCGCCTAAGATTTTAAAATGGGTATATTTGTAGTATTATATTATTTTTTGTAGCGTCGTATGTCAAGTGCCTCCTCGGATGTTTTTTTTTCTGATTTTCTGATGTTTTTTTTAAAGATTTCATCAGGAAGGGTGGATGGAAAATATGTTCACTTTATTATTCGGTGAAATCAAATTCAATCAATTCCAAATTTATTGGCAACCTACAAGATGAGGGGCAAATAGTAGTATATAAACTGTGCACAAAACGTTGACGCCAATTTTCTCCAAGGGCATTCAACTGTGAAGTCACACATTTAATGAATATCTAAAACGAAATGCAAACAAGGTAACAATTCCCTGGTGCTTTGAAGATTAAAACACTTAGAGAAATCTAGCAACTCTAGTAACACATGGACACATCATGATGTTGGGTATGAGATGACTGATAAACAGAATCCAGGCCTGTAGTAATTTGAGTAAATATACTCAACCCTACAGAAAGATTGTGGGTGCTGTGAGCATTGATATCATTATGCATTTCAGGAAGTTTGCCACCAAAATACCTTTCGTATTCATAATGAAAAATACATAAGCAGATCAACATTCTGCCAGTTTGAAATGTCCAGCATCCCTCTACATGTGTTTCTATCCTTGTAAGACATTAAAAGAGTACTCTACAGGGGAGAATCACCATATGCTCATTATAGGGGTGATGCAATTCTGCATAATGGGTGCCAAAATTTATGGAATTGATTGTATGAATTCAAATGTTTTGAATATTTAAAAAATGGTTTATTAAAAAAAAAAAAAAACCTAGATTCTCATTCTGATTCTCATTCTCCACTTTAATATTATCATGAAATGATTGCAAAATTCAGGTAATTAGATAGGGTCTGTTCGAAAGCACTCCATTATAACATATTCTCATTTATTAATGCTACTCTTGCCTTGTCTGATTGAATGTCTTATTTTATGCCTTACTCATGTCTGATTGAATGTCTTATTTTATTTTAATATTATTGAAAAAATGTTCATGCACAGTCTTGATGATGGTCAGAACTAAAACGTGCATGCATCTATAGCTACTCGTGTTTAGAACAGATGATCAACTTGGGTATATCCAGAGAGGCATGACGCATCAAACATTGGGTCTGAGAGACTCCGAATGGTGAGTCAGGTCTCATAATGTGTATTTAATGCGTTATTCTAGCAGATTACAGAAAGCCACATCTACAGTCCACAAGGTTACAGTTGAGAATTACATCTATACCTTGTGTATTGCACGTCTCTCTTTGCCCTGTGTTGGAGTGTGACTCATGGTTATTTTGTTTACCCACTATAGCAGCTGAAGATTTTTTTCTTTATGTATTTGTGGAAGTAAGGGATTGTGGTTTGTTTAGACAAATTGATTTGTGTATTAATTGTTTACCTCACATGTCTAGGATGAATATTTATTGATATACTCACCTTCTATATGAATAATGAAATATCTAGTTAAGAACAGTGTGCTGAAAAATTGAAAGATCCAAAAAAATGGCAGTTTCCAAAATGCTGACTGAGCACTGATATAAATATTTTTATTTTTATGGTTCTAATGCACTGCACATTTGCCATTTATCAGACAGTTTGTTTTATGTTTACAAAAGCATTTATCAATATTATAACATTACACTCAGTGCTTGTTTCTGTGTTAAATCATATTGTCATTTAGAGGTTTGTCTTCGTTGCTTTAATATCCTTTTCCTGCTTTGGACTGTTGTGAAAATGTAAATCTGATTTTTTAAATGCATTTTCAATGTCTACATGGGGATTATGCTCAGTAAAATAGATGTGTGCAGCCAACAAAAAAGAAGCACAGGGGTCAGATATGGTCAAACAATTGCTACAATTGACTTATCTCTGTTTTAAACTGTGCATTGTTGTTTTTATTTTGTAAAACACAGATAACAAAGTACATAATAAATGATCACAAGCAGGAACGACGCAAACACAGTCCAATGCACACTAAATTAAAGGAAGCCACTTTGTGGCTTAGTCAGTGCTTCTAGTTCTTTGGCACTGTTTAACATCATCATGGCATGTCTATAATATTTGTAGATTTCCATCTGTATTCACCTTATATTGGATAACATAAGTGAAGTATTTAGTTGATGACAAGCAGTTAAACTCAGCTTAAATGTACTCAAAGTGCTAAAACCTCTTTCCTAGAAAGCAATAAGACCTGCTCAAACCTGCACTGTGCTATAGCATATCTTGCATACATTTATGTATATGTATATATCTATGAATACATACTGCCTCTACTATACACATGCTGACGTTCTAAGACAGGTAGCCATGTGCACATAATGGTCTCTGTGCTATTTTGGTTTACAGCTACTGCTGCTATCAGTAGAAACTGCATACTAGAAATGTACACTTCAATCAAGATTCCAGTCTTAGACATAATCATACTCTCTTATCAACTCTGTCCTCTGTTCTTTTAATGTGGTGTGAATCATTGTTTTCCTTGATTCTGTGATTAAAACTATTCGATGTATATTATGTGAATTTAAAAAAAAATATTTATGATGATGTTTTTTTTTGTTTTTTTTTTAAATAAACAGTTCTTTGATAACTAGAATTTCGACTCAGACATGTGTCTTCACTGTATGTGCACAGCTTGCTTGTGTGTTTTAAATGTGTTCTGAATGTTTGACGACGTTCTTCTTGCTCAGTACCGTCATCTGCCTTGCGCCGTCTTCCTGGATCTTGTAGTCGTTCCAGAATAGAGGTGCAAAGGTCCTTTCTCCATTTGTTTCTCTTTAATAGAGTTTCCCCATGACCTCAAAGCAGACCATCTGTGAGGGAATCTCAGCCGTCAATCACTAGCACACAGGTTATTTTTCTAATCTTGCACAAATAAACCTCAGCTCTTTGCTCCAGGCTGAGACTCTCTACATTCCCATCTGTGTTACACTGAGAACCTACACCATCCTCTAGGCTTTATTTCTGTCTCTCTGTTCTCTCTTGTGCTCATTCATTTACCCCATCTGCTATCTGGTCATAAAGGGTGTTATAGTGCCCCAGTGCCCCCGCAGCTCATTCACTATCCGCCTTGAATTAACTACAGTTACAGTGATTCATTAACTCGTTTTAAATCTATGAAGAAATAAACTGATGTGTTTCTGCATTCTTCACCATATTTCTCACATGAATCAGTGTTTAAATGTAAATGATAACGAGCACAACAATGGTTGGTGCTGACATTTTCTAAATGGTGTGTGTGCATTTGTTACTAGGAACAGTGCAAAAAAGAGGGGAAAAAGAAGGCGTGCTTTCATGCACTGTATTCCAGAACAGTATATTCTACTCATTAAACACTGTACTCAAAATGTAAACCAGTTTATTCAATTTAAAAAAGTTTCTTTCTTTTCTTTTTTACTTTCAGGCACTCAAATAATAAAGAAAAAACGGCATCTAACTCAAAAATTGTAATTATAACTTCTAAATGCTGTCGTCTCAGTTACCATCGCCTCAAACATGGAACACTGCTGTTCGCTTTAAAGAGATTTAATTATAACCTTCAATCAAAGAAGAAAAAGAGGAAAAAGTGTCTTGGTTTATTTGGTTACTTTTACCCTTTCACACTTCACTTAACTACAAAACTACAAAATTCTGGTCAGTTTATTTCAGGTTTTACACAAATGGCTGTAAAACTAATAACGGGGGGAAACAAAGTGTTCTGTTGAAATGCGCACTCAGATTTGAACTTGGAAGCCGGCCATTTTGACACTGTCGTCATGTCGTGCAGCAGTCTGCCTCAACATGTTTTTGTGGAATTAATATCGGTCATCTTTTCCATGGTTGCTGTAATTTGTTTAGCCTCTATAATCTGGTAAGTGCTTCTCAATTTTTATTATTAACTTCCAGTAATCTGGAGTAGACGGTGAAATATCATCCACCTGAAAGGATTTACTTATTTCGTTGTAGCTAATGGACAGAAAATAAATAATTGATCAGAAATCTTTTTTGTTGTGTATTATTTTGTAGTCGAGTTGATGCAGTTGGTGAATAATGTTTCAAAAGGAGAAAATTTTCAAAAGGAGAGAATTCTGAAAGCCTGGAACAACTAAGTTTGCAAACATCTGAGTAACTATCTAAGACTATCTAAGTCATAGGCTGATAGATAGAGATAAAAAGATATATATGATCCGTAATACCATTATAATTGGTTGATGTGAATAAGCAGGATTTTGCATCAAAAACACTGCTAACCATGAATTATTTTGCTTTAAATCTCTTTCACACTGCCATCAAACATTCATTTCTTTTATTTTCTTCTTTTTTTTTTATCAATAACATTTGTCTTTTTTCAGGAGCACTTTGAGGCCTCCCTGTCTACTTAATACATCTCTCTCTCTCTCTCTCTCTCTCTCTCTCTTTTAACCTATTATTAAAAACATGTAAATAGTATATTAATATTATAGTTATATATTATAGTTATATAATAGCTATAGTTATTAGTCATTATCTGCTTATGCTCATGAAGTTCTCATTCTTTTTAGACCGAAAAGTGAAGGAGCCAGACAGCTCCTGTATGCATGGCCAACGGAGAATCGAGCTCCACAGATCAGTTTGATCCTGCTGGAATTGCTATTGTACTGGAGAGTGGTTTTGTTCTCAATGGCACTTTTCAGGTTGCCCAAAGGTTTGAATTTCTATGTGCATTAAATCTTGACTATCCATAAGAGCTGAGACAAACCTCACCCAAAAAAAGTCTTACTGGGATTGAAAGACTCAAAGCCACTATAGCTGAGTTTGAAAAAAATCATTTACTGATTATGAAGAAGAGATTTGGATGTAAAATCTCTGTACAGTTTTTGTTGTTGTTCTTTTCAGTTGTACTGTGGCTAATACAATTATAACCTTTTAAATACTCAGTTCGAATCTTTGAAATTTTTATGAGCACAGATTTATGTTCACATAGTGTTCACTGACATTGCCTTATTGAAAGCAGCTAGCACTCGGGTTGCCGTGTGCTTATAACAAATCTGCATTTATGCAATTATGCATAAATATGTTGATGTACCAGATTTGAATGGTTTTCCTTTTGCAAAATAAAAAGTTTGCTTCTGCATATGTTTGCTTCTAAGTCTCTTTTTGAAACATGCAATGAATGAAGTTCTAGTTCATTTCTTATTAAATGAAGTGTTGCATATTTAAATAGCAAACATATATTTTTTTTTTTTGAAAAATAAAATAAGTTTATGAAAATGTAAAAAGTTCATGTAAATATTTTTTTATCAATCTGTTATTACATATTGTCTTAAAACAATTAAGTTTTTCAAGATAATAATTGTCTATTTTTTGGCTGCGAAGCAAAATGCTTTCCATAGTGGGCAAAGCATAACTGCATGGTATAACATTGTTTCCTGTATCTGGTCCAGGATTTCTCAGACCCTCTGACACTCCAACTCAGAAAATGTGAAGGTAAATAAATTATTTCCACAATGTATAAAGCAGGCTATAGAAAGCATTTTTACTTGACTATAAATATATAATAACCTTTTTAATTATAAATAAATAGTAGACTCTCTGCTTTTGCATCTCCTTTGACAAAATCAGTTAATTTTCAAAACACTCCTTCACAATCACTCTGCTATTTGACTCAAAGGTCAATTTTAAAACAGTACTCATTAGGAAAATAAAATGCACGGTGGTACACAGGGTGCTCATCCGTGGCCATTTGTATGATAAAATGCATACATTGTGGAATGTGATTCTATGAAGCCATCGGAGTAATACACATTTTTTTTTGTATATGTCCACAATGCTGGCTTGATTCCAACCTAAGCATAAGTCAAACATCTGTGATTTCTTCGTGTTTACATGTACTCAATATGCACAGCCATGCATTGTTTCCCGCACTCCAGAAATGTTAAAGCACTCCCAAATGGTTTTCAAATTGTTTGATTTTGGTAATTTATGCCAGATGTAACCTTTTATTTGGATGTGTGAGGATTTGGCGTAGACTGTTTTTGGGGAGTGTTGTGTCTCTCGGTGACTTTGGCCCGATGCCCCACGCCTTCTCTGTCTGGCTCTCTCAGGCTCATGCCCTGCTGTTTGCCACCGTCTCTCTGGTGATGGGCACCGTGCCACACATGGCTGATGTGACAGTTAAGTGCTGCTTTGAGTTGCCAGTTGGAGTCCCTGGCATCTCCAATGCCCTGATGTCTTATATCTGTTTAATCAGTCTTCGGAAAGCACACGAGGCCCATTGGTATGTCCTCACGACCATAAACATGTAGGCCATGACCGTGGCTTTGGCTTTTGGCACCTGCCTTGCAAACCGATGTGGAATACTGGTAGAATTGTCTTATTGTCTTCCTTGAAGTCTCGGTGAAAATAAAGTTTGCTAAAAGATTTGTCAGTATGTCAGTAGCTCAGCGTTTTGTTATGGCCCCGAAGAAGCACTTTGATATTAGAAACTTGCACCTTTCATTGCTTTCGTCCTTTGCAGTATATCAGATTACACACATAGGATATAAAATGCAAAACACTTCATGAACCAGCAGTGCCCTGTGTATGTTAGAACAATAGTCTTTTCTGAGCGACTTTCCCTTTTGGAAGCAAGCAATGTAGAACAGCTGTAGAGCCAGCTGTGCACAATATCTATGAAGCGAGTAGGAATTTTTCTTCCTCCAGCTGAACAGTTGCTGTTCCTGTTTCCAGCTTCATAATAAAATAACACACTTCAAATTATCCAGTACAAGTCACTGCTATTTACAAATTTGTTAAAAGCCTGCCAGCTGCTACTGAAGGTGTTTCAAACCGAAGCCAGATACTGCTTGGCTTTCCTTACTCAGTTCATTGTTATACAGGAAGTTCTGCTACCTGAATCCTGAACTGAATGACTTCTGGTCTAAACTGCTCTCTGAGGACCACCTGAGAGCCGGGGACTCAGAATCAAGTTGCCTGGCTTTAATCCTGCAAAGAATGTGCCTGTGATTTTTTTTCAGCTAAAAAAATGGATTTTATAGAATTTTAATAGACATATCCACGTGATAAATGTTTGATCAGTCTTGTGAAAAATGTTACACTTTTTACGTGGTCTAAATATGACTTTGATGCAAAGGCGATTCACTAGCTTTCATTAATCCACAAAATTTTAGTAGCAGTGAAGTATGACACGTTTTCACATCACCGGATCTAAATGGCTTCAAGTGATGGACATTTTGATAAGTGAAAGTGCTCTACGACTGAAGCCATCCCTTTGTCAGCCGAGCAGAAAGGGGAGACTTCGGGGAGGATAAACTTTGCTTAGATGAGAGGAAAGGCAAGCCTTTTATCTTGGGCAGGCACTGTATTCTACACAATGTCTCTCCAGTACAGCCTAACAAAGAGCTCCTTATGTACTTCCTCTGGGCTGGCAGGCCTAATACCGCAGTGCTGGGGACGGTTGCGAGGAGACGTTTTTTAGATACTGAGCTTTGGATGGTGTGGTGGATAAAGAACAATTCATTGGTTCGATGAAGTGTGTGTGTGTGTGTGTGTGTGTGAGTGTGTGAGTGTGTATGTTCGTTGTGCCCTGCTAAAAGGTGGTGGTTAAACCCAAAAAGAGCTCGTTCCACTGTGAAACCTATCTCTGCCCCACACCTACCTCATTTGAACTTCCTTGCTAGGCTTGCTCACTGTTCACATCCTGTTCACTGTCCTAAAAAGGGTCATTTGGAATGTAATGTAGATTTTTATTGAATGCGAGCCGCTAGGTATCTGTAATTTGATACGTAAATTGCACCTGTTTCCAGTTGTCCTTGAAGTGTAGTGTGGAATTACTAGGTCTGCTTCACTTTATTCGCTGCCCAAACCATGAGTTCATGAAAATCTATAGTTCTACCTTGAAGAAGCCTGCCTTGTCATTAACTCTTGCTGAACCCTCAAAAAGCCCCGAAAGCCACCCGCCCTCCATCGTCATGGTTGGATGCTTCCCGTCCTGATGCTGTCTGTCCTCAGCAGGGTCTCTGTTGATTGGCTCGGTGTGTGTCCTCCTCACTGCCGTGGTGTGAATGACTGCCCCTGTCAGTGCTGACGGGCTTCCCCGCTGCTCCATATTCTTCCTCTGACTGACAGTTGCTCGTACCTCCTCTGAGCCACCCCAAAGGACTGCCGGTGTCATGGCAGGGCCACCTCGCCCTCTAAAGGACAAAAAAAACACTCTTGGCAAAAAGTCTTTAATGTTGCTCCCAGGACACTGAGAGTGTGAGTGTTGACCTCGAAACAAACACAAGACTCTCTCGCTTGCTTCAGACAGACTTTACTAAAAAGGTTGCATATCTCTGGGTTACACTAGTGCAAGTGAACAGAGGTGGTTTCTTTTAATAATTTATTCCCACTATTTGGTCTTAATTAATCAATAATTAAATCTTTATTATTGTCATTATTAATAATAATAATAATAATAATAATAATAATAATAATAATAATAATAATAATAATAATAATAAT
The DNA here is from genome assembly GCA_030449085.1 of Kryptopterus vitreolus. Lineage (NCBI taxonomy): Eukaryota > Metazoa > Chordata > Actinopteri > Siluriformes > Siluridae > Kryptopterus > Kryptopterus vitreolus. The sequence goes on along the minus strand of JACRUU010000017.1, from coordinate 13,424,184 downwards.
ACAAATCTGACATGGCCTGAAATATGTTTTTCCTGTTATTTCTGTAAATTTGATTAGAAATAATGCTGAAAGTAATGAATCCTGTAGAAATGATTGGAATTAATATTTTAAGCAGAATACTAAGGAATGATAATTACATCATTGTCTGATCATTTATCAGAGACAAATATAAAAGTGGTTTCACATGTTGATCGTTTCGTAAAACCTGTATGTAATTTAAGATTACGTGAAGATTCTTTTCTGATTTGTGTGGTCTCCCCGACTGTGGTTCTCTGATTGACTTAACCATGTTCCTTGGACATACAAACACTTATGTTATGACTGGAGTCAATTAACTCCTATTGTCCCCCCTCGTATTGTCCTAAAGCAGATGTCTTCTTTTTCTGTCGAGTGACAGGTGGTCATTTGCATTAGCCTATAGGAACAGTATGTATAGTAGAAATACTTCTTTACTTTGTGTATTCATATTCTGGACAATCCCTACTTTACTCCATATGTGTGTCAGTTTTTAACTTTAACTTTACAAACAATATTTTACATTTACAATTTCATGTCCAAAAGCTTTTACTCCCCTGATGCATATCTTACTTAATAAAACATGCTGCAGATAATAAGTAAATAAATCGATTTATGTGATTATAATCACATAAATCTAAAAAAAAATAATAATCAAATTTTTGCACATTTACTTCTTATCACTGCTGCTCCAATTGTTCCTTTGCACACTAGCCAAACTGGAACACTTTGGAATACTTTGTACTAGGTTGTTGTTGTTGTGTTTTTTATTTTATTATATTGTGTCAGTTGTTTGTTGTGCACTGTCTTGTGTTGTGAACACAGTCTTGTTCTGTCTTTGCGCTGTTTGCACTAATGGTTGCACACGATGCACTTTATGTAACTAGGACAAACTCAGTCTCGTCCTCAGCATTGTGGTGTTGTGTTCGTGTTATATGTTGTTTTGTGTAACACCAGGGTCCTGGAGAAACGTTGTCTCATTTCACTGTGTACTGCGTCAGCTATATGTGGTTGAAATGACAATAAAAACCTCTTGACTTGACTTGATAAGGATTTACCCTATTGTGACCTACAATAAAAAGAGAATAGAATTCACAGTAAAGGGTTTTACTCGAGCGTCTCGTATTAGATGTCGGGTTGTTCTAGTATCCATATGCATTACCTTTCTGTCACTAGTGCAGAGCGTTATCCTCGATTCGAACATTCGCCCCAAATTACACATATCATTAATTCTGTAAATAATTCAGCTTTATTTAGCAATCTCATTATTGGAAAAAAACAACTAATAAATGTCTACAAAAAAATGTATGGTAGCTTAGGTTCACTTAAAGAGTCATTGCAAATCAATATAACATTCTTGTAGATCACTGTTATCTTTTGGATAACTTTTTTTAACAGTTTTTAACAACTTTTCCATTTTGATCAGAGTGCTTTCTTTCAAGGCTACTCAAGGTCCTCCACTCCAAACCATGTAACCCATGTCTCTGTGGAGCTGACTTAGATTGGGATAGATTTACGTCTCCTAGTTCAAGTGAAGGGTAAAAGTTAGGCTAGCAGATCATACCCAATCGTGTACCTCAAACTCAGCGGTAACATTTAGAATAGAATATCCTTTATTTGTCACATACATTACAGCACAGTGAAATTGTTTCTTTTCATATTCCAGCTTGTTTGGAGGTTGGGGTCAGAGTGCAGGTTCAGCCATGATACAGCGCCCCCAGAGTACAGAAGGTTAAGGGCCTTGCTCAAAGACAAAATCGTGGAAGCTTGGTGATACCAGTGCTTGAACTCTCAACCTTCGGGGAAAACATTAAATATTGATGCTGTAAATGTCGGGTGTTCAAATAGTTTGTGGTCCATACAGTGTGTAGAAAAAGCAGGAAGGATGGAGGTAGAGAGAATCATAGATATAACACATGATGTTACAGACACCATATACTCAGAGATATTTTGAACAAATGTATTAGACAGCATCTCCCCACAACGATCCTCACAACACTAACTGTGCAAATGTATTTTGGTAGACCAGAGCAATCAGGACTGTTCCAAACACTTGAAAATGATCCAACCCCATACAGATACAAATCTGTTATTTACCACCAGTCATAAGCTGGTAGCTGGGAACACTCATTTAACCTGGTTAGCAACTATTATGAAGTTTGCCCCGCATTGTTAAAGTCGTATCAGTTAACCTTGCTCTATTTCAGATGTTTCTCAACTAATTCTGTAATTATATTGTCTGCTTTGCAGTGGTTACAGTAAACTATACATTTGAATAAAATCAAACCTAGGATACCCTGTTTAACATGTCTAAGCACGTCTGCATATAGTTTTGGATGTTTGCTTCATGCCCACGTGGGGCTATCCCAGGCTCACCAATTCACCCCCTCACCAAATCACGATATACCAGTGTGCAATACAAAATGAAAGTGTGAGTGTGAATGTAAATGTGTAAATAAAGTGGCATTCGGTCCACAGTATATTCCCACCTCACAGAAAGTGTTCCCACGATTAGCCATTACAGTGAAGAGGACAAAGCATTTAATGAAGATAAATTAATTATAATATAAGCCTGTGTTTGATTTAAAGACTATTTTATTTAAAAACGCTATAATTATATGTTAAACAACAAGGTTATTGGGTAATTACATCCAACAAACTCAAATTATAGGGCGCGTTTACTGTAAAAATATTATAATAATATATCATAATAAATTTTATTTATCTATTCAAACACTAAGCAAATCAGATAAATGGTCTGGAAATATGTTTAATTTTTAAGCCTCAAAAATCCTTTTTGAAATTATGTTAATTGAAATATGTTAATTGATTAATTGATAACAAAAAGCTTATTATTTCTGATACTACATTGAACAGAAAAGGTTATGTTGTGATGAAAACTACTATAAAAATTGTAATACTTAACTTTTTTTCTGGTTTATTTGTTTTATTAAAATTATAGCATATATAGATCATCTTAGAACAACTCTAATAACTAGAACAACTCTAGGCCTGTAGTGGTAGAAACTAGTGATTTCCAGGTTACATCAGGTTGTTTGAATAAAAGTACTACTACTAATACTACTACTACTACTACTACTACTACTACTACTACTACTACTAATAATAATAATAATAATAATAATAATAATGCGTATGATGATAATGATCAATTATTTCCTCAGCAATGCTTCATAGAACCGGAGCAAGGTTGAAATGTTTAATAATTTGAATAGAATATGTAAACAGACTGTCAGAATTTATTTACCTACGTTAAAGCTGACTGACACTGGCATAATTATCAAATTACCACCTGTTGTTGACATCTGCTCATAGAAAATAGTAGAATTCTAAGAATAAAACACAGATCAGCACTCTTTATTTTGTAACTGCCAGACAGCCTGTCCCTTGTGGGCCTAAATTTGGTTAGAGGAATTAAGCCCAGATTGCAAACCCAGATGTCTATCAAAAATCCATTAAAAAGTTTTCCTATTAATCGTTAAAAATCTTTAAACATTGACTTTTGCTCTAACTGCACTTGAAGAATTGTTAGTATGTTGTGGGTCCTTTACAAAACAATCCTATCTGCGGATTAACTACATACCATTCATATTCATTTGTAATCTTTATTTGTTTAGCTAAAGTTCTTTTGGAGGATAATATTGCTTATATCAATTACTCATTAGTATCAATTATTCTTCCAGCATGATACATCATCATTTTAGCAGCAAATGAATATTGTTGCCATAACATCCGACACGTAAACCATAATTTTTGATGACTAGTCCCCGCATTTGTATTGCTACAGAAATGTGGGAAAGGTTACAGAAATATAAAGAACACCAGTGCGCTGACAGGGGAAATTTGTTTGTGTGTGTGTGTGTGTGGGGGGGGGTGGTCGGGGGAAGGAGGAGTATTCTTCAGGGCAGTACTGCTTTGTGAAATGCCTCGTCGACCCTCAGATGCCAGTCGCACTGCGCCCCTGACTTAAAGGCATGGTCTCACACAAACCAACAATTCACTCCGTGGAAAGTAGCCACTGGCGGGAACATTCTACGAGGAGGCGGAGGTTGGGAATTTGCAGCCGAGGGAAAAAGGTCTGGATAGGTTACAAAGAGAGTCCCAAACATGGCACAAAGCTGGCATTCACTCCTCAAAGCCCACCACGCATGCTTGCGAGGCAGGTTGACGCTCACTCTAAATGTCAAAAGTGAGAATGTTGTTCATTTGCTAGCATGTCTGAGAATCAAGCGCAAGAGTGGGATGAAAAGCACATGTTCAGATTCAGATCTACATGTCATGGGAGCAACTCTCAGAAGAGAATCGTTTGCGTGTTGGTATAACCTGCCTGCTGCCATTTTAGGGAAAGCCAGTGGTTAAATAAATATAGGAAAAAGTAGGAAAAATGCTACTTTCAATTAGTGTAAACAACTTGCATGAAAGCGACTATTAACAAAAGCCACCTGTAACAGTCTAAACATTTGGACTGGAGAAAGACTAACATGACGTATTGAAGGTGAAGTTATTAGATGTGTCCTGGTAAATTTGTGTGTGTTTTGTTTAGTTTGTCATAAAATTTTGTATTAACCCTTGCCAATGAAAATGTAAACTAACAAGAATGTTACCATAAGGAATACAACACAGTGCTCTTATAGGAAAATAATGCTGTTACCACGCCAGATTTTGTTCAACAAATATCAAAACAGCAATAATTACAAATTTGTTTACAAAATCGTTGTAGGTTAGATATACATTTAGATTATTTCCGGCTTCTTGATTTTTCTTCTTTGCAAATCTTTGCAAATTTAAAAAAGACAAAAATACAGCTTTCCATGTTACAAATAATCTCAAAAGAACAAAGTTGTCTGTTCTGAAGTGTCTCCCATTGACATTCTTACATAAATGTTAGATCATCTCTTCATGTTTACACATATTTTGCTGTGGTTAATTAAATAACAGCACATATGTATCTTAATAATGTTAATGTAACATTTTGAACTTCATTAACACACTATAAACATAAAAATAAAAATGAGTAAAAAGGGTACATTTTGTGCCTGATGTGTGTGCAGTGAGCTTAATATCTTAATTCAGAAATGTAGTTAATAGCCAGCTACAGTGATGCTTTTTAAATGTAGATTTCAAATGCATTTAATCCATCCGAGTTAACGTTTGCATTAGATTAGACTAGACTAGATAAACTAGATTAGTAGACTAATCTACACATTAATCACACTTTAGTGTAGATGTATTTACTGTAAATACAATTAATTTCTTATCTCTTTATAAATGTTTAACAATGCACATTATATGACTATATTTTATTTCCTATTCCAAAATAGAAAAGACATTCAGTAGACAGGATTTGCCTATTCATTAAAGACAGTTATAAAAATAAAAATCAAGGTTTTGTTATTTCAGATATTACTTGAAATGCTCCTTTAAAAAAATCGAATATTTGTGTTGAAAACAAAAAGCATTAAATGAACAGAAAAATCCCGGGTACTGGGTCAGTTTAGGCTGAGAATACTGCATCACTTTATATCTTGCTTGTGCCCCGTGTAAGCAGTGTGTGATATCCGAATCGTGCCTTGCTCTCATGTCTATGAAACTCCTTGCTTTTGTATGGTGAAATTAATTCCTATTTGGGCCTCCCCTCATTGACTAGAGGGGTGTCAGGGGAAGGAGGATGAAGTGTGTGTGTGTGTGTGTGTGTGTTTGGAGAAGATATGGGGAGGGCTGTCCAAACTACAAGTCAAACAATATACAATAGGAAAGAATGCAAATAAAGTGTATACGGCATTTTCTCACAAAAGCCTCTCCCTGACGTCCCACTTGCTGCACTCCTCAGGATGCCACAAAAGAGTCATGCTCCTAATGTACACTGCTTAAAAAATTAAAGCCCTGCCTGAAGAGTGTGTGTGTGTGTGTGTGTGAGAGAGAGAGGATTCCAGATCCTGATCCTGTCATTATAGGCAGCTGCGGAGGCTGGAGTCATTGCTTATTCACAGGGCCGTGTGTGTGTATATGTGTGTGCGTGTGCGTGTGTGTGTATGCCTTCGTTTTCCCATAATGCAGTGTGATAAGGATTGGCCTACATGAGGCTGAGTGTGTGGCATCTGATGAAGGCTTGATTAGGTGTGTTATCTACTGCTGAGCTACTCCTGATGAAAGCTCCTGAAAGGGCGATGGCTGGGAAAACAGCAGACGGCTCCATCAAATGGCAGTTATGCTATGACATGACAGCCAGAACCTGGTGGATGGTAAGTCTAGCTTTTTGTGCCTTCCCTACATAAATTTTCTTCATATCTAATGACTAAGAACTATGACCAGGTAACTCCTCCTTCGAAACTCATTCCTGCATTGTTAATGAGGTTAGCATCGCACATTTTCTATAAGCGCAGTGGCTACTTTCACAAACCATATTGTGTTACGATTAGCAGCCTTTGTCTGTTGACTCTTGAGCTTTGATATATATATATATATATATATATATATATATATATATATATATATATATATATATATATATATCATCCTACATTTAAACTAACTAACACAGACTATTGTACTTGACATGAATTTGCTCTCACCTCTCATTGTGGACCCTCTTTAGATGCTGGCGTGTGTTTAGTTGCTCAGCGAAGTGTATTCAGGGGCCATGCGTGTCGTCAGGGTCAAGCAGGTTGAGCGGGTTGCATAACCCTGCACTTGGCTTGATGTCAGAGGGGTTAAGGCTTTGTCGGGGAGTCCACTCTGTCCTCGTCAGGGGAAAAGCAGTCTGTCACGCTGTGATAGGTTACAGATCATATCGTAATCAGCCGTGTGTTATTGTAGTCCATGTTGGTTCCAGTTTTGCGATGCGCTGAAAGCAGCAAGTGGTAACTCTGAGTAGTAGCTGTTGACTCATGAGCTCTGTATTATGGAACTGGAAAAGAAGCGAAATCCAAGTCTTCACCTTTTTGTATCAGGATTTTTTCTTGACTGCTATTGCCGAGTTTCCATCAAAGTTGTGTCTTGTTTCAGCCTTTTATGAATACACCGGTATTTAAGATATGGTCCTGCACTTGCTGACAATTTTCTCTCTGTTTGTCCATTCTGCGCTGCTAGGAAACAATGGGCTTTTGTCTGTCCTCTGCACGAAATGAAACTACTGCTGGATCTTAGACTACCAGGAATATTCATTCCTTCTCAGCGTTTGAGGCAAACTTTCAGTCTTTAATGTCTCCATGTGTATGTTGTCATATAAGTGCACACTCTGCTCTAACTTAATTTGGACTACTTTTAATTATGGTCTCTGTCTACTGATTACAGAGTTAACTTTCATTTGTTTAAAGAAATATAGAAATCAATCTGCCAAGTCTGGAAAATTTAAAACATATTTTTTAATTAACAAGTTGCGTATATATATATATATATATATATATATATATATATATATATATATATATATATATATATATATATATATATATATAAAAACTACAATATTGTAAAAAAAACAAACAAGTATGTAATTATTTATGTTAAAATCATTTGTTGCATGTTGTGTAATGTACATGTATGTAAGGTAAAGTGACAATGTTATATTTAAACTATATATATTTATATAAATATTTAACTATATAACAAAATAATATGATTATTTTATATAACAATAATAAAAAATAAATAAATAATAATTTTTTTCTAATTCTGATAGTATAATCACATAATCTGATAGTATAATCACAAATGCATTTCATTTTAAACCCATTTTTTTGTTATCATGTGGAATAGAAACATTAAGACACATTAAAACATTTCATTTGATTTCACGATTCATGTGTTTAGAATTTCCTACACAAATGTTACCCTTTTTGATTGAAGGATAATATTTGTATAGTAAATGCTAACCAAATGAAAAGATTACATATGATTACATGACTGCAAAATTCATGCAGACCACAATCTAGTTTGAGGTTTTACCACGAGACACAAGAAACAGAAAATGTATAGTTATATGAAGTTAGTAGTCTATTTATTTAATCTGAATATGACTAGCATTATTTGTTTACAATTACCGTCTTGTGTGTTTGCTCCGCCTCAGTTATTTACACAAAATGTGGACATTGTGAAATAATTATTGTATGCGCTGTTTAAAGCCTGGTAAAACTCTGGGCTCAAGAAGAAGATATCAGGTCACATGAGGACTCCCCCCACTTAAAACTGCACTGCGTTTATACTTACAATTTCATTTACAGGTGATGAAGACTTTTTAACTCAAGACGTTGCTTCATGAGGGAGGTCTAAAAGCATAGATTAGGTCATTGATTTTTCCTTCAATTAGGGTGATATGAAATCACAATCACCATTATCAATATCATTATGTTTATTACAGTGTAATTATAGTTATTAGCTAAATTGCCTGGTTCCTTTAAGTGTATGAGTGGAATTAACATCTTAGTAATGTAAAAACAAAAAGTGAAATGGTATTCTGCAGCTGGAAAGATCAAGAACAGAATCTTCTAATCCATAAAGAAAATATTTTATTACAATCATTTTATTATAATTACATTGCATTATAAAGATATTTTATATCAAATTTCAAATGCAGTAATATTATAATATTTGTATGTTTTATTTAACTGTGATGAAATATTTGTCAGTGGGGTGTGTAGCTTTAATGTTAAAGGTAAGCGGTTGGTAGAAACGTTTGAGAACTATTGACTTAAGGAAGAGAAAGAGTAAATAAAACATACAGGAAGCTGAATTGAGCAGATGCTGGTATGGCCTGTTTGGTGTGGAAACCTTCATTTATCACTAATCCTCATTGCCAACAGTCGTTCATTAAGGTAAACGATTATGATGCCCCCCCCTTCCCCCACGCACACACACACACACACACACACACACACACACACACACACACACACACACACACACACCTCGTGCGCTTCTTCGTTGACGTTTTCTCACAGTTATTTCTCAGGAAGCTCCTGGCTGGTTTGCTGTGTACAGCTGGGAGACTGATGTCAGTTTGTGTGCAGCCTTCAAGCAATCTGGCCTTCAGACGATGCTCCTGCTTTCTCGGCCGAATGTGGGTCAGAGATTAGCATAATACCAACTAATCATGAATAACATTAGCATTTACTAAGGCACTAATTAAAAGGATTAGTGGAAGGGTAGAAATAAATGAGGAATCCCTCCAGTGGCTATGTTTATGATATGCTCTGAAGGCTACCAGGCTATATGCCCAGGAACGTGGTGTCTCATGAACACAAGTGCCTTTTAATATATTTTTTTATCTTTTCTGGAGGTGAGTTTGAGCAGGCCATCATATGAAATTTGGATTTAAATGCAAACTGAAAAACTGGCATATTTTAATGAAATGGTCAGCCGGGGGTTGGGGGTCGGGGGTTGCTGGTTTATTCTGAGCCTTGTGTCAATTCATATTTGGGATGGCATGCCAGGTGATTTTCCTCCTCCGACTTGTTAGCTGAATGTTTCTTGCTTATAGCGATTATTAAATGAAGTCTGGGTGTTTCGAGGAAGTCAGTATTTAGAAGCGATTTTTCAAGTTAACATTTCTTAAAAGTGATACTATGCTTTATAGCACTGTGCTTTTTTGTTGGCGCAGGGAGAGAAGATGAAAAAGGAATCTTTTGCTTGGATTGTTTACATATTTGGTTACATAAACAAACCAAAAAAACATATTTGCCTGATTAATACGAAAGGAATTGACTTTATGATTAATTTACTGGGTAAAACGTGTGATTTTTCCCAAGGAGGTTAAATACTAGTGTGCGTTAGGGATATTCTAGTTATCATTGCTATAAATTGTTGCATCATAGAATACATTTTCATTTGGCTTGGAAACACATTTATTCCCACATTCTATTTTTAATCTGTGTAAAAAGGCATCATGTCAAACGGATAGAATTCACACTCAGCCTCACTTCACACTTCACCCATAACACCATTACAGGAAAAGAGAACAGATGGCAAAAATAAGAGCATTAAATAGTGTGCTCTTGGCCATGGCAGATAGTGAAATGGTTGATGAAACCTCTTAGTGTCCTGCAGCACATTTTTCAAATGCTGAAGGTGTCACATGCCATATGTAAAGCAAAAAAACTTATTTGTGTAATTAGGGTTAAAATGAGGGCCTTTCAGAAGAGTATGTTAGGTCTGCGTCCCCTCGGTGCTACAGCCCTGTGCAGCGACGCTTGACGAGGATCTGCCCTATGTAATTACAGAAAAATGGGTCTCTTTGTTGGCAAAAGGGTTCAGTGCGAGAGGAAAGTACATTCAAGATGAGGACAGTTACAAGGGGACAAGAAAGAAGAAAAGGAGGCCCTGGAACACAGAACCCGGTTTATATAAGGATGTCTGAAATGCCTGTACTAAGACATTCGCATATAAGACAAATATTTCACCAAGTCGAGGACTGGAAAAGCCTTATTCTAAGGTGAATCATACTGTGCAAAACATTATTTGAAAACAAGAAGAAAAAGCACAGTGTAATAATCTTGTCCAGTCATATTTCACAGAAAGCCGGAAGCTGTAGATATAAATTGCATAATTATAATTAGGTAGAGTTGGAAGCAGACCATGAGCTTATTTTTACATGCTTGATGGATAACTCATTAGGCCCTGAGATAAGACCATGAATATCGTCTGTAGAAAATGTTACCTGTAATATCCTGTGATTATTCAACCTAGTGCTCAAAATTACATAGAAATTGAAATAAAAATACAACTCTCAAAATTTAACAGGATACCCCAAATAGTAGTCTTTTAATAAAGACATAAACGGGAGGGCAGGCAGAAATGGATTTTGTGGGACAGAGGTGCACGCTTGTCACCTCAATCGAGACTTACTGAAGTCGGTACAATCACAGACGACACAAGAAAGAAAGTACATAATTTGTTTTGATAAACCCTGGAATCCTGCTGCTCTTTTCTTTCCGTTTTGTGTGTGTGTGTGTGTGTGTGTGTGTGTGTGTGTACATTTGGCACACAACTTCTATCAGAATTCCTTCTCTATGTCTTCTCTATGTGTATTTATGTACAGATAGTGTTGATTTATTATTGCTCTTCTGCGAACACCATACACACTCACACATACACACAAATGCACACACACTTCCTGTTCTTATGCCTAAAGCTGACGATAAACCTAATTTCAGTAGCCAAAAGAAAATCATTTGCTTCTTTCGATTCAGCATTTTCTTTTCCTTCATTCACCCAAAGCAGTCTAGCTGTAGGAATACATCTGTAAAATCAGAGCATCAGAAATGTACAATACCATTATGGTATTAATACCATACTATATAGTATACTATTTGAAGTTTGAATAGCATCCTCTTAATCAATAGCTGTTGCATTATGATTTATATGATTCCAGGTACAAATGTATGTACAGAGAAAAGATATTCAAACATGGTTATATTTTCATTCAAATATTCTTCTGTGCTTTTCTGGTGGAAAAGAAAAAGTTTTTCAAAAATCAATTACCGTAAAGGTTATGATTAATTTGAAGTCTTATTTTTTCAGTGCTGTAAAAATCCATTTAACCTTATATTCCATGATTTCAATCTAGACACCCAAATGTAGCATATATTCATTCAGTCTTGATCCTTGTACATGTTCACCCTGATTAAATATTTCAAATATGACTATTCGACAGTAAACTGCATCGCCTAAACTCCCTTAAATTTTGAGCAAATTTTGTGTGTCTGTTTTTTAAATTCTTAAAGCTATTGTGATAAAATGCAATAATACTGCCTAAATTCTTAAACAATGATGTAAAAAAAAAAATTCATTAGAAGGTTCTTTATGTCAGCATACCATTCGTATGAATACTATTTGACCAGACATTGTTAGATTAAAAAACACAAACAGAGACAAAAAAAAATTATACACACTTAGGAAAATGAAAACTGTCTGAAAGCTAATAGCCACCACTTTGTGCACCCCCTTATACTTGTAGAGGCCAAAGGTACTTAATCTTGTGATATTCATTCATTCATTCATCTTCTACCGCTATATCCGATCTTCTCGGGTCACGGGGAGCCTGTGCCTATCTCAGGCGTCTATGGGCATTAAGGCAGGATACACCCTGGACGGAATGCCAACCCATCGCAGGGCAATCTTGTGATATATTTAGTATTAAAATATTTGTACAAGCTTGCCTGACTCTGTCTATAGTCAATTAAATATGGTTAAAACTATACTTCTTCCTCTATTTTTGGTCCTCTGGCGTTAACATGGTTTGATTGGATAATTAGATCATTCAAAATATATTTTTTTAAGTCAATGGAATTGTAAAACCTAAATGTATATACCCAATCCTAGATAAATATAGGTTATTTATAGTTTAATAAATGTTAACTCTTACAAAAAGTAAACAAATAAAAACAAGTTCATCTCACTCTCTCTCTCTTTCCCTCTCTCTCTAGTAATCACAGTTGGTGTTCGCTTTAAGGTGTTCTGACGCCCTCTGCTGCTGCATTTCTGAATTCCTCGAAAGGAATTCAGAAATGGAAAGGAATTCTGATCCATTTCAGTGTATTTTCAGTGTAAGACTGACTTGAGGGAGATGAGGTATAAAGGAGAGGAGGATTCTTTTTGAAAGGAGAGTCTCGTTTCGTTATGATTTGGGAAGACTTTCACACAAATCGCTGCTTTCACCACACTAAGTTTTTTTTTCACTTTTTTAAATTCACTTGACCCTGGCTTTTACTGAAACTCAAAAATGTATCTACTGACACTTGTGTCTGCTTTTAAATGGCACGGAAATGTGGCATCACATTGTCATTAAAAAGAATGACAACTGTGACTGATGCAACAAACAGACTGAGAACGAATCTTGGCACCTGTCTGATTTGTATTTTTCCTTTTAATTCACTCACACCCTAAAGGAAAATGTCATGAAAATGTCCGTGTTCTGTTTCATCTTATTCTAAGACAGACAGAGGTCAGAATTTGAAGAGTACCAATGGCCCCAGCTGCAAATGGGAGCGCTTAATGTCAGGAACGTTTTTGCTCGTATCCCGAAACACTCAGGATTTAAATTACTGATTACTGGTAAGCCAAGGATCTATGGTATTATTACTCGTAATGCACCTCATTTATTTATCAAGTTAAAATACCTTTATTCTCATTCTACAAAACACAAAAGTTACAAAAGTTAGTCGAATTGCAAGGTTTTATTTAAGGTTTTAAAGCACAGTTAGTACTGGACGGGATGGCGAGCACAGGCTACAGCATAAAGAAGATGAAGTGCCTCGTCAGTATTTACAAATACATTAGCGAATCTTTAATGTACAATACATTATAATGACACACGTTAGTGAATGACGTAACAAACGTTGTTTTTTAAACAGGTTTTTACACCAACATTTTTCAGTTGAAATGAGTAACCGACTGGCAATGCCTATGCCGTGACCCGGATTCGAATTGACGTTTGTGCGGCCAAAACGCAGAGTTTACTTCTGCCAAAAACTTATATTCATAGAAACACTAGTAAAACGTTTGATACAACAAGTCTATACGATACCATTCATCTGTTAAATACATTATTTCTTATTATTTGTTTTCATTATTAACAACACAACCAAATTCTTTCCGTGACCCGGAATTGAACCGGGTGTTTCGCAGTCATAACGCAACGTATTACCAAATATACTATCGGGTGAACTCATCGAAAGCAGTCGCGACTAATTGAGAAAATATCGAACTTAACCACTTATGATGTGTAAGATTAAGTTTTGAGTCTTTTGGGTGTGAAATAATTGTCCATTCTTTTGCATTGACCCGGACTCGGACTAGAACTGGATTGCTGCGGCCACAACACCGACTGTATCTAACAGTGACACATGCAATTGATTCGGGCTTGTTATGTTCGTACTGGACTGAAGGGAGAGCACAGGATACAGCACATAATCAATACAGCATATTAAGTAGTCAATGTGCCTCGTCTGTCTTTAAATATACATTAGCGAATCTCTAACGTACCATACATTATTATGACACGTTAGTGACGAGTTAATGTCGTAATGCATTAAAGTAACTAAAAAGGAAGGCTCTCAACACGTCTCATATTTTTCGCTTAAATTTGATCATACCTTTGCCGTGACCCGGATTCGAACCGGGGTTGCTGCGGCCACAACGCAGAGTACTAACCACTATACGATCACGGCGAGCTAAGCAAGGTGATGTCCCACCGCATTAACTTCAAACGTCACACAACGACGTCAGAAAGTACATACAATTTGTAGGGTCTGTAATGTTGATAAATGGTTATTTTAAAATAATAATTGTTTGGACGCAAATGCGCCTACTTCAACAAAATAAGACCAGATTTCCTAGGTAATAAATCTGAGCCTTTACCCATGATCTATCAATTGTTCTTTTGAGTACTATTAAAATAAACAATTTCCCTCCAGTAGATATAAAATAATTGTCAATCACCTGAAGTTCAAACTGAAAACTGTGTACAGGTATGAACAAAATCCAACTTTTCATGTTGACCCGAAGGCATCGAACAAAAATGCATTACTTTAGGCTGCTGTAGGCTGTTGAGCTAAAAGCTGTACAGCTGCACAAAGAAAGCACAACTGGTGATACAGCCGTGTGAGCTATCACCATATTATGAGTGTTTTGTCGCGCTCATTGTTGAGTGTCGTTTAACTAATAATAAACAATCATTCGCAAAAACCAAAGTATTTTTTATTAAAAATTTTCTTGCCGTTCTCCTGCCGTGACCCGGATTCGAACCGGGGTTGCTGCGGCCACAACGCAGAGTACTAACCACTATACGATCACGGCGAGCTAGCTGACAAGATGTGCAAGTACACGCATTTTAAGGGTTTAAGTGACTGTTAAAAGACATACTTTTGGGAGCTTCATTGGTTTATTAAAACTAATTCATCCATTTTAGTTAGCAGTGCTTCATCGTAAGCATCATTATTATTACAAATGTTTATGTTTAGTGTTGCTTGAAAACAGTCACTAATTTATTATTCTTCTTTTCCTTCCGTACGCACATATTTCGGCGCATAAGTTGTCCTGCAGTTTTTGCCGCAGCACCATGAATGACACCTAAAAAACGGAATGGGTCACGACCATATTCCCCTCGAACCCCAGGCCCGGGTCATTCGGGTAATATAGCAAATTCATTGACATCGTTTGACCGAAACACCGGCATTAATATATATATATATATATATATATTCATTCATTCATCTTCTACCGCTTTTATCCGATCTTCCATCGGGTCACGGGTCACGCCTATCTCAGGCGTCTATGGGCGTTAAGGCAGGATACACCCTGGATGGAATGTAGGCTGGGGGACACACACACATTCACACACACATTCACACACACATTCATACACACATTCATACACACATTCATACACACATTCATACACTAGGGACAATTTTCCAAGGTGCCAATCAACCTAACGTGCATGTTTTTGGACCGGGGGGAAACCGGAGAACCCGGAGAAAAACCCCCTGAGGCACGGGGAGAACATGCAAACTCCACACACACATGACCGAGACGGGAATCGAACCCGGATCCTGGCGGTGTGAGGCGAACGTGCTAACCACTACGCCACCGTGCCCCTTATATATATATATATATATATAAACCATGGTCGGGGAAACTGGATTATGGGAGATGCTCCACAGTGAATGGGGTAAGTAAACCCCATTTAACCCAAATAGGATAAAAACGAACGTGCCCAGAAATGGGGGTACGATATGTCAAATGACTCGGTACAGTCGGGGATAGTTGAATCCAGGACGAGACGTCATAGGCCACGTCCACTTCGCAACCCTATTAGTTTATGGCGTTGCTAAACTCAAGCCGAACCGGGCGTGCGATACATCAAATCATGTCGTATTGACTCCGCGTCATGAGGCGATGTGGTGACGTCACTGAAAACGGCGGCAATATCGAGCATGTGAAGTATCGCATCTCTCGTCTCTCCAAATACAATTTGGAGAGTCTCGCTTAAAACAGAACTCACCTGTCCTGGGGTTCGCTCCCGTCAACCACCGCTCACCACTTCTTCAGGAAATGTCACATTCTAGTTATTAATTTATCATCTTAAACACATATCCACATTCGGACAAATAAAAACTAACAAAAAAACAAACAAACGGAAATAATAGTTTATATACTGGCAGTGCATACATAGTTGTGTAAAACACAGTACAAATGCTAGGAATGGCGCCTCACAGTGTTCAGGTTTGGAATGGTTTTATAGTATACTTGGTGGTTGTATTGGGTCGTTAAATGAAGTGTTTGTATTGTCATTTCTTATTGTAAAATATCTCAAATATCGTAGATATTGTCAAACATTTGCAATAGTACCAGTCAATATAGCAATTTTGCCTTTCTATAACGCTGTTTATTGTATTATTGTTCCATCTATGTGTTTTAGGTAGGGGTTAGATTTATTTACAGTCATATTCAATAAAGTAAAAACTTTAGCAGATGGACATAAGTGTTTTGGAAAATTGTATGAAATTAATTTAAACCAAATAATACGTGCAAGAGTGTGCTTTTAACATCACACATCCTCATTTCACTGTTTAATATATAGCCAATGATATGGTTACTATTAGTAACCATATAATTTAAAAACTATGTAGGTCAGACTGCAAGGCATGTACAAGACAACATACATCATTAAATTAAGCCTAATGTTTAGAACATAAATGCTTTTATGGTGCCGAGGACAATCTGCGTATCCATCTATTGAACTTTATAGTAAATTATATTTAAACAGTGTGTCTTTGCAAGTAATATGGGCTGCTGTTTGCATTTAGCATGACAGCACACAGGTTTACACATAGCCTGATTCTTAAAGAGGAAACCGTAACATGGTCTGCACAGGCCTACACCCTTCTCATATGGTCATCTGTGACCTACCTCAATGCAAAATGATCCTGCTGTAGTCATCTCCAGTCAGTACATACCATTTGTGTTCAAAAGACAAGCATTGTGCTTCAGTAGGACAATGTATAAGGCAACATATTATCTGATTTTATTCTGAAACATTAAATTAACATTGAATTCGATTTTCTCAAAAGGAACCAAATACTTTTTAATCCAGTCTAAATAAAAATCTGTACTGTAAATAAAATAGAATAAACTATATATATATATATATATATATATATATATATAGCTATATATATATAATTTTTTTTTTTTTTTTTTTTTACAGTATAACCTTTTTTTTATTTACAATATTATATTTATATTATG
>JACRUU010000017.1:13349401-13401901 GCA_030449085.1 Kryptopterus vitreolus | reverse complement strand
TTCACGTTTCTCAGAAATGTCGTGCAGTGACAATTTCTTCTGTCATCACTTCTGTCATTTCCACTATATAGGCTAGAAATGTAGATGAAATGATGAAATGATTGAGATGAAATGTTCTTAGATTTACTACCTCGTCTGCAAGATGTTGCTGACTGTATTGTCTAATTTCCATAATCATAATAACATACTTAATGCAAAGGTTACTTGAAAAACAAATTACAATAGAGAAAATAAAATTGCATTCCATTCATTCGTGTTATTTACAGTTTTTAATTATATCATAAAATAAGTACAGTACAGAAAAAGTGGGAAACCTGTGGTCTGACACGGATAACTAAAGGTGGGCTGAATGGTAAAGAACGCGTCTGCTGGAAGAGGAGGAGTGTTGACTTTTCAATGAAAAGAAGGGGGGGGGGGGGGGGGGGGGGGGGGGGGGGGGGGGGGGGGGGGTGGGGGGGGGGGGGTGGGGGGGGGTGGGGGGGCTGGGGGGGGGGTGGGGGGGTGGTGGGGGGGGGTAGGTGGGGGGGGGGGGGGGGGAGGGGTGGGGGGGGGGGGGGGTGGGGGGGGGGGCTTGAGACTGATTTGTTAGGATTCAAGCAGACTAGAGGGTGTTACCGTCCGATGTAATATCAAGTTTGAAAACGGGATCAGAAATTTGGCGCCTTCTAGTTTTCGACCTGCACTTGTGACATTCTTCAAGATTTCCCCTTTAAAGCAGCATCAGAGAGAGAGAGAGAGAGAGAGAGAGAGAGAGAGAGAGAGAGAGAGAGAGAGAGAGAGAGAGAGAAGGTTTTTTTTTCATCTCTGCACTGCACTTCACTCCGGTTGGAGCGCGGTCTCTGCGGATGAGCGCAGTGTTCCTGAAGGCTCTCAACTCCAGTCCTTTGTGCTTCCTGAGCTCTCGTGGGAATCTTTAAATGCTCGAGCTGGGAGCTGCGAAGTTCGCCGGCGGTCTCTGATGAAGCTTTTCTCTCGCTTTTGAATGAGGACAAGTTCCAGTCTGCCGTGCACGGTGCAGCACGGGCTCGCGAGAATGAACCGATAATAACCGGACTTTGGTGACCGATCGATCTTTTCCTCCCTGGCGGCCGAGGTCATGATGTATTCGCCGATTTGTCTAACGCAGGTAGAGCTTATTGATTAGGATTTTGAATATTGCTGAGCACGTCGATTTTTTTAATGCAATGCAAACTGTGTTGTCTTGTTTCGATAGGTGTACAGAATATAAGTATTCAATAGTATCGTAGAATTATATATATATATTAATATACATAATATATTAGATATATATATATATATATATATATATATATATATATATATATATCTATATATCGTATATATATATATGTGTGTGTGTGTGTGTGTGTGTGTGTGTGTGTGTGTGTGTGTGTGTGTGTGTGTGCGTGTGTGCGTGTGTGTGTGTGTGTATGTGTGTGTTTGTGTACCGGAAAATATGATTATCTTTATTCTATATATATTGCACATTTAACTTCACCCTGTTTTACGCGCATTGTTTAGGACGAGCACTTTCCTTTCAGTCCAGACATTGCTTTACATTATACTTAAAAAAGTTAGGTGTGTGTGTGTGTGTGTGTGTGTGTGTGTGTGTGTCGGGTAAGTGTCGAACTCGTGCATGTCAGATCGTATTACATTATTTCAAAAGAGCGCATTAACACTGGACATTTACATCGTGCGTAAACCACCTAGTTTAGTTTCGCCATAAATCACACGCTCGCGGCAGCACACAGCCCAGGCTACAGATTTGTGGTGTGAAACAGGAACAGACAGAATCCGAGCTCAGACGGCGATCTTTTCGCGCAGTGAAATCGCGCTTCGGTTTGAACCCGGTGCTTTTCGACGCCTCTCGGTTTCTCCGTGTGCAGTTTGGCCAGAAGCGCGCAGAGTTGAAACGGAGAGCCACTAGCCGAGTGAATTAAGATGAAAACAGCGATAAGGCCGATTGAGGGGTTGGACCGAGTCCTCCAGCTTTGGCTGACACAATTTTACTGTTTATATTTTGCTTGGCACAATCGAGTGATTGACTGAGATATGGTTTAGTACAAAAGGAGGGCTGAACCTGGCGCAAAGACGAAGTTCACACACAGCCGACACACGCATGGACGAGTCAAATGCGGTGGCTTACTGTAGCCTTTACATCATATTGTACCACATTCATTAATATTATGGATATAACTATAACAGATATAGAAAGTTTTTTTTTTAAATAAATGCATAGGTAAAGTATAAATGCTTAAGTGTATTACTGTTATGAAAGAAAGACAAATTATTACAGCCACAGACAATAAGACATTAATTACAGCAATTATTCATACAATAATTACATAAAAACACAACATATGGCATAAAACAGTGGATCTTTGCCCTATAATTATAGATACATTTTTTAATTTTCCCAAGTTATCATATAACTGAATTGTCTTTAATTTAATTGCAGCACATAGAATTTCTGCATTGTGGATTCAAGTTCTTAGTAAGATAACTTTACCATATTACTTTAAATAAATAGTTTAGATAAAACTTTCATTTGAAAAAAAATATCATTAATTGTACTTGGGTATTATATTTACAAACTACACTCAGTACAGCTATTGGTTTTTGCTGTAGAACCTGTTTAAAAAATACACAAGACACATTTTATTTTCAAAATTTGTTTTGTTTTGAATTTTCTTTCTTGTTGCACATAATAAAAGCATTTTTCATAATTTTTCAATTATTCAGATGTAGAGTTTTGGGATAAGAGCAAAGTAATAAGTACAACAAAATTTACTGAGCAAAGTTGAAGATTGATCAACAGAAAATTGTAAACACTTCATAATCAATTGTAATTGTTTTATAGTAATAAAAGTAATTTGCAATTCACTCCACAATATAATTAAACTTTGTAAGTGTGTTCAAATATTTTTTTACCTTATTATTCTTTTTAACTTAATTAAAGTAAATTAATACACCACTTCACATTATGGACTATTCTAAAATTCCCATTGTTTTACAGCAGGAGACTTCCCTTGATATAATAGTTGTAATAATTGTTAGTTGTGCACTTTTGTTGTTTGAGTTGTGTAGTTTCTGAGAAGTGGTTAAATGTTGGTGTATGTATTTGTATGTGACGGATACTTTGTAAGGGGGAGAGATAGGGGAGTGCAGTGCTGGTTGCGGTTTCCCAAAGAGCAGTAAGCCGCCTGCATAAATAAAGAACAATCTGTAGGTTTAACTCTTCCAGCATATACGGCTTTCTTTGGAGTGTAAGTGCAAGTAAAGAATTCTCTCTTTCTTGATTTATTCTTCCAGAATTTTTCTGTTTTCCTTCTGGAGATTTTCACAGTTTGTATTTGAACTAATTTTATTTCTCAAAAAAAAAACAACTGAATATCTAAGGTAATGTAATATAATTGAGTTGTACAAATGTTTCAAATATATCAACATAGTATTATTGCATTCTGAAAATATTCTGTACATTTATTATAAGATATTCATCTTGTTATGTTCCTGACATGTTTACTGATTTTATTGAAAATTTGCAACACTGGGCATATGTTTCTAAATTGTCTTTAAAACTGGCAGCTGATTTGGTGTAACGCATTGCCCAGTACTAAATAACATGTTGCGGTAGAGAAAGACCGCTAGGCCTGTGGTGTGTAAGACGCTTGTGAATTGAGCCCGTAGGTGTTACTGCTTACTTGGCAGCAGACTTTTCTTTTAATGGCACTCTTACAGAGCTTTGGAGCAGAAGGAATGTCACGATTGAGCCAAGATGCCATTTTCATTGTCCATCTTGGTTTGATTTTAAGAGGGGCTGGGAATAATTGCTGCTCATTTCAGCTAACAACTTAAGTGACCCCCCTGGACCACAAAACGTCCCAACGGCAAAAGTGTTGGAAATGTAAAACATTCGCTTCATTAAAAAGAATATTAAAAATAAATAAATAAATATATTTTATATCTGAGCCTTATTGTCATTGCATATACTTTACAGTATGTTTTTATTCTTCATAGTAGCATGTTAATTAACAACATTGGGTAATGGGTTCTCTGACTGCAAAAGTTTCTTTGTAGGCTTTATTAGAGAGGGTCGTGTGGGCCTCTGCAGGGCCATGAGGCAGTACTGCTGTAGGAATGCAAGACTGTTTGATAAGAGAGCTGTACGTGTGAGGGACACATGACCTGGTGCTCTAGTACATACAGCTCTGATAATGGAAAGAGAGAGAGAGGGAGAGGGAGAGAAAGGGAGAGAGGCACTGGAGAGTGTGTGAGCTGCTCATCTAACTGTCTGTTGTATGTTGGCACAGCGTGAGCCAACGTGGTAAACAGTGGTATCCTCGTCCTGTGTGCCTGCAACACCTGCAGCCCCATACAGGCCAGCGTCGCTATAAACTCAGCAGAAATGGTAGATGAAACCTTCTTTCGTTGCGGTGTCAGTTTTTTTTTCCTTTATATTGATTTTTTTTTTTGCTGGGAAAAAAGAATGGCTTCTATAATTTCTAAAACAAAATATGAGACATTGTTCACAGTATTTGTAATGTAATGCATGCTTGTATGTTGGATTTGTTATTTGTAGTGTGTAATTGTTTTAACGTCTTTCATGATATCCAGTGTTTAACAGCTATCAAGTGACTAATTTCATCTCCTTTTTGTGTGCTTTCTCAATAGTAATTTTAAAAATGTATTTAAATTTAAAATATATTATTTAATTTTTTTTTAATGAGAGATGTTTTGTCCTGTTTTGTTTTTAGCCAAAATGTACTCTATGCTGCAAATGTCACACCTGTTCACTGACTTTCTTGTGTTTTTCCCCTCTTTCTGTTTTCACTCTTTTGCTCTTCTCTCAGGACGAGTTCCATCCGTTTATCGAGGCACTCCTTCCTCATGTGCGCTCCATCGCCTATACTTGGTTCAACCTGCAGGCCCGCAAGCGCAAGTACTTCAAAAAGCACGAGAAGCGCATGTCCAAGGACGAGGAGCGCGCCGTAAAGGACGAACTGCTGAGCGAGAAACCCGAGATCAAGCAGAAGTGGGCATCACGCCTGCTGGCCAAGCTGCGCAAGGACATCCGACAGGAGTACCGTGAGGACTTTGTGCTCAGTGTGACAGGCAAGAAGCACCCATGCTGCGTGCTTTCCAATCCTGATCAGAAGGGCAAAATCCGACGCATCGACTGTCTCCGCCAGGCGGATAAAGTGTGGCGCCTGGACCTGGTGATGGTGATCCTGTTCAAAGGCATCCCGCTAGAGAGCACGGACGGAGAGCGCTTAGTCAAATCGCCCCACTGCACCAATCAGGCGCTCTGCGTCCAGCCGCACCATATCACCGTGTCAGTGAAGGAGCTCGACCTCTTCCTGGCCTACTATGTCCAGGATCAAGGTAAGTGCACTGAAAATGAGATACCGAAGTGTGCTTTATCTTAGAGTTACCGAGGCCTGAGTATAACATAACTTTATTAATTAAGATTTTACTTAACATTAGATATCCAAAGGAGCTGTTCTGTTGTTTCTATCTGTTATGCTTTTCTGTATTCCATCCATTAAACTTGCCAGTATTACTTCTATAATTATAATATAATAACAAAACATCAAATGCTAGAAGCTAAATATCTTCATATGAAAAATAAATTTCCCTTTGTTACAATTCTGTCATATTAGGGTTTATTGTGAAGACCCACGAATACACAGTTAATTAGCATCGTATATATACTTTGAATTTTTTCCCCAAAATATAAATAACTTTCATTTTATTTCTGTGTAATATGTATATACACATATAGACAATTATATTTATAAATGTAGTTAACAAATAAAATAATGTAACTTTCAAAATTAAAAACAATAAAATCTAAACTAGCTAAGGAAAATACAATAATATATATATATATATATATATATATATATATATATATATATATATATATATATATATATATATATATATATATATATATGTATATATATTATGTATATACATATGTATATATATATATATATTTTTTTTTTTTTTTTTTCCTTATAATGGTGTATTTTTTTTGTTTAATACATCTCAATATATTCTACACTGTCAGAACTTTATACTCCTCACCAAGAACTATAAACCATGCTTGAAGCCTTTACGTCTCTAAATCAAAAGCAGCAATTTAATAAAAGTCACTGTAATCCAATCTATTTTAATAGACTTTTCTAATTACATTTCATGCTAAAATAATATTTGTGTTTTATTGTAGCATACATGTGAGTACATGTGTTTAAATGGTTTGCAAGGAGGAGGTTGATTTTTGCCAGGCTTAGCGCCTCCATTTTGTACGAGTGAAGTGCCAGGCTAAGCAGAAGGCATAGCGCAGGGACAATAATGGTTGCCACTGGCACCACGGTTGGCATCACCCTCTCTTTTGTGTCTTTGTAGGACGAGGTGCATTCAACCGTCAACACAAAACTGAATCCGGTCTAAACCTCTAATATTGGTAGCATCTGAGAGACAATTTCAAGCAACGTTTGTGCCACAAAATTCCAGAAAAAGCTCTTTATGTTTGGATTAAAATTATAGGCCTAATACATTGTATCTCAACTGTATAAATAATTTAAAGGTTTTGAGCCAAAATGTCAGTTGTTGTCTAGATATTCTGTTTGCCATCATGATTTGATAATAACAAACGGTGAACTGCAATCTATATAATGGTAGGTGAATATCCATATCTGTTGCCCAGGTTTCATGCAATACAGGAGTGTGGTTTCACCCCACCCAACCCAATGCCCATTTCCAAATATGCCTCCAAATTGTAGAAGCAGGTCTTGGGCGGCCATTTTGTTTGTGTTGTGCTAAGAGAGTGGCATGGCGAGTGCCAGTGATGGAGGAATGGCGGTTGGCATCAAATCCTCTTTGTCTGCTTGCATGCCTTTGATTCGTTAGCTGGCATCTGCAATGCAGTGGGCACAGAGGAAAGTTTTCTGACACGGGCAGAATGGCAAGCGTCATGATTTCGTTTGTAGAATTCACAACTGCAGTTTAAAATTCGCAATATGACAATTAATAAAATGTAACTGAATCTTTAACAAAATTAATTTTTTTTGTTAAAATGTTACTTAATGTTAAAATTAAGTTTTTGGGGTAAATATAGTTTGAGTCATTTAATATCCAATGACATGAACTTGACACCATGACTAGTTTAGCTTGCGTTTTTGTTGCTATTTAATACGAAGCCGTAGTTTTAACGGTAGCCTGCGCCACATGGCACAAGAGGAAACACTGGGCACTCTGCCCTTGTTTTTTGTGAATCGCACTTAGCTAGCTGGACTGTGTTGCAGTACCATGGTGAATGGGCAATTCAGTGTAGGGGTAGCAAGAGTAGCAGGAAAGACTGGTACACTAGGCAGTAGGCATCATGCCATATTCAGCCTATTTGCTTCGCTGAGCCCAGTGTAGCCATTGTGGTAGACTCAGTACTCAGCATGTGTGCTGTTCAATCACATTCCTTCCAATAATGATTGTTCTATAACAATCATGCAAAAGAAATATGTTCATCATCATTGTTCACCATGGATCTGCACGAGAATTAAATAAATTATTAAATCAATAAATGAATAAATAAATAAGAAAGATTGAAATAAGGTGAAACTGAGTTGATTTTTTTTACTATCCAGGTTTTAGCTCAGGTCCATCCATAAAACATAGAATTTCCTCATCTACCAACAACTTACAGCCTACCAAAGACCTGTGTATTGCTATTGAAGAATGTGATCATGTTTCAAAAATCTCAACGAGCTGCTCCTTTACTTGTCCTACAAGTCAAGTCAGGACGTGTGAAGTGCGGAACATTTTACCCTGTTTTTATTTCGCAACATTGCTAACAACTCTGTATGTAAGGTACAGAAGGTCAGGATGTAAGGAAAGTAGCTATTTTTATTTCTCGTTCATAGGTCAAAAAAGACAGTAAGGAAATAAAAAAAAGAAAGAAGAAAAAAGGCATTGAAATTGCACAAAATACACAATAGGATCAGGGAGTTTATATTAAGACAAACACTGACAATAAGACAGTAAAAGAAACAGTTTTGTGTTATATAAGATTTGGACTCATTTTCTAGATCGATTACACGTTCTTTCTTATAACAGATAAACACAGAATTCCAAATTTGTATTTCTTTTAGGTGAACTGCTCGTTGTTTTGTTTCATAAATATTTACAAATGTCCCAGCATTGTCTTTGTTTCAGATATCTGGCCAGTTTAAAGACGAAACACATGAGGGTATAAAATTCATAAAATGAGCCATCATGCAAATGTGTTTCATAAGCTGGGTTCGATGTATAACTACGCTTATATTATGAAAACAAATGAAAAACAGTCATTTGGAAGATATTTTCCTTTTGGGGCTGTTAGTTTTGGAAGCATCAAATCCTATGCTATTTTTGGCTGTCAATGTAAATTAAAATGTATTCAGTGTGTTAATTGCTAATTAATAATCAGCAAATACTACCCTAAATTTATAATAACATATATATATATATATATATCTTTGTCCCTAGGGTCTTTGTCCCTTTTTGTGCACTAGCTAGGTAGCAGATTATTTATTAATTGTTTACGGTGTTATAGATGCCTGTTTTACATGAGTGCGACTTAGCTTTTGCCCTCTGTGTCAGGACCTCGGCTAAAAGATGCAGTTGGTGTCCTGTGAAGTTAAATTGAGCACAACTGATCTGTGAAAACACAGAGGTGACTGGGGAGTGTGGGGGCAGACTGGGGGGTATGAAACGGATTGTGTGGAGGGATCGAGGGTGCACCTACATCCCCCATGCCTCCCGTGACCTCTGCATGTGCGGGTCAGCAGAGCGGCAGTCACCGCCTCGCTTAAAGCCAGCCATTAGTAACACTCCCTATGTATACCTTGTTTGCGTGCGTGTGTGTGTGTGTGTGTGTGTGTGTGTGTGTGTGTGTGTGTGTGTGTGTGTGCGTGTGTGTGTGTGCGCGTGCTTGTGCGTGTTTGCGTGCGTGTTTGCGTGTGTGAGATGACGCTGGTGTTGAGCATGCAGTTACCTCTTTGAGGGAAGTGTTACAGCTGGCCTAATTTTCCAGTTGGCTGAGTCTGTGGTAAAGTACGGTCTAGCCACAGTGACCTCTGGGTCACCACCCCTGCCAGTGACTAAGTACTTCATCTCATTTTCTCCCATCAACTCTCACTTTCCCGCTTTCACTCACTCTCATTATACTTGCAGCAGTAGCTTACCTGGGGCTATTCCAGACCTGTAATGCCAATTGTACACCATACTCAGAATCTAGTCCAAAGGGACAGCTGCCCAGATCTACACACATACACACACACGCACATACACACACACATATGCGCACATACACACACACACACGCACACAATACGTTCCAAAAAGGGACAGTTTGGACTTTGGAGCACTGACATCAGCTTGTGTGGAAAACCGTTACAAGCAAACAAGCATAAGCGGTTGCCTTTGCTTCCTTGCATTTGTTTTTGTTTAGCTATTTATTTGTTTGTTAGCTAATTGTTTCCAGCGAGCCGTTGTGGCCGTGGCGGTTGTAAGGCTATCCGTTTGGAGAGAAAAAGCGAGAAAATGTGTGGTTGATCCATTTGTAGGCCTGCAGCTACTGACTCTGTTCTAAAACCAATACAGATGGTTCCCTGCTTTTCTCCCACTCTGTGTGTCCCACCACTGAGTTCTGAGCAACAACGCACGACTTGGTTTCAGTTGTGGAAATGAAAGGCAATAGCTTCTGTTTGATGTTTTAGTACACTAGTGTACCACCACATTGAACATAAAGGCTGAAGGGGGAAGTTCTGCTACAAATTTGCCCCAACGGGTAATCTCAGCAGCAGCAGCCCGTGAGTCTTGTGTATTTTATTATTTTTTATTTTGAAGGCTGATGATTAATAAAAATTGTTTCATCAAAAATACCCATTTCTTGCTTTGCTCAAGATTAGCCTTTGTCTCATTTTCTGAAAAAGGATTTCTATCAAAAGAGGGCTTTGCTATAGACCTGAGCTTTGTTCGTTTTTTTTTTTTTTTTTTTTTTTTTTGCTAGTGCTTGTCTGAGCATGAGAGGAAAAAATGCTATAGCAATACAATATGCCTTAACTTTATCTCAAGGGCAAAAAAAGAAAGCAAGCCAATGCCTGAGTGTATTGATGGTTCACTCATTTAGGTCAGAAATGCTGTAATTTCCCGCCCATTTTGCTCATTTGAGAGTGAATCAAAACAAGCGCTGAATGCCTAAGAAACAAGCAAGTAAAGATATGTTATTACAGCGAAGGTAGTATTGGAAATTTGGCAAACATGCGATATTTTGTGAGGGTTCAGTTTGAAATGCGAATATCTCAGACTTTTGGTTTGATCACCCTCCTGATCCTACCTCTGATTCTGCACTATCCTAGGCTGGAACGAGTTCTGCTGAGAAGCTGAAGGTCATTTGGGGAAGATTTGTGTTTGTGCTGAGCAGGCAGTAAGGCCTTTGCCTCAGACAGAGCTGGGGAGCTGATTAGTATTCTGCACGGCCTGCGGTGACTACTTCACGTAAAGCCATAACCTATCGAACACATTCCCTTAGTCTAATCCATTTAGAGCTCCCTCCAGCTCTCTGGCCTCCTTTATTGATTTCCCTCTCCTCCCTGTAAGACGCTTTTTTCTCTTCACCCTCCTTCACATATTGGCTCTCTGCTTCGTTGTTGCTTCAATTCAGTGGTATACAGTTACTCTGCATATTGCCGTAGAGAACTGTTATTCCTTTGGTTTGCTTTGCTTTGTTTTGCCTGTCTGTTAGATTTAGGTTATTTTTTTGGTCATTTCTATGTCACTTTTTGGTTTCTGATTACATTGCATGTAGATTTTCTGCATGCTTTTTGCCTATAGTACAGTATGACCTTAACCCTAGTTCTTGGAACGGATTTTGCTTTCTGTTATGTGTCTCTGTTTTTACTCAGTACCCCTCCCCATGGTCAGTACACAGTGCTGGATGTTGTAAGCAGGTTTCATGATAGCGTGTGTGCGTGTGTATGCATGCGTGTATGTCCACTAACCCGTTCCACTGCAACCCTGAGCCCTCTTTCACTCAATCATTCTCCATGGAAACGGCACCATTTAGATATGAGATTTTAAAAATTAGGGCGTATGTACAAGTGCTGTTGAGAGGCATAAATCTGTTTTGGGATGATTCATCAAATGTGCTTCAAGCTCTTATTCACTGCTGACCTCTGTCTGTTTCCAGAATTAGCGAGAATGGGAAAATATGTCTGAAAATGTACTTTGTATTTCAGGGGTCACATAGAAGCACTTTTCCTCTTCCTTTTTTTCAGAGAGCTTATCTTGTATTTTCAGCATTTGCTTTCCTGGAGCCCAACGTCATCAGTGCAGGTCCCACAACGCTCTGCTGCTCTCCAGGGCCCTGTTGAGCAAGAAGCATCACCAGAACCCCTCTTTCCTTCCCTTGCCTCCCACGCCTCCCTCAGAGGAAGACTGATGGGTTCATAGTCCTTTTCTATAGCCCACTGTACGGGGTGTCTGGGTCTTGTCCCACCAGCAACATTGCCACATTTACTGTCTCCAGCTGCCTTGACATGGCTTTCCATCCTCTATCACCCAGGCATCCTTATCATGTGGTTATGATTGTGGACTTAGAGGAGTGGAGATGACCAGAGTGGGGGTTCCCAGTCATTTTAAAGACTTTGGAGTTTGTGAAAGCAAAAAAGTCTACGGAGAGTGAATGAGAGATATATCAATTGCAGGTAGATGCAGACAGACAGTGAGAAAAGGTCTGAATTCCTCCATTGTGGGATGACTGGTGTCTTGCACGTCTCCACGCCAACAGGCATTCTTCATGAGGGGGACAGCGAATGAATGGCTGCCACTGAGGGCCAGAGACAATCGAGGAGGTTGCTAAGGGAGACGACTTCTCCCCCCTCCGCCCACAGCAAAAGTCTTTTCATAGGCAGACAGGCCTCAGAGTGATGGCCGCCTCCTCTTTTGTCTGGTCTGGTACAGTACCTCCCATTGCCGAGACAGACGGCTCAGAGTTAAACGCACAGATGAAGGGAGGGCAGCCGTGACTAGGATGGCGCAAAGTCTGTCTGAAGTGGGACAAGCAATGCAAATTCAACAAAACTATAAAAGAGTTATTGGTGATAGACACTTTATCTGGTGAGAAATTTGTTAAGATGGCCAAGGATGCCCAATACTTGTGGAGACTTCTTCTTACCATACTGTGGTATGTTTCCCCCAATTATCTGAAAGTATCATCATGTAGTATATACAGTAAAGAAAAACTCAATGCCTTATTTGATGAGAACTGTAAAGTGTATAAATCTTTTTCCATAGCCACTTACCAGAGGATAGAGAATTTGTTAAATCTTTGGACATTGGACATTAAGAAAATACTGTAGATCTACAGAAGTTGGTTCTCAGGGTGTATTGCAGACCAATAGTGTGACCTGTGTCTTCTGTGGGTTGTCCTGCAAGGGAAGTATGCAATCTTGAGGATACCATGTATAAGACTTCTCTCTTTGATCATCCATCCTATTTTCCTTCTCTATGCCGCAATTTTAATTATTGTTCATTTATATGAACACATCTTTATAGTTTAGCCCATGTTTGGCATGTGAGGGTGTTCCTGACCTTGCATTTAAATGTTTTATTCTTCTTGATAAGTCTGTTGATAGTGCATTGCTGAGGGTTCAGTTGGTAAGGAATTACCAACTCACAAACTTTGGCAATGATTAAATCCTTAATGGCTAGGCAGGGCTCTTGTTACCAGTGCCCGTCATGAAGGAAAATCATGTTGTCTCCGGATTACTAAAATTCTTTTCAAATTGGCCTTCCATTCTGCTTGGCATCAGAATCTAACTTCTGTTTCCCTAACTTCTGAACATTTGTTCTATCTAAATGTGCCTCCATGAGCAGAAGCCTGCATATATGAACAACCACACCCACACTAAAACACACTCACTCACTTGCCTTGCACTGAGGCCCCTGAAGCCTGCATTTAGACAAAATCATGCATGCATTCTGGGTAACCACAGCATCTGTCTGTAGTGTGAGTGTATTTTTAAGTGTACACATTTAAATTCGAGACCCTTAATCCATGGAAGATTGTAATTAGAACAGTTACATGTGCACAGACCCAAAACCTGCAATTACAAAACATGTCTCTCACAAAATAATTGGAATAAAAAACATGGAATAATTAAAGTAGCATTCCTAGGGAGAGTGGTGTTAATGCTAGGTGAATACTGGTCAGGTCATTCATTCTTTTTGTGCCTAGGCTAGAGAGACAACATAATCAATATTTTAAAACTAAAACCCTGATTACTAGGTTGCCAGGGTGGAACCTGTGATCATTTGGAAAGAAAGGTGGATATTGATGCTGGGCCCTTGGTATTCACTTTCTCTCTGACACTCATTTAACCTCATTTGACTCACTCATTTGACTCTTCCTCAATCATGATGCCCCCCCAACTAGAATTGTTAGATGGGACTTCCTAGAATTTACCAATATATCATAAATAGTCTGAATCATTGTGTATACTGTATACTGTCGTGTCAGTGCAGTGGTCTAGAACAATGCCACCTTAATGCCGAAACAGACTATGAACCTTTGATCCTGGGTGAAGAGGGATTAGAGGAAAGTTCACCATTGTTTTACCAAACTGATTGTGCAGTTACCCTTTCCCTTATATTCACGTATCATGTACACTCTTGCTTAAACCTTAGACTCAAAATGTATGTGTGAGTGTGTGTGTGTGTATATGTGTGTGTATGTGTCTGGGGGGTGTCTGCGTGCATGCTTCAGGGAGAGCAGGAGAAAGGGAATCTGTTCTGAACAAGACTGCCTTTTTACAAAATAGAGGTGTGAAATCTCAAAACACGCAACTATTGTATTTGGTGAGAAAGGAGACACAGGCAGATAGCAAAAGAAAACTGCAGAAATGGAAGTCTAGACTTCAGTCTGGACTAGTCTAGAGGGATTCATCCGGTGTTTTTTCTTGTATAGCAGATAGCTGAAAAGCCGAAGATTGGGATCAGGCCCCTTGACTAAAAGCCGCCTGGCAGATTAGCCTTTATCACTAACTCTAGAGGTCTGTCACATTTTAATGCACTTAGGCCTAATTGGAAGAGATGTGGCCTGAAAATGCTGATTGTGGCTTAAGTTGAGGTCAAGGCAGAGTTATCAATCGGGCTAGACACAGATATTCACTTAGAAACAGAGTGAAATGTATTGTAGAATACTGGCTACAATGTTAGGTTGTGTGTGCTAGCATACGGCCTTGACTAATGGGTTAAACATTTAAAAAAACTTTTTAAATGTAGTTTTATGTCACAATTTACATTGCATTCTTTTTTTGTCAAATATTTCAGATGTGTCTCTTGAGTAGAATTATAAACCAAGAGTTTTCATAGTAAAACAATGTACATTTGGATATTATTGTTACATGTTACATGTTACATATTGCTAGAAACACCCAAAGGTTTAGGGTTGTCTAATTGAAATTGCAAAAATAAGCATTTACAAATGCATACATCAACAACCCTTTGTTAATCCCTGTATGTTGTTCTGTGCATCACTGTTTTTGCATTCTTTATGGTAAGAATACATAATGTAGTCAAGAAACAAAAAAAAAATGCTTCCTATTTTTTCCCAGAAAAATCTGTTCAACACTGTGTGCAAGTTGCCACAGAGTAGCACATGTTTGTTTAGAAAATTTGCCACGTGAACTTGTCTACCCTTGATTGCGCAGCGTGTGCGCAGTGGCCTTTAGCCTTGCAGTCTTAAAACACTGAACAAATGAAACACAGAGTGTGCTTGGTGTTTTGGGATGAGGGGATTGAGGGGTAGGAAGAGGAATTAGAGCAGTTTGTTTTTATTAAAACATCTTCATCTGCTTATGCTAAAGTATCTGGCAGTGTGAAAGCAGGAGCCTGACGCTGGAGAGGCTCAAACCAGGCTCACCATGTGTGTCTTGTTAAGGGCAGTTATGACAAATGGCAGCAGCTGTACAAACTAATCTCTCTGTTCTTTCACACATGGCGCCCAATTAACAATGGGCCACTGTCGGACTGTAATCCACAACCAGCCAACCTGCTCCTACTCCCGCTGGCCGAGTGAGAGAGAGGCAGTGCTTTACAGCAAATACAGTAAAAATATGTTCGTGTGTGTATGCACACACACACACACACACACACACACAAGTTCACACACATATATACACACACACATTGCAGTGGCGGGCTGGGATACATGTGTAGAGGGAAGTGGCCTGTCAGGGGATACGTTCCCACTGGGTTTGTAATGATGAAGTGCATGTTGCAGTGGTCACTGTCAGCTGGACTCCACTCAAATGAATACACACCCTTCATGAGACTAATGGCCTCCCATTTCTTGGGCCGTATGCTTCACTTATCTGTGCCTAAACTCCATTAGTACTGTAGATTTGCATAACGTGACTTTGAAAAAAAAACACAGTGTAAATAAATCACCCAGAAAAGCCTGAGAACTGCAGGTATTTTTACATAGAAGTAGAACAAAAAACAAACAAAAAAATGAAAGTAGACCATTGAAAGGCGCAGGATAGGTTTTGCAATTTGGATAAGTCTCCATCAGTGTAGTGCAATCATCAGTGCATACGAGAGAGCAAATATGTAATATGTGGTGAGGAAAAGTAGTGCTATGTGCCAAGCATGAGGTGGCAGGGGAGTGCCAGTGAGCATGAATGAATGGAGGCTTCTGAATGGGGGAAAAAAATCTAGTATTTGTTTCCATTGCATCCAAGAATGATTAAGCTCAGGCCCTCTGGCTGTGAATCTTAGCTCAGCTTGTGGACAAAGCCACAGAGTTCCTGTCCAGAATGTCAGAGTGAGAGAGAGCAATAGAGAGAGAGAGAGCGAGATAGCAAGAGAGACTTGAAATGAGTGTGGGGTAGTCCTAACCAATGCTGGCAAGAGAAATGATTACCCGTTCATTTTACAACACAATAACTAGGCCACATCAGTACATTATCTAGCTTAGGAGTACTTTTTAAAGACAATAAACAGATTTTAGTATGTAAAAAAATATAAAATTACAACAAAACAGACAAATAAACACATTATTTAATTTTTATTACTGTTTTTTGGGGATATTTTGGCTTAAAAAATAAACCCCTACTTGGATCAAGTGATACACTATCAGCAAGATACTGTGACAGCGAAGAGAATAGAGGACCTGTATTACAACCACTGTATTCCTCCCCCCCTTTTAATAAGGATTAATCAAATGATGAAATAGTATACGGCTATAAGGAAGAAAGTAGGGGTAAGAGGATCTGCCATGGCCTTAAGAAAGTTTAGGTAATGTGAGGACCACTTGGCATGTCTTTTAGCCCCTTTTTCAATACCTTTCTTTTTGCTATTTTTTTAAGTTACTCTTTTCAATGCACATCCAGTTTATTTATGAGGGTTTCAATTTTAGGAGAAAGTAGGAAAGTGGGGAAAAGGATTTTTTTCGGGCTCTCAAATAGAGAACTAATTGTGTGGTTCGGCTGTTCGCACTTATACAAGGTCTCCGGCCTGGTTCCCTAATATATACATAGAAGCTCAATAAGAATCTCTTCCTCTTTTTTCCTTTCTCTCTCTCTTTCACACACACACGCACACACACACACACACACACACACACACACACACACACACACACACACACACACACACACACACACGCATATCCACTCAAGAGATTCTCTCAACTAGCATAATCACACAAGCCAGCGGCAATCGTGCTGCAACTTTGCCCTGTCCGGCATCTCCCTAAGAAATCAGATCACTGTGAATGTATGCGCCTGCGGTCGAGAGAGTGTTTAGTAAAAGAAGAGGTCATGTCAACACATTAACCACTAGAGAGACTTTTTTTTTATTGCCATTCTTTTTGTTCTTTTTTGTTTGTGTAGTGAGCCGAGAAAGAGTTTATAACTACTGTCACTTTCTTACTAGGAACCACAAATAAATGTGTGGAATATCGATAACCTTTAGAGAGCTACACCATAGAGACACTGTATTGTTTTGTTGCTTATTATTATAATTATAAGAATCGCATTGAAAAATGACAAAATGCCAGAAATATAAATATTTTATAAATTTTATTGCAACTTTTTATAATGTGGTGCTATTAATGTATAATTAAATAATTGTACGACAGCAATTAATTATAGCTCAGTGTGTTTCTTATGCATTACTGTGGAGTTGGCTGGTGTAAAGCGCACACCTCGGGCTTATTTCATCAGAGGATCCGGAACACACTCACCCTTCAGCTCTCAATTCTTCAGATGGTGCCTTATACCCCCACAATAAAGGCATTAAAACCTTCAAGAATAGTCCAGTGTTTTCGAACGCACTCCCGGGGGACCCCCGCCTCCAGTGTCTGTGTCTTCATTGCTGCTCTTGGTCAGGCTGCAGCGTTCCTACGCACTGAAAGGACTCCGCCGTCACCTGCCAGACTGCAGGAATGTTAATGCTGTGGCTTTGATAATTGGATTTTACACACACCGCCTGTAAAGAACACATACTCACACACACATGCACACACGTCTGCAGATGGACACTTAGGCTTGCTATTGTTTGGTGCCTGGCACAAAGACCTCAATAGAACCTGACTGTGTTTGCACAAGGCCTTACGTCTTCATAGAGTGTGTTTATAGTGCATGAGGGTGTATGTGTATGAGAGTGTGTGTACGTTTTTTAGATAGTGAGAGACAGAGAAAGAGAAACATTTGAAGAACTATTTGGTGGATGTTGTGGGTACGCTGTAATGCCAGAGAGTTGACTGTCAAGTTGGGTTATTGAGGTGGGAGAGATAAAGGACAGTCTGAGCTATTGAGAATAAAATAATCCAGACAGCACTGAGACAGACGCGCCTCAATTTCCTTGTTCAAATAAACAAAAGAAAAAAAGCATCTCAACTAAAATTAAAACCAAGTATCAATTATTAATCCTGCTTGTAGAGATCTTTTCACTCAAGGCTGTCCTTCATCTCTGAAAGCGTCATTCATGTCTCAAACGTGTAAATGACGTCCTATGGGCAACTTTCTGAATTTGAGAGTGAGTGAACACGGTGAGTTAGTAATAAGTGACTTACCTCCAGATGTCAAATATTATTCATTATACCTTCAGGGATTTAGTGTATAGTGATTAGAGGAAGTGGCTCTGTACCTGTACTTTTCACCATGTGTTGAGGTGTTAAAGCCCTTTGCATTAAGTGTGGATCATTAGGGCTGTAACAGTCATATTTATGGCGTGTGCGATTGAGAAGCAATGGCAGTGTTAGCTGTCTGAGAGCGAATGTGTGCTTAGCTTGGTTCAGGATATATACAGGACATGGTAGACTCCCCTGCTTGGGGCCTCCTGCTCTGTTTCCCTCCGGCTGTAGCTCACTCGACTCTAACGTTGCAGCTCTAATGACCTAAATACTTTTAAATCACCTCAGAAGACCCTGTCGGCTAGCAAGCGCCTACTCGCCACCCCCCAGCACACGTATATACACACATATGTATCCTTTGATAGTCAGACTGTAGCTAATGTATGGTTTGTTTGCGTATAAATCCTGTTTCCTGTCTATAGAGCAAGGGAACAGTGTAGTGTTTGTTCCTCCTGACATTCTTTCCAGAGAATGTGGCTGAACAAATGCTATCGAAGTTTGAAGTCAAACTTTTTTTTTGGCAGCCTCTCTCTCTCTCTCTCTTTCCCTCTCTCTCTTGCTCCTTCTCTCATTCGTACACGAAGGCACGCACTTTTGTTCACACAAACTCCAACTGACGTTGAAATGATGTGTTGTGCTTGGCATGCAGGCTTTATTTTCCTGTAATCTGTGTCAGAGCGAAGCATTTACAACAATTACCTCAGCACGCTCGACTCACAGCTGTAGTTTTGGCTGCGTGGTGGAGGACAGGCGGGATCGTTGTGGCTGATCTCCGCCAGACCTACGTCTCACCTCATCCCCCATCGTACTCCCTCCAAGTCGATGGCTCACCACTCCCTCCAAATTGTCGACATCTTGGCATTTGAAACGCTTTCGCTTTGTAAGCTGTGGAAGATTTTACCGCCCTCTTGTCCTCATCTGAATGTTTTCCATGCAAATTCTTCAGAAATGCCCGTGCACCTTTGTTTAGTTTTCTGTGTCATTTTAATGTTCTATTGTTGTACAGGAATATTAATGGTAGTTCCACAATTTTCACACCTCTCCCCCAGAGTTTTTTGTTGTTGTTGTTAAAAGAAGAGGCTCTTTCATGGTCTACCAGTTGAGGCATCCAAACAATTCTGACTTGACCCCCTTGGAGCATATTTAGTTCAGAATTCAGAGCTCAATGTGACCAATGATATATGTTGCTTGTCAGTGTGTTATGTCTAATAGTTCTTTCTCATGCTTCCTTAATAATGAATCTGGTTAGAAATTTACTAGGGATAATCATTGACACTGAGCTTGGCGAACTGAAACTTCTGCCTCAGATAAATCTATGCCAGAGGTATGATGTGTTCAAAGGTGTTCAAAGGTCCAGATGCGTAACGAGGTACGATTTATTATGTGTATTACTTTGAGAATGGTTAAATAATTTGTGTTCCAAATCTAAAACACATAAAATCAGTAACAGGAAATACGGAGGAGCTATACAACACAAAACGTTATAATAAATTAAAATCCCGCTGCACTATTGCCTTCATCCTGTTAACAGGTTTCCATTTACAGTACCAATAATGAAGATAAGAAGTTGTTAAATGTTATCACATAACTTTACACAGGAACTACAGAATTATTTCCTGGAAAGCAACAGTGATTTGTGTTTTTCTTTTTTTTTTTTTTTTTTCCTAAGGTCAGTGTTTCAACATAATGGTGTGCATTAAGTTGTGTGGTTTGTGCCTTGTGCGGTTTGGCTCTACAGCTGCGTCTCTACAGTACGTGTCTGTGCAATGGAGTATTTATAGTGCGATGTTGCGGAACACGCGACCCAATCGGCCGAGCTCGTAAAACACCTGTGTAAACATTGAGTATATCGCTCGGGCTGGAGGAAAGAATCCTGACAGATCTCGCTCTCTTTCGCGTTCACTCGCTTGCTCACTCCTGCACACAACACAAGGAGCACTCTGCTCTGCCCCTCCCTTTCCTGCAAATGAGCAGAAAAAAAATCTCCCTCCCTCATTTTTCCCTCTTTTTTCCTGAGAAGAACAATGAGGACACGTGTGGTGGGGAGGGCCCCCTCAGTGTGGCCCCTACAGCACTCATATCCCTCTGTCCAGGAAGAGTGTGTGTGTGTGTGTGTGTGTGTGTGTGTGTGTGTGTGTGTGTCTGTGTGTGTCTGTGTGTGTGAGATGCACGTGGGCCACAGGGGACCTCTAAATATTGTCTGTAAAGAGGCCTGCCAGAGCGGAACCCATTCCCACATCAGCACACACACACACACACACACACACATACACACAAACAAGTGTCCTGCCTCACTGACTTTTTTTGTTTAGGGGAACTCCAAACCCTTACACTGTTCCTTATCACAAGTGATAAACAACATGGATCATATCAGAATGCCGCAGCACTTCAGTGTAAATACTTCCAGGCTTTATGACAACCACTCACAAGCCCACCACAGCAAAGACAATAGCATGTACTAGTTAGAACTTTTCAAGCCAAAAAATATAATTATCTTATTGAGTGCCATTAGTAGAACTATAAAAGCAGCAATGACGGCCTTGGATGAGAGTAGAGTTTGGAATAATCACTGAACAGTCTGGAAGATTAGAAATGCATACACACGATATGGAATCCACTCCACATGCTAGCACTTATGCAGTCACCAAGTCATCGGATTGGCTAATTTACAAATTGTATGACATCATCAAGCCTCACCGTCTAAGTATCTGTTGGTTATTCTGCACGTAGTGGAGAGAGGAAGTGTGCTAATCATCACCGGCTTTCTCGGCAGCCCTCTGGCCCTGCAAGTTTTGTCCATGCTCCATGTAACACAATCTGCAGAAAGGAACACAAAATGGAGGGCTTTGTGAGGGGAGATTAGCCTAGCAGCTCCTGATAAGGGATAAAGGCGACCTGAATATGGTACAAGAAGGCAAGCACAATTAGGACATGTCATGTTATAGGTGATACAGATATATAATAAGCGAGTAGGTTCTTTCAATTATGGATAAGCTAGAAATGTTTTGAAAATTGCCATTATATTTGGGCTATTATAAAGCATGAATGTGTTACATACACCAAATTTATGTTACATTCATACATACATACTACTCACAATAACAAAACATCATTTTATGTTTGCATGCTTTTATTCTATACTCTTTCTTTTATTCTTCATATGATGTGGTTTTTAAATGGCCAAATGTGATTTTATTTGATTTACTTCTATTTATTTCTCTCTGATTTCTTGGCTCACCTACATCTAATCTAATATTTGATTATTAAATGTAAAGGGATGGGGCTACAAGAATCATCACCCATCAGATAATTCTCTTTAGGACACAGATAATGCAACATTATTTAAGAGGTATAAAAGAAAACCAATTTATTTTGTGCTGCTTTAGTTTGTTTCTCTTTTCTCACTTGTTCCGAAATCTGTTACTGATTGGTTTGAATCGCTGACCTGTCGAATGAAAACAGTACATGACTGAGTATTTAGAGGTGGATAATGAAGAATAACATGCTGACTATATATGTTACACTGTAGAAACACTCCTTTTCTGGAATTTTCTGTCCTCTCTCATGAACTACAGTAAGAATGATTAGGCACGCAGAAAAAGTATGTATTGAACACATTAGTTCAGCTTATAGCATTACATAGGGCCTAAAGCAGGGTCGTGATTACTGGCTGTATCCATTCAGCTGCTTATATGAATATTTGGGAATGATGAGACATGTCTGATCCATGCAACGTTATTCAGTTAAATGGGAAGGAGAGCTTTCTGTGCTGAGAGTTGGCATGTTTATGCTGGCATTAATGAGACGTATTGGAAGGGGGTTTAGTAAGGCAGTGATGTCATATACACCCTCTTTGGGGGATCCTGCTGTTTATATACTGTATAAGTGAAATATGTGAATTGGAAGGCCACACTAACTGCTTCCAGCAGTGATTTTGAGTTATATTGGGTGTTAAACCTATAGGCTCTAACACACTCTTTTGTGAGACAAGAACTTACATTAAACTGACTGGCACATGAGGTAGGTACACTATGTGCAGAGTCAGAGATGGCTAGAAAAGACATCTCTTGACTAGACATCTGTCATTTGTTTAGCCTTACAGAGCACTCATTCATTCAAAGTGGCTGATGGAGATGTAAGGGCCATCATTGTTTGTGCTCTGCGATGCTTAATCAGTTTGGATT
Organism: Kryptopterus vitreolus; assembly: GCA_030449085.1. NCBI lineage: Eukaryota > Metazoa > Chordata > Actinopteri > Siluriformes > Siluridae > Kryptopterus > Kryptopterus vitreolus. The sequence continues at coordinate 13,379,536 of JACRUU010000017.1, read as the reverse complement.
GGACAACATATTAAAACTTTGGCTACAGCTTGAAGACTTGTCTGTGGAGGAGACACTAGTGATGGATGTATTCTTTAGGTCCTGACTGCAGTAAGAGGCTTAAAAGGAACAGAAAGGATCTTGGTCATACATTTTGCCATTCAGCAACAAATAATTGTTTCCATTGTCCTGCTTTATGCTTCACTGTGCAATAAAAGACTGTCTTGTTTTGACACACCATGGATGTATAATGGAGTGTTTTAATTCCCTACTACGCTCCCACCTTCCTCTCCAGCCTAGGCCTTTAAGAACTGATTACACAAACGTTTATGTCTTCCACAGAGTGCGGTACAAGAGATAAAGGGCAGCTGATGCTTATCCCCTTTCCACACAGTAGAAACTACTAATACGGAACGTAAACTAAGCATCCCAGAGAAACGTTCTTGTTCTCCATTACATACACCATTAGATCACACCTTAATTGACAGTCTTCAGATTGGGCTTTCATTGTTAGCTAACCTGCTAACCACGCTCAATTGTCGTAAGGATCACAGGTGACGCAAAGGCAGGAAGCCACAACACCTTGGCCTGATCATTGACAGAGCTTTTAATTAGAGTCCTTCGATAAGTGTGCCAGTTGTTCCTTTTTGTTGTTCCATGTTTGATGATGCAGAGCCAAGAAAAGAAAACTCTATAGATTGTTTGCTTTTTTCAGGTTAGTTATGCGGGATCAGAGAACAAAAGGATAGCTCACAGAGGGACGGTTGGAGGCCAAGCACAGGGGTAGCAAAGAGGCTAAATTTAGCCTGCTGTCCGGCGCAATCCACTACGTGCATAGACTCACAACTCTTCATACAGTATGCACGATAATCAATCCACTTTTCAACACTGGACAAAGCACTTGGTATGTCCTAGATCCAGCATTGCAAGCCTAAAAATACACATGAGTATATGTGTATGCTTTTATATGTGTGTTTTTCTTAGCCATGCCTGTTTAAGTGTTGCTCTCTTCTCTAGAGGAATGTAATGCAAAAACAAACAAATAAAAATAAACAGTTTTCTAAAGAAAAAGAAAAAAATGTTTGCATAGTGTAACAAGGAAAAAAGAGGCATACTTTGGACTTCATTTCTTCCTTTCTTCCTTTTCTTATTTTCTTTTCTAACCAGCATTTGAACACATTTGAACACATAAATAGAAACACATTTACTATTACACTTTTCCATAACTCATCACCGCTAGACACACCCATGTCATAAGCCTTTATAAGGTTTCAATACATGGCAGTTTCCATGAGCACTAAGGGGTTAAAGTTGCAAACGTCTTCCACAGAACCGCAGCTGCCAAGGTTGAATGAGGTGATAGCAAATTGTTTACTTACTGAAATGTTCTATCAAGTTTGTCTGGTTTGTCATTAAGCCGGCCTTCTCAGGCTGTTGGGACGGTTGTGTAAGTTGCATTACGGGCCTGTTATCTCATTGTCAGTGACAGTGTCTGCATTGTAATGATAGAATTATTCCTTTTTCTTTGCAGAGCTTTCTCAGAGAAAAGACACGGGACTATTAGATGATAGACATTTCGAAGAAGAGCAGTATGTTAAATAGTGTGTTTCTGGAGCTAATGCTAATCCTTTTTCTCTTAGCATTCTTTGTTTTTCATGCATTTGCCACTTTGCTTTCTTTGGGTGGAGAACCCACAGTGACAAGGAGTAATTTATGTCAACAGCTCCTGTCTCTGCTTGCCCTCCAAGGGTCTTTTAACCAGTGTGGCTTATGACCCAGATTATCTTCCTTTAAATGGCTTCTGATAATTTTCTTATGTCAAACTAGTGTGCATCTGCAGGCTGTTTGTTCTCGCTGGCTTTCCCAGAGTTCATATGGGTTTGTCCTCCCTGAGCTCTGGAGTTCTACTCAGCTCACATGGAACAAGAATCTATGGCCTGGAGAAAAGGAATGAACCACAACTTGATGATGGATTGTCCTTGCTCAGCTTGCTTGAGTCTGCTGGAGTCTTGCTGGAGTCTGCTACGCTGCTGAGACCTGAAGGCAGTTGCACATGACATTATTCCTTTTGTGTTTGCTGCTATAGGTAATTTCTTTGCTGAATAAATTACAGTGGAACTGTGGCACAACTAGCATATCTCCCTAAGAAGTCAGCGGTCAATAGCAGATACATACAATATGTAATGATTTGTTTCCAGAAGTACAAATTCCATTAGTCCCATCAATTCAGGCATTTTCAACATGCGCAGTCTGTATCTTTGCATCCCTGTATCTTGATCCGATACTATCTGGTTACTTTGCTCAGTAACTTTTGTCTGCAGATGTACAGGTTTGGTTTACAGCGTAACCTAATGCGAGTTCATCAAGGCAGCCGTGTTACTCAATTAGCTATCACTGTTCTGAACGATCGGGTAGCTTCAGTTGATGCATTTACGTGCTGTTGTTGTGTTTATCGTTTCCTCTGCCGAAAGCTCTTATGAAGAGCGGCGGATGAAATGAGACGTGATTTAGAGAGGCCTGTCACAATGCAAGTGGCCACGGCTGCCGCTTCCTACTTTTGTGTGGATGAAGACCCGGGGGTGGAGCAGCGGATGCACGGCCCTGGCTCTTGGCCCCGACAGAGGGAAGGAAACTCTGTGTCAAAGGCGGCCCTGTTATCTGAGGCAAAGGCGTACGCTCTGCCTCAGCGGCCGTGTCATTGTCACAACAGGAGGGATCAGATACAGCAAACGAACTGAAGGTTTTCTTGATTAGACAAAAGCGTTTTCACAGCTCCTTAAAAGTCCTCGTGGGCCTCGCATGTGAGAGAGGTGTGGCAGGAATTGAGCCTTTATCGAGTTCTACTTTTGAGCATTTGTTTTTTTTTTGTAGTATTTTTTTTTCAGACTACACACAGGGTGTGTGGGGTTTTCTAATAACCTTGAGAGAAGCCCTGCAGGCCCCAGTTCACTGAGTGCATATGGCATATTTCTGCTCAGTGTGCCGAGGCTGCCCCTGACAGAGGCCCCCCACCCCATGCCTGCTTGAGCACACACACACACACACACACACACACACACACACACACACACACTCTGAAAATTTCCCCCCCTGTCCCAACGAGTTCTCCCAGTAGATATGCTCTGTGGCTTCTCACAGACTCCATGAAGGAAATGCATTATGTGTAAAAGGAATTCCATATGGTGACATATGATCTGTGTAATTCCTTCAATTGATAAAAAAGCCTTACCTTTGTGTCTGCTTGGCATGAATAGCTTATAACATGCCTCCTGGTGTATTTTTTCCCTTGCCTGTTCTTCCTGGGGCCAGACTGAAGCCTGAGCATTACTGTACAATGTCTACCCTGGGGAGTGTGTGGGCTCCAGAGTTTGCATGCTGAATGTTTGCAGACGGAGGTCTGAGGTAAGGTGTGCCAAGCTCAAGTGGCTTGGACACGGTGAAAAGGAAGTGTTGCAACATCCCTGCCAACCACCTGGGACTCATGCCGAAGCCCTCTTGCCCACTACCTGGACCTGGGATCAGTTCTGGGACTGGGTTGTGACTTCACTTCCAGTGCCTGTCAGTGTGAAAGAAAGTCATTAGGATTGGAGGAGTATGTACATGTGAACACTTGCCAAGCGTAGAGATTATTGAGTGTGATCCAATTGTAGCCCTTTGATATCTTCGCTAGTTCCCATGATGCAATGGCATGTCCAGCTACATACAAGCAGATAACATTTTATAGCGGTTGGATTGCAGCCCATTCAAGCACTAAGGGACTGTTATTTTTCCATCAACATTTAATGTTACAAATTGATAAGATTTATAACTTGGGGAAAAAAACATTTGCAGGGATGACGTGGCTAACACTGGTTTCCTCAGCCTGGTTCTATTTACACACGTTGTCTTAATTGGATTTGGTGAGCTACAAATCCATAGTGTCCCTCGCTTGCATTTCAGCAGATTTATAATACTTTTGACCTTTTGGCAGAATATTTAGAATACACATGTGACCTTTCTGTACTTTGTTACTTGTAAAACAATGCAGGTTTTCCTTGTTGAATATAGACTCCTACTGCATTCCTCTAGGCTTACAAATACGGGAAAAGCCTTGAAAATAGCAGGCAGCATCTCAATCCCTCAACTCAACCCTGACCACTGTAATTTTCACTTGCTAAGAGCATTGAACAAATGGTTTATCAGATGTGTACATATTTATGGCAGCACCACACAGGGCTGAGAGGTAGATCGGCAGTAGAGTTTAGCAGGGTTTTTCCATAGATGATGGAAAATTGCTTCAGGCAATAATAATTAATGCACAAGCTGGAAGCATACCTGGCTGTAAAACTTACCCTACAAGTGTTCAAGCATTCAGCGCTCTTATAAACGTGAAAAGTGCACCGAAATCACACGTTAGTGTGTCTTAAATGCACAGAAAGTGTCATGGTGATGAAAAAAACTAAGGCCACACATTAAGGCCATTCTTTCTTCGCATATCCCAGCTTGTTTGGACACTGGGGTCAGAGCCCAGGGTCAGCAATGATACAGCACCCCTGGAGCACAGAGGGTTAAGGCCCAGGGCCTTAAACTACTGATCTAATAACTTACAGAACTATGGATGAAGAATTCTTGATAATTCATTCATTCATTCATCTTCTACCGCTTTATCCGATCTTCCCTCGGGTCATGGGGAGCCTGTGCCTATCTCAGGCATCTATGGGCATTAAGGCAGGATACACCCTGGATGGAATGTCAAACCATCACAGGGCACACACACACACACACACACTCACAATCACACACTAAGGACAATTATCCAAGGTGCCAATTAACCTACTGTGCATGTTTTTGGACCGGGAGGAAACCGGAGAACCCGGAGAAAAAAACGAATTCTTGATAATGTCTGATGGAAATCTCAAAAATAATATTGTTGCTTTAAGTAATCTTTCTTAAGATATTCTCTTGGCCTTAAAACATCTAAAGTGTGGTTAGTAAAAAAGCACTTTTTTGAAAAAAATATTCCTTTTGAGGAATATTAACACCTTTCATCTGAATCTGTCTGTATGACAGCTGAGCATTGTTCTTATCATTTTAGTGCTCTGACAGAAAGCTGAAGTGCACACAAAGGCCCTTTGCATTCCCAGCCCCTACGGCATGGGAGGGCGACTGCAGCCATACTGTGCAGGAAAGCCTGCTATAATTCTCATGCTACATAACAGAGATTACAAAAAGAGCAACACTGTTTACACTCTGCTGTGGTCTTTTTTCTTCCTTTTCACAAGGCTTTCACTTGTCCTTACTTGATATGTGCCATTTGTTGAGTCAGACCGGAAAAGAAATGTTTATACATTCACCAGATGCGTCACATTCTTGGAAACATCTATAATATAATTCTGATTCTTAAAATTCGTAAAAGGCAGAATCAATTGTGAATTGTAATGCACTGCTCCAAATAAGCACTGAAGCATTGAGCAAGTAGCATACTCACATGAAAATAAATTATCCTTCTGAAATTGCCTTTAATTTAAAGGTTAAAGGGTTTTTTGGAAAAGAAAAAAACAGAGTGATAATATGAGAACTCATATTATTATCACTCTGAGAATATGAGATTCTGTTAATAGCAGCATTCCTCAACATCTGCTTAATGCCAGACTTTGTGCAACATTGTTTATGGTGTTGGAACAACAAAATCTGAAATTCATTTAGCGGGTCCTGCTCTCACTGTCGCACGTATAAACTGAACACTGGAGCCAAACCACATGTTGTTACTGTTGCAGCCCAGGGCTGCCCTAGCAAGCCTCAAGAGCATATGGCAGATTTGCCTTTCTGAGTGTCTTCCAGGGGAAAAAAGGACCCTGCGACTAAACGTACGTGAATTATGGCATAGCATCTGCCCATGATAAAGGACTACCCAATAAGCGCTGAGATCACCAGTCTGCTGCTGCAGACGATTGGCCAATTGCCTGTCTTCTGACCTTGTAGCGGGCAACATGGGCTCTCCAGAGCTGAACGAGAGCTTTCTTTATTATGCTTGTGTTAATCATCAGCCCCTGGCCTGCCGACACTTTCCGCCTGAGAAGCTTTATCAGGAGAAACTGCTTCATGCTCTTTCAGTGTCCCTTTCAAGGGTGTCTTATACAGTGCTGTAGCACAAGTTGAAAAGCTAACAAATCATAGATTCATAGTTTGGAATGCCGAGCTGTTTTTATTTCCAATCACCTAAAGATAAACAAAGAAAGCTACCAGATACCAAGTGAATCCACAATGTACACCACTGTATTAATCGTCCTTTGCAGCATTCCACACGACTGCGCTGAGTTAACATGTGTCTGGTATGTGTTTCACATGGTCCACTCTATGCCACGCTCATTACCCAGATCAAGCATAGACTGAAGGACTCCTGGGGCCCTGCACCTCAGTTAAAAGGAGACTTCGGGTCCAATCTTTTAGACTTAAGTTTTTAGACTTGTTTCAGTATGTGAGCATTCTGTAAAATAGGTGATCCATGCAATGTCTAATATACAGCAGCGGTAAAGGTTTGCCTAGTAAATGTTGAGATGGGGATGTACACAATCTTATGTTGCTTTTCTTTTTTAGTTACATTTGACTGTATAATCAGTGAGCCACTGTATAATCAGTGCACATTAAACCTGGGCATTAAAATGGCTGTTTAAGTGTAAAATTATTTGTCTCCCATTAAGCTCCCACTGCAGATAAACTGCAGGCAACCTAACTTGAGAAAATGAGGGGGGGGGGGATTCATTGTTGAGAACACTTTTCTGGTAATTGAATGTTGTGGCAGAAACAAACCACAAGGGATTTCTGCAGCATCTATTTTCACTTGCAGGGTGTTTTTCAGTCTGAAATTAGTGGTGTTGTAGCACTATAAAATGCTCAGACATCTGTTGCCTGTGCAAGTATGATTTTTTTCCTTTTGCAAATGACACATTAAATTAATTACCTTCACTTTCCTTAAGTATTTTTCATGTCTTGTTCTGAGCATGCTTTTTTTTTGGTGGCACAGACTAAATGAGTAAATCTTGGTTTCTCTCTCTGTTTTGTGCCAAGATCTTGCCTTTGATGCAGTATTATATGTCCAGTAAGTCATTTAGCTGTTCTAATTTGGGTACACGTGAATGTGTGTGTGTGTGTGTGTGTGTGTGTGTGTTAGAGAGTATATGTAAATGGTTGCTTTGCCCTTGGGTTGAGCTGGACGTGGGCCATTCATGAATACTTTGCCCCTGTCACCTTGGCACTTTGCCCCACCTCCTCTTGCAGGAGTTGGCATTATACTGACCATCTTCCTCTCCGTTCATACAAGCCTGTTAAACAGCTGAGTCAGGCATGGTCACAATCTGCAGCTTCAGGAATCCTTTGCCTTAAAGTCTTTTAGTAAAGCTTTTCTTTTGAACGTTGAATAATAGGATTTCAGATAAATGGTATCAAAAATAACCCTTTGAGATTTCTCAGAGCTTATAATTGATTGTGGACAAAACCACAACCACACGAAGACACCATCCTTGACTGTTCTGAATAAAATGAAAGGCTTACCAATTATTTACCAATAACCATATTTCACAGAGATGTTTTTTTGATACGTCCTAAGTATTATTGATAACTAATTGGCAAATATTTATTGGTAAAATTCAGGTGGGGATTATTATCTTGTATTTCAATGTAAGTATTTCTCCAGTTAGCCATGAGACATTTTTTCATAACCTTTAACCTGTGTTTACCAAAGGGTGCTAGTATTTTGAAAGTGACTGAAATTGCATGTATTTGTCTTTTTAATCTTAGTCCACACGAAAGCAAGGAATTTCTTTGTTTTAGTCTCTGTGACACCTATTAAACATTCAACACGTCCAACATCCTGTTAAGCTCAAATGTTTATGGACCTTTCTTTCACTGAGATGATTATATAGGTTGAAATGATTGATGCAGATGTCACTACACATGTGTCAAAAAATTTTGGGGTATGAAGAGCTTTGTGTGATTTTTGCTGGAGATATGATTCACACAACATGTTCTGACAGAGAGAGCGAACATAACTATGTGGTGAGACAGCATTTTACAGTGTGCCTCACACATGCATGTTTGTGTGTGTGTGTGTGTGTGTGTGTGTGTGTGTGTGTGTGTGTGCGCGAGAGTGTTTTTCAAAGCTATGCTCATGTCCCTAAAATGTTCCCACCCAGGGTTTCTTTGCATTCAGATTTTAAGTATGATCTTTAAGTACATCTTCAAATCTTGCATGCCAGTATCAGTACATGCATGGGTTTATGAGAAATAACTGCAGAAGTGACAGTTCATTAGTTGAACATTCATTAGTTGGAATTTAAGTAGAATAGAAGCAAAGAATCAAATACAATTTGTGAAAATGATCATTGTTTTCCATGTGGCTGATTAACAACCCAGACTGTATTAGGAAACAGCCGCCGTTACCCTGCGCAGCCATGATTTGGAAAGTGAGAGATGAAAGAAAGGAGGCAGACTGTTAAAGGCCTGTCTGAGTCTGGGTCTCCAAGTGCATGAGACTCTAGTAGCCTTACTGACCTCCCGTACACATTTAGACACACACGCTCGCCGTCACCCCCCCCCCCCCCCCCCCCTTGCTATAAACCCCCCCCCTCGTTTTTCACCATGGGCCCCCTGTTGTGTCATTCACAACTCTCCTCTCTCACTCCCTCTCTGTCTTTCTGCCTCTCTCTTGAACTTTTCCTTTACTTCTTCTCCCCATCTGCCCCCTCCCAGTCTCTTCTCCTCTTAACTACTTGTGTAGAGTTAATGGACTGTTTTGGCTGGGCTCCAGCCGCTGAGTGTCACCTCATTAGTGTTCTTCCAGACAGGAGATCTGTACGGTGGAATGTCATTGGTTGCCACCCAACCCCTCGCCCTATTTCGCACTCACCTCCATGAATGGGGAAATGTGCATGCATAATTAAATCTATAGTCTCACTCTCTCTTTCCCCCTGCACCGTCCTCTCTTTCCATGCCCACCTTCTTGCCCGGCTTGCGACGGCTACAAAAGGGACTGTTGGCCAGTTGCCACAGCCAAGGCCGAATGGGCCCGGACCTCCCCCCACTGTCCCACGACACGGCGCACACTCATGCAAATGGGCCACTCACTCAGCCAATCAAGTAACAATACACATCCAAGTGGCATGCTGTCACTGGGAAGGGGAGATACCCTGATGAGATGTCATACAATTTTAGTCAATGCAGTCTTTACTACCGCTATAAATACCCTGCAGACAAACACAAGAGGGAAGGAGCTGCGTGCTAATCTCCCTACATAATGTCCATGCTGTTGCAGGCATATCGGTGTTAAAAAGAAAGTGAATTTCAAAGCGGCACTTGTGGATTATTGAATTGATAGTTGATAATCCATTTCCTCGACTTTTTAAACGAGTTCAATCTACTGCGACCCATTGATAGAATTTTCATATTTCCAGTGAAATCATAATATAGAAGTTGGTGTGTCAACTAATTAAGTATGGTTTAAAGGATCTATGACATGGATGAACAGAACATTATGTCCAAAGTGGCAAAATGCTTTAACAAAAAATGTGTCCTATAAAAGACTGGGTGCCCTCAGTCAGTAGCAGTCCTGACTTTATTGACATTTCCAACGATCCAAGTCATAGATTGTAAAGTGGGCGGTACTGGCTGCATTAAATTAAGTCAAGTATTAGTGTAACGAGTAGAGAAACAGCTTCACATTTATACAAATCTCATCGCCTCAATATACTACTGTCAGACATTTCAAAATGACTTGTGTGATTGAACCCCCCCACCTCTACTCATTTCCATAATCTGTCTATGATTTGACCTTTGGCTGCAGTGATCTGTGCACGCTCTGTTCTGCTTTTGTCACCGAGATGTGAAGGCGCACGGTGTGTGTCGCTGTGTCACACTTTGACATGTGACTGATGAGTCTCTGTGGCCTCAGTGCTGGACTGCCAGGGCAGACATATGTAAGGCAACGATCTCTGCGTGACACCGCGTGTCAGACTGTGGTGGCCTTTGTTAACACACAGACAGATCAATAATGTGACTTTGTCCCTGTCAGAGCGTGCACCTTTACTTGCATATTAGGGAGTTGGTGTTCCCTGATGCTTTTTCATCAAGAGACATCACAAGAGAGTAGCGTATACACAAACATAGTCTTTTGTGTGTCTTTTTGTTCTTTCTTAACACTCTCAATTGAGTTTTTTTCAGATGCCTTAGGCAATGCCCTCCATTGTCTATATTTTTGTCCTATCACCATTTTCTGTTATACCAAAGTCATACCTTTTGCTTTGCTGACTATTTTGGGCTTTTGTTCCAAAGACTTGGTTAAAATAATTCGTATCAGTTTACTTTAAGATTAATACAGTAGCAATTTTTTCATGAACACACATTAATACATTTCAGTAACGACAGTACTATACAAAGCAAGTAATTCAAGTTAAATAAATTAATAACCAGATAATAAAATTAAAACACAGTGTTGCTTTGAAAAATGAGTAGTGAAACTGGATTGTGGCTAGAAATGACATTGTACCATGACAAACGGGTAACCAAAAACAATTTGTGTGATTTGAAGCATAAAACAGCCTTTGTGGTTAGATGAAGAAACTACAGACAGACATAGCCTGTGTCTTAAAAACAGCATTTTCACTGAAATTATTGATATTTATAAATGCAGAAAATGCAGAGATCTGTTTAATGCTAGAATACACTAGTTCAATATCATTCATTAAAGCTTCAGTCATTTGCAAAAATGTCAAAGATACTTGGCTTAAAATTATGTTGTATAAGATATTACAGGGATAAATGTCACGAAAAAAATATAATTACAAAGAAAAAAGCAAAAACTAGCAATCTGGTCAGAAACCTATGGCGTCTAATGATGCATGTATTCCATTTTCATTTGTCTGAGACACACATACTCCTTTATCACAAGATGGCTGCCAATCTGTCTTTGTGTCAGCTTTCGGAACAGATGCCCATTGGCATTAGTGTGCCCACTATTCACACCCCGCGCAGACGAAATGGCTCTGGCTCCCAAAACGCCACGACAGGCTTCCGCTCTCTCACTCTGTCTCACTCTTTACAAGTGCCAGGATGCTTTCCTCCGTCTATCTCTGTTTAGGTTATGGCTCATTCTGATAAAGGGCCTGGTGTTTTATCAACAAGAGCTGGGTCTGAGACAAAAGAAAATGACAGTGAGAGCATGGAAGAGAGCGGTGAACAAAGCACAACGATAAGGGTGTTGTGAGAGATCTACCGAAGTGCCGATACGGAGCGGTAATTACAGACTGAAAGACTGATTGTGAAATATGTAGACACTGATAGAAATGTAAATACAGGCTGATTGAGATAGACAAAAGAGAGATGGCGAGAAAAAGAAAGTTAAACAGTCGTTTGCCAAGATCCGCCTCGGCTGATTTGTGACTGTGTGCTGAAGTTACAGCCGTGTGCATGTGCTCAACCCGGCCAGCACAAAAATACTGATGACTGAATACACGCACGCACACATAATGTAGAGGGGAAAAATTGGACATACACACATTTAGCCACAGGCAGTATTTACACTAGTGCAGCTGCATTGCTCAAAACACTTCAACCAGGACAGCCCACAATTTGAGAGATATTTCTGCCTTTCTCTCTCTCTCTTGCTCTTGATTCCTCCATGGTTGGCCCACAGAGGAGAGAGAGAGAGAGAGAGAGAGAGAAAGAGTCAAAGGAAGGAGGGAAAGAGAGAATTCTTGGCTAAAGCCGGTTTCCTTGGCAAGCGGAGCAGTACGTGTGCAGCCCTGCTCACTTTCTAAAATGGCTGCCAGACGCCTCCTCCTGAAATGTCGACGGTATGCATGTTCCATGTCGTTCAATGCGTGTGTGCAAGCGTGCATGTGTGTGCACGTGCGCGCACGCGCGCGCGTGTGTGTGTATGTGTGTGTGAAAGAGAGATACAACCCAGTCTTCAGCCAGCAAAGAAAAGTTGCTAAAGTATGTGATAGTTCTAAACAAAACACAAAGCAGAGACGAGAGGCCGGATGGTTTGCACAGAGACTGTGCCAAGAGTTTAGTTGAGGTAGAGTAGGAGGTGTGTTTCCAGAGAAACACTGCTGCGGAAAGTATCATTTTTTTCTGTTCTGCACAGAAATTGGAAAGGAATTAGCGTTATATAATTAGATGACTTGTATGAAAAGAATGCCGAGCATCAGTAACTGATAGACACAACTGAGCCAGAAAGAAAGAGGAAGGATGTTTGTCCTGTGAGTGTGTGACTCAATACCTTCTGTATTATAGCTACAAGAGGGCAGATTGTGTGTTTGGACATGTCAGAGAATCCTGGGAGTTTAAGGAGTAATGCAAAGTTTAGTCACACAGTTGAGAATGACATAATCTGCATTTAGGTTTGACTAATAGTAATAAAGTGATAACTGGAATGTATTATGTAGATATTTTTCATTTCTTTCTTGTGTATGAACAAATCTATTGAAACAGATAAAAAGATAAGTATAGAAATAGTTTTTATGTAGTTTTTATCTTGAGTACTGCTCTCTACTGATCTTAAAACATCAAAATAATAGAACAAATAATAAAAAACAAACAAAAACACATAAATAATAATTATTATTCATAATAATAATAACAATAGCTTTGTTTTAATAATGTTTTTAAGTACAGATATTAAATGTAATGTGTATATGAAAATTACAAAATTATATTATCTGATTATTTGATTATAGGTGTATAAATAAGAATTTCACCGTGCTGTATATGTGACAAATACATTTGTGGAGTATGCTAATTCACATTACAATTATAATGTTACTTATAATACTAGTTCCTTATCCAAATAATCATCATGAAGCCTATAATACATAAGCACCTAATAATGATCATCGTTAACCAGCGTGAAAATAATTAGAAAGACATCCAAGTTGTTTTCATGATATTTCAAATAATATACATATATGTTAAATATAGTTTTAAATATAGTTTTGAAAAAGCCATAATAATAATAATAATAATAATAGATAGAGAGCTAGATAGATAGATAGATAGATAGATAGATAGATATCTTGATTAGATCTATTATATATTGACAGTATAGCATAGCACAGAACAGATCCTGCACTTGCTTTCTCTCACACGCTCAGCTTCTCTGTTAGTTTATTTAAACATTGACATGGTTGTTGGGTGCCAAGAAGTGTGCTTAGAGAGGTTCTGTGTGTTTCAGGTATCTGTATCTCACTCTACACAAGTGCACACGCTTATAACGGACGCACACACACGCACATACTCAGCACCACCCTGGCCAAACTGTTTATGCGCGTGGCTTACAGAGGTTTATTTTTAAAGTGTCCCATACGTCTGTTCCATTTCAAATGCTACATTGCAAAGGCATATGGACCTCTGTGTAACTCTGCGTAGAAACACACACATCTGGACATGCAGACGTGACCTTATAATTACATTACATCAATGCCAAAATTATGCATGTTAGTTTTCATGATACGGGCATGGATTTGTGATTTATTCTTTGCATACAGTTAGCATGTATGAGTGATGACAGCTGTTGGGTGCGTTTCTACAGTATTGGTGTGTGTCCATGGCTGCAGTGAAAAATGAGTCTGGACCATTTGATGTCTAAATGCCAGAGCCAGCTGCTCCATTGTTTTTTGACTTTAATCACAGTAAACAACGTTATGCTAGAATGCACCTATAGATTTGCGCTACTTCATTTTCTTTCCCCTCTTTCTCTCAGTCTGCATCTTTCTTTTTTTTTTCGGACACAGTAGGAGGTGTCTTTATCCAGACTGATGGATGGCGTATAGTGCATATGTGAAGGCTGATCGGCAGGGAATGGGGGGATGGGAAGTTGGCACAAGGAACTGGCACTGTCATACAGCCAGCTTGCACCAGTCCCACCAAATCAAAGACCTAATAGTTGCAGTCCAGCTTTAACCTCTTCAGAACTGCACAGCCTAGATGTTGTTTCATCAGGAAATTTTAACACAAAGTTTGAGGCTAGATAAAGTTTACATTTTTCAACAGATACAGTGTGTTTATGAAAGCAGTGTGTTTATCCAATCCAATATGTATTACTAGCGTTATGTTGTAATGCAAGCAATTCTAGTCTCCTGCTTTCTCTTTTTTTCTTTCTGTTTTTTTTTAACCTATAGTGCTTCCTCTGTCTCTTTGTCATTGTTGAGCTGAAGCCAAGAACATTCCACTTGTCTGCTGCTGTTGAACGGTTAGATTCGGAGGGAATGGGATTGAGGGTAATAAAACCTAAACTTAGTACACAAAGAAAAGTCCTTCATTAGCCCTACAAGTGCTTATGACAGTTTATGTATAAATTGTACTTCCAGCATTTTATGTGTATGCATATGATTTCATCTCTGCCTCTTGGCCTGAACGTATGGAAAAAGGAGGGAGAGTGTTGTTTGTCTAATCAAGGCTATCTGAGTTCACCGTTACTTTTATTATCCATATTACAGATCATATCATCATATCTTCTTGCCGGGCCCCCTTATCCATGTGTGGTTCTTGGTGTTGTGAGTGCATGTCTGTAGAGTGTGTGTAAAGCACAAAGCCAGGCGGGCGGCACACACTCGGTTAAAGCAGCACGGAAATGTTGGCTCTGTTTTACTGAAGTATTTAGTGCTGTTTTGGTTTAACTCAATCAGTTATACATGAAAGCTTCCAGTCAATAATTATAGAGAAGTAACATGTACAGATTAAAAAAAAAAAACCCACACAAGGTCAGTGTAATCCTGTGCACCTGCCATGCAAAGGTCATGCGAGGTAACATCATCAGTCTGGATTCCATATTGAAAAGCATAACCTAACGGCATCCTGGATTCTTTTCATCGCTCCCCCTTTCTTCTATCTCTCCCTCTGAAATGCATCTGCATTATGTGATGTATGGTCAAGCAGTGGACCTCCAGAAGCGCATTTTTGCACGTGTGTGGCAGTTCAACAAGAAACACTCTCCTTTGATTTGTTTCGCGCCAAGCACATTTTGTATATTTCCTCTCTCTCTCTCTCTCTCTCTCTCTCTCTCTCTATCTATCTCCTTTTTATGACTTTCTTGTTCCTTCATTTTGGGGAAGGAAAAAAAACATGTTTCTGCACACATCTGGCCTGGCCTGTCAGGACTGAGCTCCTGCAGTCTTTCCCAGCGCGCATGAGGTGGGGGTTGGGTGGGAAACATACAATAACTGCCATCATGTACAAAATAGATTCTAATTTGCATGTGAATTTAATACTTTTAATTAAAACGTATACTGTTAAAAACGGCCGCTTGTTTTTAACCTGACAAATTTATTTGTTGATCGGGTTTTTATTATGCTGACTGCTGTTCCTAGAAGACAAATTAGCTTTTTATTGCCAAATGTCAGTGCCTCAGTGCTAAGAGTCGGCTTTGGGTGATGATAATCAAGGATTTCACTAATTTCCCCCTCTTGCTAGTGAAACAAATAAAATGCTCTGGAAAGCGGTAAGAGCTTAACAAATAAAGCTGAAGGGAATGGAAGTGGATGATAAATGAGAGTAATGTAATCGGTGCTGCCACTGCTCTTTGAGTCACTTGGTCTGTGTTTTGTGTACTAATCCATGTTCTTTATATTTGTTTACAGACTCACAGCAGTCAGGAAGTCCCAGTAACAATGAGCCTGGCAAGAACCCTCCAGGTAACATGCACGCACACGCACACACACACACACACACCACACACAAGCACACACACACACACACACACACACACACACACACACACACACACACACACACACACAATGTAGAATATATGGAATATTACCTGTATACTTATAAACCACACTTACTACAGAATTATTTCTTTCTTTAAGGTATAAAATGCTGTGATAAAATAATTTTTTTATATGTATATATATATATATATATAATATATATAGTATATATGTTGTGGGTGTGATCTAATATATATATATATATATATATATATATATATATTATGTTTGTGTATATATGTATAAATCAGTTTTTCTCTGGAGAACGAGAATTTTCACAGTTAAAAAAAATTGTAATTCTAACAGCATGTGAAGACTACATTTTTTCGCTTTGATGAAGTGTGCAAATTCATGCCCATATTAGAAAATCATGAATAAGCTGAGTTTAACGTTTGTTATTAAAAAAAAATACTTAATTCATCTGAAGTGTTCAACGTCATTACCCAGCTGCTGGGAACAGGACACAGTCAGAACTCAGGCGGAAGGAACAAGTGATGAGTTTTTCAGTTTTGAATGAGAAGCTCCAGTTGTTCTGTGTAGTTACGTCCAGGAGAAAGTTAATGGGGATGAAACTGTAAGGAAACATCCCGCATTTATCAGTCAAGAGTGTGTATTAGTGTATGCTCACATCCGGCCTTTTAAATTTATGATCCAGTGTGGGAATCTTTGGGATCTCTGGCTTCTTCGCTGACATAGCAAGACCCACAATGCAGCAGCTGTTTTGGTGGCAGTTTTGCAGCTGGCAGTCTTCTCTCGACTCTTCTGCATTTGAAGAAAAAATCCTAGAAAACACTACAACAACAGCAAAAATTGTCAATATGCCCTGTTTAGTTTCACTCAGTAAATTGCTTCAAGATATTTATTTGACTTGGAACTGCAGTCAGCCTTCTAAGTAAACTGAAGTCACCCTTAAAGTCAACTATGTAACATTTGTAATTTGAAAAGAAAAACAGAAATGTCATTTATTCTTAAATGACAGAACGGCTGACAAATTGCAGTTTATGTCCTTGGGTGGATGCTGTCAGCGGGGTGTAGGCATGGAGAGAAACCACACCACATTCAGCCACACCACACAGCATTACTTTTACCTCCACCTTTTTTTTTGACTACTATGATGCTTGCCATGTAATGCGTAAAAAATGAGGTCAGCTGTTTACCACAAGAGCAGGTTTTTCCATCTTCCCTTGCTTAGTAAAGAATAGCCGTGTGGTTATGACTCATTCCGCCTAATGCGTCTACTGCTGCTGGTGGTACAAGTTTAGCATTCTGGTTTATCCTTGTACTGATCAATGGAAGATAACTTACAGTCACACTGCTCTATCCACAAGATTTGCACCAATCTCTCCCCATTTGGTCATTTACCAATTTCCTTTATCATTCAACCAGTATAGTTGTTTGCCTTATTGTTTCAAATCTCCCCAGATACAAAGAGAAGAAAACGCTATCTACCCTCTTCAACATACATGAATTCACAGCTGCTCACGAATTGGTTATTGTCACTTTGACCCTCTCCCAATAAGAAGCATGGCCCGTTTTGCTTCGCTGAACTTTCTGTTTCCCACATTTTACATTTTATGAGTGAATATAGATCATCTTAACGCATTTTGGAATTCTATACATTCTGGAGTTACTCTGCAACGTGCTTAAAGTTTTGCTCTCTTGCTATTAAAGTCTTACCCACGGTCAAATATGTTTGTTCCTTTTCGTACAGTTTACTTGGAAGACAGTTTCGTCAAATCAGGAGTGTTCAGTGTTTCGGAGCTGGTCAGAGTATCCAGAAGTAAGTTGCGCTTGCTATACACACGCTTTATGTTCAGCCATCCTGACTTAGAGAGGGAGGTACTTACCCAGAACACGTGTGGAGAATCCAGTCTGACAGGTCCTGGGAGCAGTTTTAAGTGTGTGTGTGTGTGTGTCCTTATGTGAAAGCATGTGTGTATGTCAACGTGTGTGTGTTAGTGTGTGAATGACTATACAGGAGTGTGTGCGTCGACATGCCTGCCTTCATCAAAGACGATGACAGATGTTCCAACAGGAATCTTTCTTTCTGTGTTGGTTGAGGACAATGCCTCCCTCAGGCAGGATCTGTGTGCATTGCCGAGAGGTTGTGAGGCCGCCCTTTCCAAACATGCACGCACACACACACACACACACACACACACACACACACACACACACACACACACACACACACACACACACACACACACATATGCACTTGATGACACTGTAACTGATACGTTACACCTTCTACATGTAACAAAATGCCCAGTGTCGTACTCATGCTGCTCTACTCACACACACACACACACACATACACAAACTCACCTTGTGAGACTGCCACACTGTCAGGTTGGACTCTTTGAACTGCTGATCTTTTCATGGTGCTTCGGAAATCTGGGTATCCAATCATCTAGGCTTTCAGCACCAAAAGAGGAGCACGACTCACACCCAAGCCTAATGCCCTGGAATGAAGCAGAGGGAGCTGGGAAGAGAAAGGGGAACAACTCTGTCACTCCTAATAGAGATGTTAGAGATGGCAATAGAGATGTTAGGAATTAGCAGGCACCTTAAGCACTAACCCTAATTAGGGTTAGTACAGTTAATCCCAATACTGGAATAGGATCTTAAGAGTTTAATCTTAAGAGTTTTTCTAACTAATCTCGACAAAATGCATCTGTATTTTGTGTGTAGTTTTCACGAATAATATCTTTAACACATTTCCAATTAGGAAAGAATAAAGAATCAGAAAAAAGGGAAATGCTGAGGAGCTGTATCATTCCAAGTATTTAGTAAAATACGCATCTTTGAGCACAGAGCACTGTGAAAAAATAACTGTGTAGTTCCATCCAAACACAAAAAGAAAACAGTTCATTTTGCAATTTGCTATAAAAACTGCACATTTCTACCAAAAGATATTTAATGAATGGAGTAATTAATAATTTAATACCTTAAAACATTTTTTCTTTAAGGACTGGGACTTAAAATAATTTTTCAAATATTTGTTTTTATTATTTTCAATTATTGTTAAAGATTATTATTGTTATTATTAAAGTTATAAAATTATTAAATTAGTGTTATTATTATTAACGAGTAAAATTTATATTCAAATTCATTTTAAATACTTCATAAGTTGATAGAAATAATTTTGTAAATACAATGGTGTAATCAAATATTAAGTCAAAACCTTTATTGCACTACAGCAGTGTCTTTGCAAAGTATCAAATAATTCCCTCACGAAATCAAATCACGTGAAAGCCTAAAGTGTAAGCCCCTATTGTACATGCACTAGGAATGACGTTGTGCATTTGTTCTATGTTAACAATAGTCGCTATTCTTGACATGGATAACTGCTGACATTAGACATTTGTTTGACCTATATTCATTCTTTCATTCATCTTCTACTGCTTTATCCTATCTTCCCTCGGGTCACGGGGAGTCTGTGCCTATCTCAGGCGTCTATGGGCATTAAGGCAGGATACACCCTGGATGGAATGCCAACCCATCGCAGGGCACACACAATTTTCCAAGGTCCCAATCAACCTACCGTGCATGTTTTTGGACAGGGAGGAAACCGGAGAACCCGGAGAAAAAAACCCTGCGGCACGGGGAGAACATGCAAACTCCACACACACACGGCCGAGCCGGGACTCGAACCCGGATCCTGGCGGTGTGAGGCGAACGTGCTAACCACTAAGCCACCGTGCCCCTGTTTGGCCTATATGTTAATATTAATTCATAATAAAATAACTTACTGTGTGTTAAGCCTGGATGTAAAAAGGAGATGTTTTATAAGATGGATAAGGACACAGGCTTGTCCACATATAGATATTTGAGTCTATAAATGAGCTGACCAACTGGAATGTACTTTTTCTGTGCATATAAAGAGGAATGTACGGGTTTAACCGCTCTCTATAGCTCTCTAGGGGCTGTGGTTTCTCCTGTCGATCTAATATCTGTGATATACAGATTGCATGTCTGCAACTGTGAAAGCGAACCTTCTCTGAGATCGAGTTACTTATTCAGTTATGTTTGGGTTTGTCTGCATGCAAAACTAGTTCTGAGAAACTGTCGAATAGGGAACTGTATCGAAAGTGTGTGTGTTTATGTGTCTGTGTGTGTGTGTGTGTGTGTGTGTGTGTGTGTGTGTGTGTGTGTGCATATACAATGAGATATAGATAATGTATTGCAAATGTTGGATAAATAGAATTTGTAAAAATAAGACATTCCTGTACTTTATATTGTTATATTCTCCTTCTCTCTCTCTCTCTCTCTCTCTCTCTAGCTCCTATCACGCAAGGAGCAGGGGTGAACTTCACCATGGCGGACATGCCCAGCCAACCATATTACCATGACCTGAACTCAGTGAGCTTACACCGCTCACTGTCCTCCCCTCCTGGCAGGTGAGCGCACACACGTCGGCACACACACAGTGCAATTGCTCAACATAATAAATCATTTAACTCCTTTATTTACATACATCTTCCTAAACGCATTGAAAGAACTGATCGGATTCTCTCCTAATTGAGTCTGTTTTGTTCTTGCAGTAAGCGACCTAAGACTGTACCAGAGGACAGCATGGAGACGAGTCCCACAGGCCCAGACTTCTACTCCTCTCCTAGCTCACCAGTTAGCCGACCATGGCATGAGAGAGACCAAGGTAAGAAAGCAAAAGATTGAGAAAAAGTAGGTCTAGTAGTTAATCTAATCAGCGAGCCTGGTGTTCCCTGAAATAAATTAGATACAAATTAAACCAATAGTTTCAAAAGCAACAATGAACAACCCTAGGAATATGTAAAAGATTGCTTTTCGTAAAATCTAAAGTGGATTTATGTATTATTTTGACATATGGACTATTTTGTAAATTTCAACTTATTTCAGTGTTTTACTTTTATCCTTTTGTTCGTTTATAAGATTTATGGTACTCCTCAGGCTACACACCTGCTTTTGCACTTATACACATTGTTCCACACTGCAGTCTTTGTATATTTCTTGGCACAAACATGTAGCCTAGAACAAATCGGACCACAAAATTGAAAAAAAAAATTATCAAAGCAAGATAACAAAGCATTTTTGTTAATTAATTAATATCTATTATCTACCATTCGTCAGTCTGGAGGCTAGCATTAAAATGTACACCCACAGTGTGAGGTAGTATACGTTTACTTTGAGATGATTTTGTAAAATGTAAAGTTTAATAGTATAATATAGCAAATTATAGTAATTTGCCAACTCAGTAAATATTAGCATCATCTCTTGTGCTTTTGCTGCTACATGAGAAGAAAACACATGCATAATAAATCCTAACTAATCGTTCCAAAGAGACAGACTCTGTCATCTAGGAGGCATTTGATCATGTGACCTAAACCTCTCATCAGAAGACCTCCCTGTTCTTCTCGGTTGAGAAATCAAGTTGGAGGAAACATTTCTCAGTCTTTGAATCAACTGCAAATCAGTGCAGGTCATAAACATCATATGCTGCCATGTGATCAAAATTTTACCTGATAAAGGTCATCCAAAAATGAAAATGATCTGTTTCAAGATTTATGTTACAGTGATCTATTTGATGATAAAGTGATCAGAACTACCCAACAAACCTCCACTACCAGAATATGTTTTCAGTGGTCTTTAAACATGTTGTGCTTTCAATAAATTTTGTTAAAAAAAAATTAAATATTCAAAAAGCTCACATAAAAAAGAACGGTATAATACTGTAATCGTTTATGAGATATATACAACTATAAATAAAATTGTAATAAATTATGTATCAAGTTATATATAGAGTTAAAGTTGTTCTAATATATCTAAGAATTTATTTCAAAATACTTTAAAAATAATATACCGTCAAAATTAAATTTTGAACATATATACATATATATACATATACATGTACCATGAACCATACCATAAGCCTTCAGGGGAATGTATTGCCATTTGGCGTTTCCTTTGGCCTGTGTTCTGTCTCTGTCTGTAAGTCTGCTATGTGGAGATATGAGGCCGTGTTATTTTCCTTCTCCGAATCACAGTGAAGTGCAATGTTGATAAACTAGTTTTCTCACCTTCTTTTTGCATCTTATTGAGCCATGTGAACTCCCAAGTTCACCTGTAGAAAATATATCCTTCACGGTCAGCCCTGTCTCAAATGTATAGTACCCTCTGTGCTCCTTACAAATGCTGCTTTTGAATCATACTATACGCCGGTCATGCAGCCGTCTGCTCTGTTAACATTTCTCCCCCACAGAGAAGGACTTGTTTGTTTTTGTTAGCGGTGATTTAAACCTCAGATAAGCCCACTGCTCTTGTGTTTTCACTTTCACATAGCTACAAAAGGAAGACAAAGCCAAGTTTTACTGTCGGACGGCTTGTAATTGAAACAGGACCCACTAGTGTATGGTAAAAATACACAAAATATGGTTAAATTCAGAATCACATTTTAAGTGTACCTCTTTTCTGAATTGCAAATGTTTATCTTGAACGTCCTTTTCCAAGGTGTTAAGATCCATTAAGCTGTTTTGTCACAGTACAAAACAACACACAAATCTAATATTTTAAGCATAACTGATATTACCCACTTTTTCATATTTTTTTAAAATAGAGTATTCACATTAAGGTTTGCTCTTTTAGTGCATTTAGCACACTTTGTGAATACCACACCCATATGTGCATGCTGATTAGACATTTTTGGTGTCTATATTGTTAGAGTAAGATCCACTCTTCTGGGAAATCTTACACTAGATTTTGGAGCAATCTAGCAATCTGGGATTTCACACATTAGATTATTAGAAAGCTCTAGTTTGTTACAAATAATTTATCACAATAAATTATAATAAAGCTTTGAAAGACTTTCCATATAATTGTGTGCTTCTTTGTTCACATATGTGTGCAATGGCAGGTATCCGTATACTTTTGGCCACATACTGTGACATTTTGTAATATTTTGCATATTAATGGTTTGCAACAGAATATTAAATGGTTTGAATTTAGTTGATTAATTAATTGAATTAAACATACACACATACACACACACACAATTGCACTGTAAAAACTGTTTCTGTAAAAAGTCAAACGAAAGCTTTTTTTCTAAAAGCTTCTTGGACATTTGTTTCATGAAGCTTGGTGAACACATGAGTGCCCATACAGGTCTCTTTAGTAGTGTCGTCTTGAGTTGAGAAAGCTGACCTCTAACCCCTTTGTGTTCAGTTGACTTTGTGCATGGCTTAGTAATTGATTGGCCATTCAGAGGAAGGAGGCGTGGCTCACTGACTTTACTGTGGCGTGTGGCAGCAGTTAAACTTGACCCAACATCTTAAGTGACTGTGTTAGGGGTCAAAGCCAGGCTGTGACCGCAGAGGTTAGTCATGACACAAGACCCAAACCCCCGAGGGTACTGGTAAGAGGGGGATGTGTTTAAGGCTGAAAAAGAGAAAGAGAGAGAGAGAGAGAGAGACTGTGTGAAAGGATCAGAGGCAAGAATGGCAGGTGTGGTTGTATGTGTGTGTGAGAGAACATGAGAGAAAGAGAGAACAAGATGCAAGAAAGAGAGGAAAAGAGAGGCAGACAGGTGCAGCAGCGTCTGTTTGAACTTGTCCCTTGACGACTGACAGGTGGCCAGCATGTGGGAGAGAGAAACTGACAGAGAAGGAAGGAAAAAAGAAGCAATGCAAGCCTATAAGTGTGTGTGTGTGTGTGTGTGTGTGTGTGTGTGTGTGTGTGTGTGTGTGTGTGTGTGTGTGTGTGTGTTAGTCTGGATCTCTCCTCTGATGGGTTGGCTCCTCCCCTGTTTTCTTTGTTTTTAAATATTTTTGTTGACCTTCTTCACTTAGAATGTAGTGACATGAGCTTGCTGAGTGGTAGATATATAGGGGGTGGTGTAGAATTGAGTGGAGTGATGGATAGGAGAGAAACAGAGAGATTGATGTTCAAGGACTAGTGAAGGAATATAGAAATGGACAGTGGGGAAGTAAAAAAGAGGGTCATAAAAGGAGAGATAGGAAAGGAGTGGAGTAGGATTGAAAGAATAGTGCATAAGGGAGGTGTGGTATGGGTAGGTGAAGCTCCGGAGATAGTGGAGGTATGGAGAAGGGAAAAGTAGAAGATTGGAGAAATGGATAGTGGAGGCTTGGAGTGGGGTGATAGTGAATGAGTGGGGAGGGGAATAATAGAGGTATGGTTAGAAGAATAGTGGAGGTGTAGAGAGAGGGATAGTGAAGGATTTTAAAGAGGGGGATTGTGGAGGAGTGGAGAGGGAGATAGTAGAGATGTGGTGAGAAGAATATTAGAGGAGTGTAGTGGAGGATTGAGAGGGCGATAGAGGAGGATTGGAGAGGGGGATTGTGGAGGAAGCAAAGCATGTTTACTAGAGCTCATGAGAAAGAGGGATTTTAGATCCTTTATAAGAAGGGAAGGTTTTATATTAAAGCCATATGAGGCCATGACAGAAGCAGAGCAGCTCAGCCAACACACACACACACACACACACACACACACACACACACACACACACACACACACACACACAGACACACACTTCATTTACTTCTCCTAATGTAAACTTTGCGGAATGACTTTGACGTTGTTTGGCCTCCTCCCTGACACAATTCACAACCCCCACCCCCCGTCCACTTTCTCTCATTCTATCTCTCTCATATGCAGTGTGCACTGAGGCAAAAGTTTGATAACAAACAGCTGCTTTCGTTGGGGAAAAAATTGCAAAAACTGTTTTGTCCCCTTGTATAGCTACACTGTTTGCGAACCAAAAGTTTGTAGACACTTAACCATCCTTCCCAGGTAAAGCATTAGTGAGGTCAGGACACCAGTATAGAAGAAATACCAGTATAGAGAAACTGTAATTAATAAGCATGCATAGATATGTTATAGACAACAATTGTACACTTTTAATATTGGACATAATGTGTGGTAATGGGCAATGTAGTGTAGCAGCTTTTACAGAATTCTGCAAAGCCGTTTTACGAGGTCTCTCTCTCTCTCTCTCTCTCTCTCTCTCTCTCTCTCTTTATCACACTCATACATGCATTCCTGAGACAGTACTGTTGAAAAAGGTGTGGTGACCAAATATTCCTCATGACTACCATGTGTTGAATACTGCCATATCACAAACACACACACACACACCCACACCCCCCCCCCCCCCCCCCCCCACACACCACACACACACACACACACACACACACACACACACACACACACCACATACACACACACCACATACACGCAGAGAGCATGATAAAATAATTAACTCAAAACACAAGGTCAGTATTTTTACAGTTGACTTCTCATTATCTGTAGACGTTTATTGAAAAGTACGCATGAGAGAAAGAGAGAGAGAGCGAGAGAGAGGAATTTCCCTACATTCCTCTGCCTTTTGTCTTCATATAGCCACAATCATTTACCTTGACGCTAAAGTTAAGGAGAAGCATTATGTGTGTGTTTATGTGTGTGTGTGCGTGCGTGTATGTGTGTGTAGCTGTATACCACCGGACTCACCTTGATGTTTTATTTTCCCAACATGCACACAAACAGTTGACACACAACAGTGAGCGGCACATTTCCATACATTAGTCTCCTAAAAGAGATCCACCCAGAGGCATTTTTTTAACGTGAGAGCTTCATCTTTAGCACAGAGTTAGACATGAAGTTTTACGTTATCTTCAGAGACTATACGCAGTGTAACTTAGATGACTGGCTGTCATGGTGACGAGTAAAGATAAAGAGCAAAGGAAAAGAACATGACAAAAACAAACAAAATGAAAATGCAGTCTGGTTCACTAATAATAACTACTGTAAAACAAGCTGCAGGCTCTTTATTAAAAGTTCACGAAGGGCACATTCAGGGCTTTAGTGAAGCTTGGATTTATAGCCGCTCCTAAATGTGATTGGTGCAATGGATTTGTGCCAGAATCACATTCCAATCGACTCATTCCTGATTAGGATTGCGAGCATGAGTTGGCAGAATCAATGACGTCAATTATAAATTAAAAATCACAGAAGTACATTTTTATTGCCAAAACGTCCGCCAATTAAAAAAATGCTGTAGAGTGCAAAAGTTTATTATACACAGGTTGTATAATGTAGAAGAAATAGTATTTCATTCAACACAAGTCTTTTTAAGTTTATATTGTAAAAAAAATAGTCAAAAAGTAATATTTAGTGCCACTTGTACTTTATATTTGCTTTTATTTGAATAATTTATTTTTTGTAATAATTTTGTAACCAATATTTAAATGTGTCTCTACTGTAGCTGAGATATCCTCTCCCACTATGAAGAAAGCGGAGAAACCGCTGTTTAGCCCCACCTCCCCACAAGACTCCTCCCCACGTCTCACTTCTTTTCCCCAGCATCATCACCCAAGCCTGACCAGTGTTGGTCACAGTGGTACGTTTCCACCTATATTACACTTTCACACAATGCACAGGTGGACATGTTCAGTCAAGTACATATTCAAAATAAAGCTGCTAAAATAGTCATATCACCTTTAGTAAATATCGCAGCCATATCAATGGACACTATTTAAACGTTGTATACTCTGCCGAATTTATATATACAAATAACTATATACTGTATTGTGCAATATAGAACCATCATTTACCATATACAACCATTTGTATTTCCTAAATGAAAGGAAATAATGTAAAGAAATGACAAAAGGAAAATTGTGTCAACGTCTCACAGAGATCTTTACATAAATCCACATGACATGTAGATTAGAGTTGTGATTATTAGAATTTTAGATGTAGAACTAATCTTATGTAGTCTGCAATAATATTTTTCTTTACTTAGAGAAAAAAAATCCACACAAGATCATTCCTGACTAGCATAAAAACAAATTTATTTCCAGCCTTTTATTTACTGAAAGCATTACCCACAATACCAAATAACACAGGGAATCCTGTTAATGAATTCAATACAAGGTGTTAATGTCTGACAATTATCCCTGTGTGTACACAGGAATAAAAATAAGCCCAGTGTTTACATGTGCATACATTACCTTTGAAATGAATATGGCATTGTAAGAAAACCGGATTAGAGAACACAAGATTCATATAAATTAGAATTTGCTCCCAAGGGTTCTTAGTTTGAAAAAATTAAATGAAATGAAACTTTCAAAAAATGTGCTTCACCTTCACTCCTAGCCGGATCAGTGTAGAGATACCAAGAGAGATCTGTTTTGTATCTGTTTTTGTTTGTACAGTGATCTCCACAAGGAGTCCTCCCCCTCACTCGCCACTGCAGTTTTCAGCTTCCGCAATCCTTCCTCCTGCTCCATCGCCCTACTTCTCCCATCCCACTATCCGTTACCCTCCACACCTCAACCCTGCAGACTCGCTCAAGAACTACGTTCAGCCTTATGATCCGTCCAGCCCTCAGAGCAGCCAGGTGAGCACAACATGCCAGCACACACAGCCAACGTGCCACTGCGAGGAAGGCTTAATAACTGTTCATATCTGTGGATGTATGTAGGTGTGCATCTTGTTTCCCAAAAAAAACAAACAAAAAAAACAAAACAAAGAATGGCACGTATTAACATGTTAAGTTCACAGAAGCCTGAAATTGCAGAAAACCCTCTGCTTTCTGTCATGTACTAGCATGTATGCAATATCCGTACGAGTAGAGGCTGGTTTTACTTCTTCCAGCTAGCCCTTAAAATGAAACCAGCCAGTCATTATTCAACTGTCAAAACTTCATTCAAGATTTATCAAGTTGTTCTCTTTCGTTCTGCCTTTTCTCCAACTTTCTCTTTCATCCCGTGTCTGTTTTTCTCTTCTTGCATATTTCTTTCTCGCCTTGCTCATTATTTACTCCCTCTGAGTCGAAGGCTTGAGTTTGATTAACGGGACACATTATTTCGGTACGGTAATTGACCCAGTTTAGCTAAAATCATTAGAGGTTTGCTCCTTTGGCTTCTCTCGCTCAGCTTTAAAACACAGAGCCAGGCAGAGCGACAACCTCAGGAAAACCACGGCAAAAGCATTTACAGGAGAGAAATGAAGAGAGTTGGAAAAGAGGACAGTAACCAGTCAAGAAATATTTGAATCAGGAAAGCCGTTGCTTATTTGCTGCATTTGCATAAGACCACTCCAGCCTTGTATATTTGCCCTGTCTTTGCCTACATTTAGTGGCTGCAGCTGAGTTTTAATGCATTAGGTCTATAAATAGGTTTAAATACATCAGTTCCCATGATGCTTGAATGCAAGGTTCTTGACTTGTTCTAGTATTTATTCATTATTTATGAAATCTTTTGTATTGAACATATAGCTATTCCTATATGTTCAATACAAAAGCTATTGCTTTAGCTATTGGATTAGAATCACTGAACCTCAATACAGTGAATGGTCTGTTGTACAGCTATTCATTATTTAATTAGTAAATATATGAATAAAAGTAGTCATTTTTGTTTTTGCAGAGAAATCTTTTAAGTTTAATAGTTGAAATAATTTAAAATGAGTTGCCATTTTTTTGTTATTATGGGAGGCCTGGTTTGTTTAGACCAGGGGTCACCAACGTGGTGCCCGTGGGCACCAGGTAGCCCCCAAGGAGCACATGAGTAGCTCTCAGGCTTGCTATAAAAAGTGCACAACTCATCAGTGAGATGCGTCTATAATGTAAAATGTAGTTAATTCGTTGTTGATAGTCACTGTCAAAAATCACAAGTGTATTCACATAGATAAATGAGTATCATTAATAATAATAATAATAATAATAATAATAATATATAACTAAAGGTAAATTTGTTATTTCAGAGGAGTATTTCAAACTGGTAGCCCTTTATATGACTCGGTGTCCATGTAGTAGCTCTCAGTTACAAAAAGGTTGGTGATCCCTGGTTTAGACAATAGCGTTGTGAAGCTCTGGCCAGCGTCCTGCCTACAGCACTTACACTGACTCCACTTCGACGACTGACTGACAGACTCCCTCCGATTCTCGTCTGAAACCACTTTCAATGTAATATGTGCCAAGCAATGCAGCCAGCCTCAGTCAATCTTAATTATATTTACAAAATCCCTTAAAAAGTCGATTTGTCTAAACATTTTCTTAAGGGAAACTTATACTCTTTCACATTCAGCCTGATGCTGTCAGGATTTGACAGTTACCTTCTTTCCTCCTGGGTGTAAATTAATTTCGATAGCACCGTTTTATGATTCATGAAACTGGAGTAGGTGCAGAAAGTCCAAAAAAAAAAAAGAATATTTGATTCATTTAGCGCCGTAAATCTATTCAAGGCATCCGGTTTGGTCAGGGTAGAATGAACAGGAGTGTGCCACCTTGCCTGCTGGCTTGGCCGAAGTCCAGCAAAGGTCTAAATTAGAGCTTATAACAGTTTCGGGCCACAGCGACATCTATGTGTCCACAAACCCCCTGTGCATAATTTAAGTGTAGATGTAATTACAGTCTGATAGGCACCTAAAAACTTAAAACACCACTTCTTGTGTGAGCAAAAACATCACTAATGGTTAACAAAATGCACTTATTCAACACATCGAAGTGCTCATGAAAAGAAATACTTCATGCTTCTAATTCTACTTTGGGTAATGCGCTTTCTCTCATTTCTACACTGTGAGGTCACAGTTATATATCCACTCGTGCGAACCATAGAGAAATGGTTGTGAGACTGGGCGAGGCAGAGCACATGGGGGCTGTTACTAGGGAGAAAGCGGCGGGAAACGATAAAGGTCATAAATATTTGGCGTTGCCGGGGTCCGACGCTCGGCGGGGGGAACTCGCTCTGCAAATAACATGCTGAATATAATTGGGTGGACGGGGGCCAGGATGTTTTTATGCTTGCTTTAACGCAGATTATATTACACCCTAATTAAACATTCTATTCACACGGGGGGAACCCCACCGTCCCCATTCTCTTTCATAAAGGCCCGGTTGAGGTTTGAACTTAGAGCCCCGCAAAGTGAATTCTGTAGCGTCTGTCTCCAGCAGTCAAGTCTCCCGTGCCTCTCGTTTTCTTATGCTGTCTTACTGTGCCTTTTGCACTATTAATAATTGTGACTGTTACCCAGAAAAACAGAATTTCGTGTTTCTTTTTTATTCTCTGTGGAAGATGAATGGAGTTTTAGAATGTTGCAAAAGAGATTTTTTGTTGTTGTTGTGCAACATAAATCTTTAATATACCCATTTAATTTTGTGTGTGTGTGTGTGTGTGTGTGTATCTGTGGTGTGGCAGCCGAACAGCAGCGGTCAGGTGGTGGGGAAGGTTCCAGGCCACTTCACCCCAGTGCTGACACCATCTCCCCACCATGGAGCAGTCAGACCCGTCTCTCTCTCCATGCCTGACACCAAGCCAATCACCACATCCTCAGAGGGTGAGTTCTCTCTTTCTTTCTCTCTCACACACATGTGCACATCTGGATATATTTGTACCTGAAATGCTGCTGCAGTCGTAAA
>JACRUU010000017.1:13204401-13344401 GCA_030449085.1 Kryptopterus vitreolus | reverse complement strand
GAAAGCTGCAGTCTCACTTCTGGGACTGATCGCTGATCAAAATTGTTTGGTTTTATCTAATGGTAGCGCGCTTATCCAGTCCCCACACACAGCTGTTCATTAGCGCTAACTTGGCTGTGATGCACCTCTATGATATGCCGCTGCTATGGACAGATGGCACGTACAGCTCCAGAAGCATTCGCGAGAAGCTTACTGGCTCCTAATTGATGACCCGAATCTGCATGTTTGGGCCGTGCTGTTGTTATTTACTTGACACTGACATATCAGGTGATATTTGATCAAGCTGCACCTCTGTGAGTAAGATAAGCTTCTGTATCAGTTCAGTGCAGAGCACTTTTGCGGGCATAGAATTTAATTTGGTAAGAATAAGCGTTGGAAAAATAAGGGTTTTATTGTTTCAGGTGTCCAAATGGAAACTTCTGCGTATAGATCATGTGTTGCTACAGAGTGAGCTTTAGGAGTGCAGGGATGACAGTAAGAGGCTCTCTGTTCTTTTTCTCCATTTGTTTAGTTTAGTAGTCGAGGTGCAGTTTAAATTCCTAGAGAAAAGTCCTCGTGTGAACTCTTTTTCAGGACAAGCGTCCTTGAACTTCAGTTTATGCATCCACACTAATTACCGCACTTGTGGTTCCTTTTCAGCACATATTGTGTGTGTGTTTTTTAAGTGTGTGTGTGTGTTGGGGGGTTGGGGGGGGGGGGGCAGGGGCTGTTGGGGGTCTACCAAAACAGGACGAAGGAATGTCTGCCACTGTAACTGTCTGATAGCTGACCTCGACTTCGCCCAAAGCCATTGTTTTCTGGCTTTAGCACACACAAGCACATACACGCACACACACAACAACTTGTGTGGGGAAGTAAATTTGGCAGCTGTACTGATAGAGGTGGATATCCGCACACTAACAGTGTGAAACTGAGTCACTCGAGTTTTGAAACAAACAAAAAAAAGGTTTTTATAACCCTTTAAACTGTACATTCTAATACAGGCTCAACTATATAGATGTAATTCAGATTCCTGTTGTTTTTTTCTAAACCATTCAGTGCAAAATTTATGTATCATTCATACTGGCACCTGCCATAACTGGGCTTCTGTATGAGCAGTAAAATTCCAATAATTTCCTGTTCAGTGTTAATGCTTATGCTCAATCTGCTAATTCATGTGGCTTTCACTCTGTGAAATGGATATTTTATCCAGCCAAGTCTCTTTGGGTCAGCACTAAAGCATCTGCAAGAGTAAACATAGAAAATCAATTATTTGCGTTCCTAGATTTATCTCAGTGGAAATGGATTTGCATTGGGAAATGGTACAGGCTCCGTTCCAGAAACGGCTTGTGTTATTGACTGAAAATAAGTGCCAAATAAGTGAATATTCAAAAAAACACTACAGACCTGATTAAAGCTTGTAAAGAGCCTGTGCATCTGATAACACCAAGCGCCGCAGGTGGACAGAAGGGATGGCAATATATTCTGCCACGAATGGAAAGAAGGGAAACGGATAGTGGATGTGGATAGAGAGTTTTGTGCCTTGCACAGAGCTCTCTGCATTTCGTTGGTTTATTAGACTGTAGGTTTGTTGCAACTTCATTCATTCACCTGTGTGTGTGTGTGTGTGTGTGTGTGTGTGTGTGTGTGTGTATTTATGAGTGTCTGTAAGAATGCGTTTGTGTGCTCTCCACTTCTCGTCCATCCGCATTTGTAAAGCTTCAACCGGTCAGCAGAAAAAGACAAGAAACATATTTGACACCACACGGCATGACCATACTTCAGTCAACCCATCTGCTTGAACGTGTCTAACAACAGCTTACATGACCAAGTGCATGCGCCAGATGGAACGCACGTCCATGTTCCCATACAGAAGCATTTTGGCACAGATGAATGATATCCATGTAACCCAGCCCTTAGTTTTGTAAACTAACCTCTTCTTTTGCTTCCAGGAAAGTTAATGGTTACCCCATTAATGTTGCATGCTACATATAACATTTGCTGTCTGTACATTTTTTCAGGCAATTTTATTTTTTTTTTGCAGGATTAAATATAATGTATGTGAAATACAAAATTAGGTTAGTTTCATTCTAACCTGTGGTCCAGTCTAAAATGAATCATTAAAAATAACAGTATAATTTAGACATAGGATCACATATTTGAAGAAAAACAAATATAAAAGAATTGAATATTTTGAACAAAAAAAAGCAAGTTAATCATATGTGTGTGTGTAGTTTTGGCACAGACTGCTCCAGGCCTTGTTGCATGCTAAATGTGTCTGTGTTAGTACCGTTGTGCTGGCCCCGTTGTCTGACTGAGAGGTGTTTGATTGACAGCTGAGGATTTGTGACTGGCCCGTGAATCAAAACGTCAGGTCTTATGGCTCAGAGGAGGCTTTGGGGATTTCTTGGCAAAGGTAAACGTTTCCTTTATTTTCAACCCACCTCTTCATCAAGTTTCTCCTTGTGTTCTTGTTTTTGTTTTGTCGCAACCATGCATCATCTATTTATTTGTTTGTTTGTTTTTGGAATTTCACCCTGTTGATTTTGTTTTTTTAAACCTGCATTCTGCTATGAACAGTTTCACTAAACAGATATTTCATGTTAAAAAATAGACAAGAAAATTGCAGTTACAGGGAATAAATCAGTACACCTGCTCATTCATGTAGTTATTTGATCAGCCAATTATCAATCAGCAGCACAATGCATCAAATCAGGCAAAAACTTTCCCCAATCTCCAACTGTCCAGTTTTACAGTCTTGGGAACTCAATGTGGTCTACTATCCCATCCTTTTAAAAGGTCTCTGTGTGTTCTGAGATGCCTGTATGCTCACCATGTATATAAAAAGTGATTATTTAAGTTAACATAGTCTTCCTGTCAGCTTGTACCTCTGACCTCTCTCATCACCAAGACATTTCCACCCATAGATCTGCTTGTTGTGATAGAGAATCCCAGGGGATCAACAGTTTCTGATACAGTTTCAGACAAATGTAAATATCCTTTCCCCTTATACTGATGTGTGCTGTGAACTTTACCTAAAGCGTTTGACCAGTTTATGCATGGTTTTATGCATTACACAGCTCTTGTACAGTTGGCTGATATTTGCATGAATAAACAGGAGTTCCTAAAAAGAAAGTGTTTACTGAGTGTATATAAAATACTAGAACAGAATCAATAAAGGAATGGAGACTTTGATCAACATTCTGTTAACATTCCCTCTTTTGTAGTTTATTTATTTTTTGTTTTTATTTTTTTTGGAGAAAAGAGAAAAGGGCAGCACAATTTGGCAACATAATTAAATGTAGGTCATCTCGGCACTCTGACACATTGAACACAGTCCACTTTAAATTCCAAGATGTGCATGTCAGACATGACCTGAATATTTACACCTTCAGTTGAACTTCAGATTACATCCTTGATGAACATTGGCGCAATCTAACACACAAGAATGTGTCAAAAGCGTCAGAGAATGCTTTCAGTGTATGTAACCGGTTTTTCCTGAGTGTGCCTTTAGTTCAGCTTCAAATTTTTCTTTTTCTTCCATGAAACCAGGTTCTGGAAAAGCAAATAAAAAGGTAGCTTTTTACAGGTAGTGTAATTCCTGTGTCACTCGTATGTTTTTAAGTACCACAGGATTCAATTCAGGATCATGTTTCTTACTCCTCTTTTCTCTTTTGCATTAACACATACTTCTAGAGGATTAGGCTTTCTCAGTACTCTAAACCTTCTTGTGGTATTAGCTGTAAAATACGAGAATTAATATTGATACTGACCTCTTCAAATACCATAGATACCATATCATCTGGTCAATAATAGAAAGTTATTGTATGTTGCCGGTGTTTATATTTAACATCTGGCTTTAAAGCAGGGTGTGTGTGTACAGTATGTATGTGTGATCACTTTTGCGTAATTGTTTGTTCATTGCTAATATGTTTAAATTTGCTTTTGTCACATTTGTCACTATGTAAAGATGTGCGCTTATAATTGGATTGTATTTGTTTTGGAAGGTAAGGCCGTTTAAACACCTTGGAATTCAGCCTATCCTGCCAAAACAAATGACAATAGCACAGAGTTAAATAAACTTACGTGCCTGAATAATTGCAGTGCAAATGGTAATAAAAGAGTGGACACAACAGACTTTTCCCATCAGAAGACATCAAATTTCCAAATAGCACAAGATAACATAACAATAATGGAAAATATCACATTAAATATGGAAATTGGTACATCAATAGGATTGGATTATTTTGTAGAGTCTTTACTGGTTTGTTATCATCTTCTTCTGTCACTTTCCTTTTTATGTCATCATACCATAATGCATCAAGTGTCATCTGACATGCCAAGTTTTATTTTTTCCCAGTCTTTCACATAATATTGTTACTCTGAATTACAATTTATATGCTTACAAGAACGAGAAATCATTTCTACCCTCTGTAGGTCTATAGAAACAGACAAGAGGAGAGAATGTAATGAGCAGGACCTACCATACAGGGTAGGTTATATAAATTCTGGGCCTTGCTGTAAATGTAGAACGGTGGATTTTGCCCTTGAAAAATGACAGACCAAAGTCTATCTTTCTGTTTGTTTGGGAGGTTTTTTTCGGAAATTGAGCTCCTCTGAGTGTACATTTTTGAATAACACTTACATTCTCACTCAACGTTTAATTTTTTCCCCCTTTAAAATTTACTTTTGGAGCTTCTTTCTCTCCCTTTCTTTCTCTTGGACAGAGCACTTACCATGTAGAGGTAGAACACTTCAATTCTGACATCAGGGCCTCTTTCTGCACATTTGCCCATTTATCTCCTATACTTCTCCAGTCATGGAGATACCACTTGTCTGTTTAGATTCAATGTATACTTTTAATGATGCACCATAACCTGTCAAATCTTTCAAATATATATAAGATTTAGCATTTATATATTTATATATTGCAGAATGGACTTTCAGTTCACTTGATTTTAACTCAATCAAGATGCTCTGGAAGGAGTTAAATAAAAGCAAGAAAAACAAGTCCAAACAGCTCCACAAACTACATGAAAGCCCTTTGAAAGACACGCAAGTTTCTGTAAAATATATCTGAAGTAGCTGAAGAGTTTGTGTTTTTTTTCCCTGTGTTTGTTCACTAGTGTGATCGATTTGCTCTGTCATGACTGTTACTAGGTTATCTCTAGAAGACAAGAAACATATATATATATATATATATATATATATATATATATATATATATATATATATATATATATATATATATATATATATATATATATGTCTCTAAACTTTTGAGGGGTAATGTATGTAAATGTAATTTGCTGCTTGCGTGTGGATGGGGCTGCCATGGCCGTGACTCATACATGGTACTATATGGTTCGAGGCAAATTGAATTGGACCCAGCCCTGAGCATTGCCATCCTTAAGTTAAGGAAATGGGGTCAGCTATCCATTAAGATTCCATTAGATAATCTAATTTAGGGCCTGATCCCCAAGCGAAGCATGCTGTATGCTTACCACTACAGCCAGCACGATTTTGGTGGGACAAAAAGATCTGGCGGGCCAGCCGTGAGCGTGGAGGCCGATTCAACAGTGTGGAATCTGATCAAGTCAACCACGCGTGAGGCAAAGTTGTTCCCCTCGCTCCCCCTCCTAGGTTTTTCTGGGGATGGGGAGCTGTCATGTATTAAGCCATCTGGTATCCAGGGAAACCAGACATTAGGTAATGCCAAGCTCAAGTTGAAATTGTTAAATAAGGGGGTGGAACCCCATGAGCTGCACTGATCAATCGGCCGGGCATTCTTCAGAAGCCAAGACTGGGGTTGGAGCAAGGAGTATGGGATGACAGAAGGGTTGAAGACCATGTGCACTGAGCTTACAAAGTAATCCCCTGCTGCTTAGGTCTCCTGTGTTCCTGTGGAGTGAGTAGTATGTTACAAAAAGAGAGAGAGAGACATAGAAAGAAGCGGATAAAAAGCTACCTTAAAAAAAAAGAAAAACAAAACAAAGCCAAACCGCTGCTGAGTGTTTCCCTCCTCTGTGCTCTCTTTGTTCAGCAAGGTAGGAAAAACTTAATCTCTCATTTCCTGTCAGATGATTTCTAGCAGACCAGAAAGAGGAGAGTGACAGGAGAGGGGGTGGATTGGGGCAGATGGAGGAGAAAGAATCTATGGAAAAAAATTGTTGAGATAGTTTAGAGTAGCACTACATTTGCTTCCTTTTTTCTTTTTTTGTCCCATGCTTTATAAATTCTGACCATGTTTCTGGCCAGTGAATTGTGAACTTTGCTTCTATTGTTTTAAGTGACGTCTAGGCCTCTAGCTGTAGGAGATTTGTATAAAATGCAGACTAAGTCATTAGCCACATTCATGGTCACAGTCAGTCGTATCACTCCAGGCAGCCATGGGAAGAATACAGTCAGTGTTCTAGGTCTGCCAAGACCCTGTTGTCTTCCCCAGGCATCAGTCTGAGCCCTCGTGTCCCCTTTGGAAAACAAACAAACTGCAAAAGAAAAGCCCCTAAAAATCTCTCAGTGCCCCCCCTCTCACAAGGCAAGCTGATCCACTGAAGCTATGCACCTGCAGCCAGAGATCCCAGGGAAAAGTCACTCACTTTCTTCTCTTTACTGTTTCCTTCCGTCAAACACCCCAGTACGCCCTCGTCCACCCCGGCCTGCCCTGTCTTCCCTTTTCTTTTTCTTTTCAATTCTTTCTCTTTTTTTGGGTGGGGGTAGGTAAAAGGGAGAAAATAACAAAGCGGTAGCTGTGTGCGCTGGGTGGTGTTGAAAGAGCAGGAGCACGCTCTGTAATCTGCAAACAGAAAGCAGCGATTGTGTGAGACAGGTATTTAAGAAGGAGACGGGGAAGGAGGAGGGTGGACTGGTTTCTGGCCTGCCTAATTATTCGACACATGTACATACCATTCAGACCCCCGCTGTCCTCCCTCTAGGGAACAACATGCTGTTTGTGCATCACGGCATCTCTCGCATTCAGGGCCTGCGCCATGGCTCGCAATTAACAGTCTTGTGTTGTTGTGTGGCTAGCATGTGCTGAATGCGGATGGGAAAGTGCGGTACACAATCAGCCTCTGACTTAACCCTATTGATCAGAGGGAGGGTGTCAGCTCTCTGTGGGACTCCTCTTTTGCAATATCCACTTACTGAGGCGCCTTTGTTCCTCTGAGTTTCCTGTGCTGTCAGTGCTAAAGAAGGGATGAAGCCCCTTCAGACTGTGGGAAATAATTGAGATCTGTACGACTAGCAGACATTGATATGTAACACTGACTCGATTTCAAATCGTTTCATATTGTCTTGTGTTAAAAATCTGGTGATTGCATGCTCACTGTAAATTTTTTTGCCTAAAAATATAGTGTATATAAAGCCTGCTAATTATTTAATATGCACAAAACATGCATAAATATACAACTAGTTTTATTTAATTTAACGTAAAAATGTATTTCAGTAAGTTATTTTAATTAAATATCAACTTTGCTGATTGCACATGTTCCACAGCCCCTTACAATTATTTCTCTCTCTCTCTCTCTCTGCCTCTCTCCTGTGTGTCTACAGTCCTGGTACCTGGGCGAGCTTAATTCCATTCCAAGTGTCGAACGGGACTCAGATTCTGCCAACAAATGTCCAGAATTACAGCATAAACATCATTGGTGAGCCCCTTCTTCAGGCGGAGACAAGCAACTGAGGGGTGGAAGCGGGGGAGGACAAGCCTTGACTCTGGAGTGACAGGTCCGTGGACAAACCAGCAAAGAGCACTTACACAATCTCCACTGACTTGCGTCCCTCCCACTGAAGGACTTTGCCCTAGAACAGGAGAGTGGATTTGGGTCAAAGCTGGCACGAGCCTCTCCACGCCAGTCAGTCATTGTGTGAGAAGGCCCCTCAACTGACATACTGTGATATTTACCATACAAACAAATTTTAGATGCCTTAATGTTTTGCATGACACGCTAGTCTCTTGTAGTGTTTTTATTTTTCTCTCATTCTTATGTCACAATTTCTAGGCTTGGATTTTGAGCAGGTGTATGTAGAAGGAGAGGCACACAAGGGCTGGCTGGCTGGAATTTAAAAATGTTTTTTTTTTTCTGTTTTAATGGAATGCAGGCTCCAATTCTGACCTATCAAAGAAGGCTCAACCCACAACATTATATGTCCATAGGAACAAAATTCAGCAGTTTTTGTTTGTTTGTTTGTTTGTTCATTTGCCTTCTAAAGTTTTGTTTTTTTCCATGATGAAAAGGCACCTTTTTGGTATCTGTAATCTTGTCAATCTTGAATTTGTATTTCCTTTAGAGCTAAAGGTTAATATCTACTCTTAAGAGTTAAGAACTCTGAATTTTATAGTAAAAAAAAACCTGTAATACTAGGTTAGAAAACAACCCCAGTGAATTTTCTTGATGTATCCTTTACAAAGGATTTTTCGACAAATGGAAAAAAAGAGAATCTCTCATATGAGGCAAGTGCAATTCAAATGATTTTTTTTTTACTGAAGGGAAGCTATCATAGTCTGTCTGCCCTAGGACTCTAAAGGAAAGGGGAGTAACTGTTTTAAGTTCACTTGAGAAAAAGCGAGAAGACAAAAAAATTTAATTGCATCCTCAAAATATGAACATGGAACGTGGATAAGTTGAGAGCAGAGAAGTGTGAGTGACAGCAAACGTTTACCTGAGCAGAACTGAACAAGAACAAAACAGCACTTAATCTTGAGCCGTACCCAAGCACTCGGGTAGATTATTATTTTCTTTGGTTTTGTTTTAATTTATTGTGTAAAATGACAAACTTAAGGTGAAAAAGACACAAACACATAGCGTGTATAAAATAGCTTCTGTTTTTTTTGGTTTGTTTTTTTCCTTTCTTTCTTTTAATGTAATCCCTACCTAACTAGTGTGCATTTTCATTTGGGCCATTAGCTTATAAAGCTACTGTTTACATTGTGATATTACAAGAAACACAAGAAACACAGGCTGGTGAAGTAATTTAAGAGAAAATGTGTGTGAGTGTGTGTATGTGTGTATGTTTATGTGTTAAATCTGCACTCAGTTAAACACTAACCTGCAGGGTGAGGCTCGGTCTCATGGTGCTTCTTTTATGCCCAGTTTGGTGAATTTTGAGAGTCCCATAAAATCTCCAATTTTCTTTTTGTTTTGTTTCTGTCACGGCAGTCCCAATGCCATCGCCTCTCCAATCAGATATATTTATATAACTAATCTTTCCAATAATCTTAATTTGCACGAATATATATAGTCCACATTACGTGCCTTGCCTTTGAATATAGAAAACATCACTACACTTGTTTTTGCTGCATTTATTACCGTTTTAGGAAAGGAAAAAAAAAAAACATTTTTATGATAAGAAATATTTTGTACTCTGGATGAAATTGTGTCATTGTTGATTTTTAGCTTCATTTACTACTTTATCTCACATTTACAGTGCATATCAAGGCTGTGTATAGTTGCTGTTCTAAAAGTTTATAATCAAACAGCATTATTTTTCAGTATTTTTGTGTTTCGTTTTTCTTCCAGTCATTATTGGGGAGGGAGGGGTCCAGAACTATAAGAATTATGCAATACCAAGTTTTGCCTATGTAGGTAGTGCTTTTAGCTAAGTCGATTAGAAGCTAGTACGGAGATTAAATAGTGAAAACACTTATTTTGTCAATGTTGTCATTGTTAATGTTGTTGTTGATGTTGTTGTATTTTCTTTTCTTTTCTTTTTTTTTTATTGACCAAAGTGGGAACTGCTTTCTATGCAGTGTGGGACGAGGTCTTTCTTTTCTTTTCTTGAGTGTACTGAAAGATGGGAGAGGCGCATGCGAGGATAGATTTGTTTTGTTTTCTCTTTTGTGAGGGGAGTAATTATTTTTTCTTCCACACTTTGTAGCATGCATCATTTGGTCACTGGTCGGCCTACTGTGATTAACCAACTTTTCTTTCACACTGGGGTACTAGCATGACTCCCGCAAATGGCTTTTTTTTTTTAGAGGAGAGAAAGCTTGACTTGAGACCGACAATCAGTGTGTCAATTTCAAGAACTTAGTGGTGTTTGTATTCGTGTTCCTCATGACACACACCACTAAACTAACATTTATGGCATTGAATGACTGAACAGTTGAGGCTTAATGGCCTTGCTCATGGGCCAAGCAATGGCTGTTTGTTGGTGCTGGGATTTTAAACTCACAACCTTCTGATTCAACTTTTAAAACCGCTGAGATACCAACTTCCCAGCTGAATCCAATCCATTCCAGCTCAGAGTTTTCATAGAGGACGATGAATGTTATTCAACTCACACACAACGTCACTTACCTGTTAGTACTGTATCTTGAAAGCTGTGAAGACGAAACTTCAGCATTGGTTCTGCATATTATCAGGAGCAATATGGAAGTACAAATGTAAATGCCTTAAATTTCTACAATAAAAAAAAGTGACTTGCTAATGAAATGCATTACAATCACCACGCTATGCTTGCGTGTTAAAACTTATTGCAATCAGTAAAAAAAGATTGATCCTTCATTATGTATCTTGGATATATATCCAGGTTTTAGCCTTATGTGGATGTCATAACATGAGGATGTTATGATGTTTGCGATACGCCGTATATTCTACTTGTGATCAATGAGGACGGGCCTTATGCAGTCTTGTTTTTTTTTGGTCTGGAGGACCACTGCGATTTAAACGCTGAGCACTTATACAGCATGTAGGCAATCATCCACCTCCAGTGCCCTTTCAAATGAGCGGTTTTCCTGAAAACAGTACAGCAGTATAAACTCAGGCATAACGCGCCACCGAGCGTCATATCAATATCAGTCTTTGGGTTTATTCTTTGTATTGAACACAAAGACATTTCGGCGAATCATTCAGTATTTCTGCTGTTTGTCCATTTAACAACCACATTCTTTTGCAGCAGACCTGGAATCATTCTAGGTCTTTGCCTAACCATGTCCTCAGAAAAAAGCAAACACTTTGGATACAAAAAACTCAAGTCAAGCTGAATCTTTCCTCTTTCACAATCTTGTTCTTATTGTTCAAAGAAACAAAAGAATTAAGCTACCCCATTTTTATGTGCACTGCTGTCTGTGTGTTTTTGTTTTTTTTTTGTTTTGTTTTGTTTTGTTTTTACTGCTATTGGATCTGATAATGTCAAAGTGCTTTGCAGCCGTTTGGCCAATAGCCTTACCACTGTAGTGCATTTTCCCCACACTGATAGCCGTGTCAGGGTCAGAGGATCGGTGTCATGGTTATTAGTTGTGCTAAACCAGTGAAAACGGCTGAAGGTATGGGTCATCGTGTTGGCCGCGGTGATGGGATTAGTCTCTGCTATTCCTTAGGGGATAGATTGAGCTCTAGCAGCTTTGGGGAAACGTTTGTCAGTGCGAATGTGTGGCAGAGCGTGTGCGATGCTGACACTGTATGGGATGAGCTAATGAGCGTCGTTTTTTGTTTATTTGTTTGTTTGCTTGTTTTTTATTTTGTTTTTATTCAACTGCTTGCCTTCTGGACATAAGTTTGTACACTGTAATTTTTTCCTTTTCCCTTGCTTGAAAAATCTGCTGCCCCTCTTTAAAATGACTCATTTCAACTGAATTTTATTTGAACCTTTTTAAGACAATTTTTTTATTTTGTTTTCCCCTTTGGTTGATGTAAGAATTTGTAATGTGAATATGTCATATAAAAAAACAATAGGAAAGGAGTGAATGATTGTGTTCGTATTGCGATCATTGTGTTCTCCCAGAATCATTTTTACAGGCCCCTGATTTGAGTTGGTCATCAGTGAGTCCTAGCACTAGTCATAGCAATAGTGGCATAGTCCATAGTAAAGAAATTCTGTTCCGTTAGCTTGGTGGGTCGTGTCGGTGTGAGTATGTGGGCAGAGTGTGTGTTTGTGTGTGTCTGATTGACTTTGGCTTCACACAGTAAGGAAAAATGAGGGTCTTTCTATTCAAATACCTGCCTTGTAGACAAAAGTTTGTACACTGTATTATTTCTTTTCTTTACCCTTTTTTTTAAAAGCTAAATTTATAAAATTATCTTAAAAAGAGTTGTTAAATGTTTGGTCTAGATTTGAGCTACAACTCTAGGTGCCCATATTAATTAGATTTTGATTTGTACTTTGTCCCGGAGGTAAATTCCTATGTTGGTGTGTAAATGTTTCAAAGTAAATGAAGAAGGTCATTTGTTGTGCTTCATGTAGATTAACACGGCGTGTTGTGTCTGTCAGCGTGGACTTCGGCTGTGTGACTTGATTATGCGATAAAGCAGAAACGGAGGGAAAAGGAAATGATGGTTTTGCTGATTTGGGCTGAACAAGGGAAATGGCCATCCTGACTCTAGTCTGTCCCGGTTGGTAGTGATAGATATTATTCTGCTGCTTTTACCCACAGCGTGTTGAATCAGTCACTTTACGATGAGAACGTATAACTTTTCTGTGGCAACCCGAGCTAAGCATTTTCATTTCAGGATGAGGTCAGTACTGGGAGAAGCCGAACTCTCAGGAGCCTTTGCGCAGCCCCACAGATATCTGTTTATGTCTGTTTATATCTCCTCTGTTTAGCACAGAGGGAGAGTTTGGCAAACAGCTGAGCATTTGCACTTTCCGCAGTTTCCCGCAGTTCGTTTGGCATACGGTTTGCGCTCCATCGTCGGATTTCGAGCCTGAACACTTCCATCGAAGGCGCTTGATTGCGATCGCATCGCAGTGTCGCTCACCACAGCACACCGTGTAGTGAGGCTTATGAGAGGCGTTCTGGTCAATTTCTACCTTTATTTGTGTCTCATTAGCGATTGCTTTTATTAGATTTGTTTATCATTCCTTTTCAAAGGGCTGATTATTATTCTTTTTTTAAGAAAAGCAGTTTGTTGTCAAGACTTTAGATTCTCATAGCATTACATGTATTACACTATAAGAGAAGATGGCCTGGTTAAAGTTAAGTATTACGTGTAGAGTTAGTTATGAAAGCCATGCTCATGGACACTGAGAAGGCCACAAGTATTTTCCTTATGCAAGGAGGTGCAAGTGGCACTCACGCAATATCTTTATTTAGTTCACCTGAATATGGATTTAACCACAGGGAAAGGCAGGAGAAC
Source organism: Kryptopterus vitreolus (assembly GCA_030449085.1). Taxonomy (NCBI): domain Eukaryota; kingdom Metazoa; phylum Chordata; class Actinopteri; order Siluriformes; family Siluridae; genus Kryptopterus; species Kryptopterus vitreolus. Next base: position 13,331,343 of record JACRUU010000017.1, on the reverse strand, counting down.
CTTTCAAGTCCATTTCGTCACTTCTGTTTTCCAAGGGCATTTTCAATGGCATGAATGAACATCAGGTAGACATAAACAGGAACATATTAAAAACCAGCATATTTTGAGATGTTTACCAAAAAAAAAAAAGACAAAAAATATATACAGTATATATATGTTAAGCAGTGCCTGTTCCAGCTCACAGTCTCAGTGGACTTCACATTGTACATAAAAAAAAAAAAAACACTGATTGAAATTTCTTTGGGAAAAATTAGAAATGTAGAAAAAAAAAACAGTCAAAACAGAATGTGTGGGTTGCTTCTTCCTGTATTTTTATCTTCCTGTTTTATTTTCCCCCAGGTTTTCTGTGATGTGTCCTTTTTAAGTGTTTTTGTGCTCTGTTCATTTTTTTTGGAATATTTTAGTCCTATTAAATGGAGTGCCCCAGTCTCTCGATATTTCTTTGATGAGATTAAATAACTAGTTGGGCAGTGTGTTTCTTTAGATTGTCAATGCTACACTTAGAACTACAGTAGATAAAAAGAAAATATCAATAAAAAAAAAAAAAAAGATGCTTGCCAGCTCCACAGCAGGGTTGATTTCTTTCAGGTCTTGTGGCACTTTTACACCCTTTTCAAAATGGCGCTTTTTTTTTGTTTGTTTGTTTGTTTTTTGTCTTTATTTTGAGCCATGCATTTGTAACACAACATCAACACTAACACTTGTTATAAGGTTGTATCAGCCTTTAGTGAATGTAGTAACACCACAGATGTATGCAAAAGGCAATGTAAATCCTGAATGTACATCATAGAAGATTTTAAAGACTTGTTTTATTTGCCGTTCGGGAAATGCAGGTATCCTTCAAGAGACTGTACAGTGAAGGTCTTGTTTATTTTCTTTTCCAGCTGTTTTTCTTCATTGGACTTCTTTTTTTTTCCTTCCAGATTTCACAGCTAAACTGTAGGCATTGCCTTTGAGCTAGCTGCATTTGATGTAGGGGATAAAATTGCCACAAGATGAAAAATGAGTGTAAATAATGCTTGACTTTTTTGTGATTGTTACTGTTATATCCAGCCTATACTGCTAGCAGCTGTTTTTACTGCAGTCAATTACTGGAAGTGGATATATTTCCTATGCAAAACTGTTTAAACAATAAAACGAGCTATGCTACAAAAACAGATGGGTTTGTCTTTTTTTTTTTTTGGTTTGTGATACTTTTTAAAAAGAGAAACGATCAATATTAAGTCAGCAGTTGTGCTGAAACTACATGAAATGTACACGTCTGGCCTTCACTTGTGTAATTTTTGTGTGCTGGTTACACCTAACATAACCTGCTTTGTGTAACTAAACCATCAGTCTGATGGCCGAAGTGGCCCTAAACTGGTTTTTGAAACATTGGGAAAAGGTAGAACGCAAAGCATTATAGATCATTAAAGAAGCATGCAGCTGAAATGGTAAAAGACCAAATTTCACATTGTAGTACACAAATACAATTTTTCTCTTTAGTTGTGAGGTCATTAATGTACGCCTCATTTAGCATTTTTAGACATAACAAGGTAAAGGAACTACAGCTTTTGAGGATGCAAATGTTTGCAAAAGCACAGTAATATCTGAGAGATTTGACATTTGGTTGATCCCTATGAGAAACACTGCAAAGATATATATAAATATAATATATATAAAAAAAAAAAAAAAATATATATATATATATATATATATATATATATATATATATATATATATATTATTTATTTATTTATATACATATAAACATACCTTTTGTTAACTGAGGTTTATTGAATTGTTATTAGTTGAATAGCAATAACCTGCATTAATAGTTTTATAAAAATATAGTAGGACATGTGTGTGTGTGTGTGTATGTGTGTGTCTGTGAGATAAGGCAGCAGCACTGCAGGCTGCAGTTGGTGCCACAGAACATGTCTTTATAATCCAGCATGCTCAGGGCTGAGAATAGAATTCGGGCCTCACCGAGTGCCATGTTGGATAAACATGAAAGCAGAAGTCCTCCTGAACCAATGCAATTAGGCCGGAATCAACACGCGGCTGCGAACACTTCCCTTGGCTATTAAACCAAACAATATGGTGCTACGCTGATATAAAATGATCTCAAATACATAATAGTTATCATTATGCAATTTATAAAAAAAATAATAATAATAACAACATTGGCTTGTTAAATAAACATCTGTCTTCAATCAGAAGGGCTTTGGCTCTTAATGCATCCTACATATTTCCCAATGATGTTTTATTTCTTATCATGGCCCACTTTGGTGACTTGATGAAGTTAAGTGCTGTTTGAGGTGATCAGGTTTTGCAGGGCAGGATGTGGTGTGGGTGTGTGTGTGTGTGTGTGTGTGTGTGTGTGTGTTTTGCTTTTGTTTTAAAGAGGGAATGCTGGAAGTTAGGACTGCTTTTGAAACATGAGTCGCTATGCCAAGCTGTCCTTGTGAAGGCCCAAACCTACACGATCAGTTAATAAGAAAACTATTTCAAGACATACTTTATCTTCCAAGCAAGAATATGTGTCAGTCACCAAGTGACGCATTCATTTGTTAAATTTTCAAACACCCAAAATGAAAGAAGGCACCACAGGTTTGGTCACAATTGAAAAAATATAGCATAATTTCCCAGTGGTGATTTGTTGGTTTACGTGATGTTACTATTTTGTGTTTACCCATAAAGAAGCTCTTTGTGTGGCCCCCGGTAGACGGGAGCGTGGGATGTCTGCGCATCACTGGGGCGTGTGTGTGCAGAAACAGGTGTTCAGCATTAAAGTGTTTGTGTGTATACACAGGGGGGGGTGACTTCAACACAAAGAGAAAATACCACGTCCTTGTCTTGCGAAGTGGCGTGCGGTGAGTTGTAGTGGTGGGGGGTGAGGGAAGGGGGGATGCTGACTGAATGGCGTTCTCCACCCTGATGAAACTCTCAGGATTAGCTCCCTCACTTTCCCACAGACCCCCCTCTCTCCGCCCCTTTAAAAACACACACACACGGTCAATTTGCATACTCCACAGACAAGAAGGGATGCAACAAACAAACTTGATATTGAGTGCTGCCGGGCTATTCAAAGATTCGCAGACACACACCCCTATGAGGTTCCGTTCTCATACACCCCAGCCTCTTGTACACAATCTTGCGTGTGTGTGTGTGTGTGTGTGTGTGGGTGTGTGTGTGTGTGTGTTTGTGCATGCCAGTCCTCAGACAACAGAACAAGAGATTTATGAATGCCAGGCGACATGGACACCAGCGGACTTATAGACAATACAGGCACAAGTATGCAATGCATTTATATTGCAAGAATTCAGGAAATTAAAAGGCAGATGTAAGTGCTATAATTTGAATCCCTCACTCATGGCGGTACCATTCACCTTAAAACATCTTTGTGTAGTTCTAACTGCTCCACATTTGACTTCCAAATTCCACTCAAAGCTTTTGATTTATGTTTCATACATTCCATAGCTCCAGAAAGCAAAATGAAACTGTAACCAAAAAGAGGCCAGAACACATCCTCTTAACACCAGGAACAAGTTTTCCCCTCTCACCACACTAGTTCTCTGTCTCTCTCTCTCTCTGTATATATATATATATATATATATATATATATATATATCTATATATATATATATATATATATATATATATATATATATATATACTTACATATACTTGGATGAGAATGTGTTTAGGGATTTCATGTGTCCTGCTGCAGAGAGAAAATAAAAGAAATATATAATCATGTCTTCAACATTTTGCATTGTTGTTGTTAAAGCATTGTAGAGCTTGAAGGAAATATGGGCAGGGGGGATTGTGGGTGAATTAAGTGGATTTTAAGAACGTATCAGATTGCTGTTTTAGCCCAGGAGAAAACATTTCAGCTATTCATGGACTGACTACCTTGTCGTAAATTGTCAGATAACCACAAAAAGATTCAGTAGACTGTAATCCTGGCTGTCAGGAAAGTTCTCACTGGGCCACGAACACCCCCATCCCCCTTTTCTTGGTGTCCCAAAGACATACTGTTTTTATCCCGTGAAAAATTGCAGTGGGAATGAACGTGTTAACCAAGCTTTCTGCTCTATTCCGCAAAAATGCAGCAAGATTGCTTGCAGGTGGATTAAACTGAGTAAAGCCTGTTTAATGTGCTGACTCATAAACATTGAGGACGCAGTAGTGAACTTTGAAGAGCTCTGGTTTGTTCCTGAGTGGTACCTGTGAATGTGAATGCTCTCATGAAGGTTCAGTTCGAAAGTTTCCATCTCTGGATGGACTGCAGTCAAAGGCTATATTAGATTGTAACTCACACTCATATTCTAAACGGATCATAATCGAGTTCAGCACTGTGGTGCTGGTGATGGGGAGAGCAGGCACCAGGGATGTGCAAGGAAATAACTATGGATCATGTTCCTGGGGTGGGAGTCAGAATGAGGAATGAAATAAAGAGTAAAGGGGAGCTTTTCAGGATTTATCTTTCAACACAGCAGGATTTAGGTCTCTCACAGCTAGAGACAAAACTGAGATTAAAAAAAGCAACACTGACATTGCTGTACCTGTGTTCCCTCTTTGTGCATTCATTTTTCTTTCCTCACCATGTATTGATATGCTTTAACTATAACGCAAAAGGCAAAAAATGGAAAAAATAGCTAAAAACACCGCTCGTGAACGATCCAGTGGCAGTGGATAAAATCGATGCCTTACAGCTTCCACATACCTGGTTTGATCCTTGTGTTTTCCGTAAAGCTAAATCTAAATGGATTTCTTTTCCATTAATCTAAAACCTTACAAAAACGTGTATATAAACTACCCCATGTGAATGTGTGCATCTAATCCATGCCTATTTTAACACTAAACAGCTAAAAAGAATCTTGAAGTCGCTCACGAATCATATCAGTACCCATGTTTTAATGTGTAATTCACACTGACCAAATGTCTTTCTACATACTAATTGACCTAACTGATTTATCATATAAACAATGAGGAGTAAAGCATATAGGCCGTGTCATGTAAAAAAAAATGAAGAGCTTCTTAACCTGTCAATGGTCTGTTCACCGGATTAGTAATGCTGATCACTGTCTAGACTCCAAACAAGCATAAAATAAAGCCGATCACCAGCACTGATAAAGAGGGCGCCATAATGATGCAGGGGAAAAAAAAAACACTGAAGAAAGTTACAAAGTGGAAAAGACGCACGGCATGAGAGTATATATTGTGGGGGAGGGCTGTAATGTTTGGATTTCTCATCCAGAGATTAACGCACACAGTGTCTTTGTACCATGTGGTATTTTGAGGAAAATGTCTGAAGAGCAGCTTTCTCAGGCTAATGTGGGAAGGTCTTTAGGAAATCCTCTCCTGTTGCTTCCACCAGAGGTTTGCTAGCTTGTCATTGAATACAGCAGTTTGATTATATGCTTTATTAAGTGTCAGAGTGTTTGGGCTAAGTCAAAGCAGATGTCACCACAAAGACTGTTATTATAGTGTTTAAGAGCAGTGAGTGTCTAGTGGGTTTTGTTCAGCTCTTGGCTCGTAACGTTCCCCTCAGCCTATAGAAGACAATATTGGAAGAGATAGATTAGCGAGATTCAGTACAAAACATGAAGCACATCATGCACACAGGAACCACATGCTGACAGTTTGTTTGGTAAAAAAGTGAGTAACAATTTATTTTCATCATCTCAGTAAATCTATATTCTGGTGTTCTATCTGCACATTTAAAATATCTACCTTGCCTTTTTCTACGAGGTTCTGCATTTAACTAGCATCATCTTCATCTTCTCCTCATTTGTTCTTGCAGTGCTTGCAGGATCCCTTCTTTTCTCCCTTGTTTTCTGTCTCTCATTGGTTCAACTTTTTTTTTTCAAGCTTTTTGCCTAAAGCCTTGAACAGCAAAAGACATGCTTACACAAGTCTTTATTCAGTAGTACATCAAACACCAGGAGAACCATATTTTAAAACACTGGATAAGCTGAGTAAATTTGTAACAGGAAGACCATCATAAGCTGGTAAATATTTACATTTACATTATTTTGGCAGATGTTCATAGCCAGTGTGACTTACAGTCGTTTCTCTGCAAACAAACAAACAAACAAGAAAAAAACATAATCATATTTTCATCCAGAGATATTTGATTATGCAAATAAAAAAAAAAACTGTTACACAGTAACATAAATCTTTACATATCTACAAAGATGTATGATCATGTTGAATGTGCAGTGTATTTTCATTTTGAACTACTTTCTCCTACATGCACATTTTGGCCCCTGTATCCGCTTGGCTTTAAAATGTCAACTACAATAATATGTGTTTTATAGCAAAGTGAAATCCAGATGTAGAGGGATCAGCAATGAATATGATCATTTAATAAGCCATGACAAATAGGCCCTTAGATAAACCATTTAAAAAATATGTACGTATATACAGATATACAGTATATATATCATATCTAAATATATATACACATACACATGCGCACATACACACACACACACACACACACACACACACACACACACACACACACACACACACACACACACACACACACACATGTTAAATTGCACATTTTCTGTTCTCAATGTAACATAAATGAATACTTATAGTTTAAAATGATATTGTGCTACCTTATTCAGTCTCCTCCAATGCAAAAGGGAAATGGATAAACGGGTAAGAAAGAAAATAAGAGAAAAAGAGATACTACACATGACATTTTTCAGTTATTAAATAATATTGCACATCGCATTAGTAAACAAAAACATGCAACTAACAAGGTAAAGTATTATATATATATATATATAATATATATATATATATATATATATATATATATATAGAGAGAGAGAGAGAGAGAGAGAGAGAGAGAGAAAGAGAGAGTGTGTGTGTGTGTGTGTGTGTGTGTGTGTGTGTGTATGTGTGTGTGTTTGAATGCATTGTCAATCACCACTGTCAGCGCAGATCTGACTGTTCTAAAGGAATGCTGCCTGCTTATGTTTATGAAAGTGGTCGTTGTTTGAGCTTAATGTTGGACTGCTCACTCAAATTCATCACTTTTTTGTCACATTCCCTCACACAGATAGCATTGCCATTCAAGTCCCAATGTCTACCTCGAGTCAAAATTGAAGGCCCTTATGTTTAATTAAAGGAAGAAATGTACACTAGAAATAATAATTACTGTTTACTTGTTTTTGTATTTTTTCCCCCACTGTTACTTTTAGTTACATCATTAGTTTACATGTTTACATTAGTTTACATTTAGTTACATCATTGAGTTTACAACTGTAAGAAATGTTACTTTTCTCCACAAATAAATGTCATATGAATCTGAAACTGCATTTCATTTACATTTTCCGGTAGAAGAACAAAATGTATACCTATACTACCTAAATACAAGCCAATATTACAACTGTACTCACAGACAAAATATATGAAATGAAAATTAGGATAATCTAGAATATACAATGAATACACTAGTATGTACAGATCTAATTCTCCAAAAGTTTTATAGAATTCGACAATATACAATGTTTGATTAAACTTAATCCTTTGTCTTATACTTTCTTATACTGTTAGCATCCATTCAAACTATTCTTTGAAAAAGCCTTCGTTGTTTATGTTATAGCTGACTAATGGTTTGCCACTAAATACAGTGATGTTGTTTATGCTGAGCTCGGCCTTACACGGTACCCGCTTAACCTTTGCCCGATTGAAGAGTGAGAAAAAGGCCAAACATCTCAGTAATGTTTGATGTGTGTTTGTATCTTTGCCAGAAAGCATTTGGCTAAAGTTAAGAGGATGCATGATTTGTCATCATTTGCTAAGAGGACCACTCTGGCCCAACATTAATTAAAAAAACGAGAAGTGCATAGCTCACAGAGCACAAAAAGGTGAAGTATGTGTAGGAGTAAGATCATTTTAAATCATGTTCTGTCTGCGTTGTATGTTTTTGCAGCTTAGTTGCTTTCTCTCGCACCCTATATGGTGTAAATAAAACCATTTAAATGAGTATTTAATGTTTTGAAAAGGTTAATCATAGGCCCCTGTCAATCAATGTTTTATTTCCTTCCATTTTAGTTAATATGCGAGTATAGGCAAGTGTGTGCTTTGTGCAAATTTTGTGTCGGCGTGTTCCACGTTCTGATTCTCTGCACCTGCGTTGTGTTAAGCAGCTCATGCAGTGGAATAATGAGCTGCAGGTGTGTTTGGGTCACCTGCCGTTTGTTTGTTTGTTTGTTGGCGTCGGCTACAGCGAACATGCGCAATTTTAATGTGCCTTTTCACTAAGTCGCTAGCCCACTTTTGGCTCCAAACCTGCCCTACTATGACATTTCACAGTACAAAATGGTGCTTCATGAAATTACTTCACAGAATACCAAATGCTGCTTTTGCCCCTCTCCATTATTTGCTTCCTTCTCTACCTGCTTCTAAACAGTAACTTTATTATTATTCATCATTGTCAGAACACTGGCATTTGTGTTTGAAATAAAGTATCGACCAAACTTTAAAATATCTGTAGGTTTCTTTGCTTTCAACTTCATTTCTTGTTTTTAAATATTGTCAATATGTTTTTAGATTTAGATTTAGATTTAGAATAGATATAGCTAACTAATGGTTTACTTAATAATTCGGACTACTTAACTTTTTTTGTAGGTGTACTCGACATTTATTAATCATTTATTAATTAAGTCTAGAAACTAAATTTAAAATGTATATAACTATATATTATATCACAAGAATCTTATTATATGTAAACGTGTTTGCAAGTCCATTCATGTGCGTGTGTGTGTGTGTGTGTGTGTGTTTACTACTGAACACATTTCTCAATCTAATCTTCAATTACTTAACAAAGAAAATCAGGGGGGACCCAGTGGGATTGTCCGCAGCGAGGTCGCTTCATACAGGAGCCCATGTGGAAGCATTTGCCATTTTCCCCATTAATCTATAAATCTCTTTCTGATGAGAAGTCGGCACACGATAGCGGCTCCTGTGTCCCTGACGTATGCAGACACCCCTCTGGCTCTAATAACACAACACAGTGCCAGATGTCAGGTCCATTGATTTGCACATGTGCTTACACCACACACACACACACACACACACACACATCCATACTGTATGCACACACTCATATGCGTGCATATGCACATACACACACACACACACACACACACACACACACACACACACACACCTATAATCAATCTCTATATGTCGACTAACATTGTCATGGTGGGGTCTGATATAATGGGAAGCAATAAGTGCTGGTCTTGCCACATTTTTGGCTAATAAAATGATTAATTACCCAGACTAATGCCTTTTTATCCAGAGGGGGTCTGAGATGTTCTCACGTTACGAAAACTCAATTGGAGTGATTGCCTTCAACTAAAGCGTCAACAGCTGGTCATAGCCAATTGTACTGGGCAATTTGTTTGTGTCTCAGCCTGATTTTTAATATTTCAATTAGGCACATCCAAGAACAATACACACAATAAATCAAAAATGTATGCGGCTGAATTTATGCATCCGGCCCATATAAAAAATACAATCGGACACAAGGAAAGATGGCGAGTTCATGCCAAAGTAAAATCAATCATTTGACCGTTAAATATGTGATGCAGTATATGTGTGGGAGTGTATGTGCCCTAAAGTCAGCACACATGTTTTAGCATGTGTCACATTTATAATGGGGTAATTTCATGGCAGGTTGCAAAATACTAGATTACATCTGTGGTCAGATCAGAGGCACTGATACACTGTGCATGTGTGTGTGTGTGTGTGTGTGTGTGTGTGTGTGTGTGTGTGTGTGTTACTGGGTGCGAGCTCATCTGGTCATGCCAGCACCAAAGAAGATGAAAGGACCGAATTGATGATAATGGTGGTCAACACTGATCACACATCTGAACACCTAATTTGACATGGTCAAATAATAGCATTTTGGCAGTGTCATTAACATCAGTAGGTAGCCACGCCCTGCCTCTTTCAACCTAGGAGCATTACTGTAGGTCTATTCTTTATTCATAATTAATACAACAAACGTGCAAAAAAAGATCATTAATAATAACAATTCATAATATTAAATAATGAAATATTAGAACAACATTTTAACACCCAAATGTATAGGACAATTAATTCACTCAATGTGTATGTAAAGTAAACAGCTTTTACCTTTTAAACAAATGTTTTATTTACTGAATGAATGAATGTTTTATAGAAATATGCAAAATCTTTCAGTGAAAAAGAAGTCATCTGGATGGAAACATATGCTGCTCTAAAATCTGGATGTACCTTTTACCCATGATGATGGTCACTTTCCACATGTGCAAGCTTCCCATTCCATAGGAGCTCCTAAATTTTAATGTACCTTCAATGTAATGAACCTTCAAACCACCAGAGATGCAGGCTTTTGAACTGAGTGCTGATAACAAGCTGTATGATCCCTTGTAAGATCACAAACATACAATATTGATTTCTAGAAACGTTTGATGATATTATGAACTGTATATTATGAAATATTGCAAGTCTTCACATTATGTTTTGTGGAAAGTTTTGCTGATTGGTTAGGGCCTCTGTAAGATATCATGTTACCGACCTATTAGCAGTTAACATAATAAGACATAACATAACTTTTTTTTCCGTTTTTTTTTCCCCAGTTACTTTTCCAGAGACTTTTTATTGGCATGAGATAAAAACTGATTTAAAATGGTACATGTACAATTTAAAACAGCCTTTATTTGTCACATATACATTACAGCACAGTGAAATTGTTTCATCACATATCCCAGATTGTTTTTTTTTTTTTTGGGAGATGGGGTCAGAGCACAGGGCCATGATACAGCATTCCTGGAACACAGAGGGTTAAGAAACCAAGAGCTTGGCAATAATGAGGCTCTAATCTCCATCCTTCTAATTAGTAGCCCAGCACCTTAACCATTGAGCTACCCCTGCCTCATAAACTTTATAAGTGATGTAATCCAGGACAATCCAAATCTAAATAATGCTAGACAATGCATATAAACATGCTACTTAGATTAGAATAGAATTAAATAAGGGGAAAAACTATTTCTGTATTAAAGCAGCAGCAGCAGCATTATTTTAGCAGCAACAGCAGTGACTGCAAAATAGTTGGATAATACAAATTAATGAAATGGTTAGGGAATGACTGCACTGTTAGCTTAATATAATCCAGAACAGAATTTTGATTGTAAAATGGTGATCAGTTATTTGCTATTTGACAACACTAGTAATCTTAGTGTTTAGGCTAGCATTAGAACAACTCAAATAGGTTTAATACCCAGTTAGTGTTAGTAGTGTAGTAGTAATGGACCAAACCTGCTGGACTGGAGACTTGTATCAAATGCAGCCTTAAAAAGCCTTAGAAAATTCACAGTAAAGCAGTGTTTCCAAATTTGTTTTCTAAGATACATTTGTTATTTGAAGGCTTGCTGAAATATCAACCAGAATATTCACTTTATTCATTTTGTAGCTTTTTATGGATTTGACTCGCAAACATTTATCTATTTAGTTTTAAGTGCGGTTGTTTCTCAAATCAATTTTGTAACTGCTAAATTATTTGGTTATACCAGTAGGATTAGAAGGTGGAGGATTGGCAGTGCAGATTCTTCCATTTTCACGCTGAGCACAAATAACGAAATCATCACCTCATAAACTTGATCTTACATAAGTAGCCTATAAAGTTCCCTACAAAAGCACAGTAATTTCCAGGCCCCTGTGAACCCACATTTTCCTAACATTGTAGTAGAACTATCAATATATACAGAAGGAATCCATCTCTTTAACTGCATCACATTCTTGACCTCCAAATCATTCAATAGAGTGAAATAGCATGAACCCCAGCACTCACAGATAATTCTAAAACTGTTCTGTATTGAGGATGAATATCACTCTTTTTGCTTAATTGAAGATGAGCTCTCTATCACTCTAACATAACTGAGCACATAGGGAGCATAGAACCAATAATATTAATATTATGTCATGTTATACCCTGATAAAAATCAATTGAAGATCATAATTTGTTTTGCAAACCCAGGTCCAAGATCTTTAGGGGAAGATCCAAAAAAATAGAAGAGCAAAATATAATTTCTTTACCTCTGTGCTTTTGTATCTCTGTCAATTCCTTCTCTTCTGCAGCTGCATTTGAATTAAACCATAACTGTTATGGTGTATACATGTATGTTATGTCTATTATTCCAGCAATTCACTGGATACACTGTTTTAAAGATGATTTGTCTATTTCACATCCATATAATCATTAACATACAAGGCTGTATTAATAATCATGGAAAAGGAAAATCCAAACAAACTCATAGCATATGAGCAAACAAGAAACCATAGCGGCAAGTATAATGACCTTCAATCTACTGTGAGAAATGACATTTGTTTCATGTTTGTTTTGTCTGTGTTGTAATTGGAAGCAGAGCTGGGAGCTGAGGGAGAAAACACATGGCAGAGACAGTAAGTGCGTTAGCCCACTGCTTGGCCTTCACTGCCTTCCTCCAGTGTTTCTTCTGTCCGCTTGCATCACACCATGGGCCTGCTGCCACACAGACTACAGGCTACTACTGTCACAAGTGGATTTCGAGTTGGATTAGTTTTTTACTTCTTTTCTGCAAAAAAGGTGATAAATAAAAAAGACTGGTGGATGGGGCTGGCAAATCTATCATTCCAGCATCCAGTATTCACAATTAGACTGAGATTTGATTACTACAAAAGTCATCATGCAATGCATAATTTACATAATTTTCCTGCACATTCAGCAGACTTTGAGGATGCCTGGAGGATGGGTTTCTTGTAATGCTAGAAGATATAGTTCCACTCCCATAAAGATCAAACTCTTCTATTATAAGAATTTTAAATAAACATATTGTACATATTTGCAGTGACTTGTCCTTCTGAAAGGAAAACGCCAAATTCTCTATGTCAAATGCTTCCTCCCTAAAAAAGAAAAATAGAACCACGATGTTTTTCTTCCCATTTGTCCCTCATCTGTAAACATCTGTATGTTAACACAATTGTGTCTGTGTTTTGTGATTTTGCTCTGCAGGACATTTATGTATAATCATGTATTCCTCAGAATTTTCAAAGGCATGTACATTTTTTTCCAACCACTGCAATTTACATAAACAACAGTAGTTCACAATTTAATCCAACAGCACCATTAACATTGTAAACAGTGCAATTATAAAGCGCAAAAACACATTTTTTTCCCTCTGAGATTGTTTGTGACATTACATGCAAAAAAAATGACCTTTTCCATCTGAAATCAGTTATTGATTGTGCAGGACTATTGCTTGATCAGATCACATGATCACTGGTCAGTCTGAAAATAGAATAGTTTTGAGCTCGGTTTAAACATCCATGTATCTATCTATCTATCTATCTATCTATCTATCTATCTATCTATCTATCTATCTATCTATCTATCTATCTATCTATCTATCTATCTATCTATATATCTATCTATCTATCTATCTATATATATATATAATATATCAAACTTTATCAGAAAACTTTATCAAAGTGAATAAAAAGCGTACAACTTTCATTAATATTATTACCAAATTTTTAACATTAATGTAGTCAATGTGTTGTAATTGAAGCAATAAACATTTTGAACTAATATTGACATGCTAGTGTTACACACTAATTTTTTATCTGTACCAATTTAGTATATTCCAAGTATTCAAATCGAGACCAAACAGACAAAACATTAAATCAGTGAAAGCTGTTGTGAATCAGAATCAGAATTCTTTATTGATCCAATAGGGAAAGTGAAACATTAGCACTAAATTAAATATAAAAATCTATAAAAGTAAATGAATATTCTTTTTAATTGTTTCATTTAAATCAAATTTGTTGCAGTAGTAAAAAAATATTTCAGAAAAGTCAAACTACAATAATAGTTATGAAAGTTATTGCACATGAAAATAATAGTAATAATAATAATAATGTTTTATTATTATTATTATTATTATTATTATTATTATTATTATTATTATTATTGTTGCTACTGCTGCTGAGATTATTGCCCGAGGCATCAAAAAATATATAAGTATGGCATGAAACTATAACTATATTTATATTATCTATATCAAATAGCATCTATATGATGGAGCATCTATTATATGATTAAAGTGGTACATGTCAAACTGTAAGATTGCCGTGTTCCTTGGCCGTGTTCCTATTATGCAATGGTAAAAATCTATTCAAAAGTGGTCCATGAGGAGAATAACCGGTGATATCATGGTTTTGATTAAATACATCAGCATTCCAGAAAAAGTGTATGGGTAAAATGTAGGGTATGTTTACCATGCTGAAGAACCCACTTTTGCAATTGCTTGTAAGACCTGATTACAACTCTGAGTCCACCTCTTTTCAATGTATCCCAGTTATTAAGGATATACACATCTCCCCACTTCCCCAATTTTCATTCAGGATATCCCAACAAATCCCACATGGCAAAGACCCTTGCTCCTTGTAGGTAATCTCATATGCAGCCACATGTTGGATTATCCCCTGGAGGTTTCTATGTTGAGGCTGTCAGGTTGTGGGGTTCACAGGATGGTCTATATTTCCAGAATGAGTGAGTGGAAAGAGAGAGAGAGAGAGAGAGAGAGAGAGAGAGAGAGAGAATTGAAGGGAGGTGGAGGTTCAGTATGGTTTCGGCGCATGTGGTATTAATATTACAGAATGAGGCGTGGAGGTATGAGGCTTGCTACACAACCACACTTTAAGGTCAGCAAATTCAAAATCTCCTTTTACACATACTCCATTTATGTGTGTTTCTGTGTTTCCAAGATTCTAATTTACTGAGGATCATATGGTCATGTCAAGCATATGTGAACTTCCTCTTCCTTTCTCTATTAAGTAAACTTTCTTGTACTTCCTGTGGAATTTCTCATATTTCTACATACTTCTACTGTGTTTTCAGCATTTAACCAATCAGAGAACAGAGGTGTCACCTCCTCAACTCTAATGGGGCATAATATGACTCCTCTCGTCTTTTCTGCCATACAAAGCTTCCCATCCATTACAGTTTACCTTAAACCAACTCTCTCCTGTTAAAACCTAATACACCTCCCCTTTCCTTGGCCTGTAATTGATTCCAGATTGCTGGCACACTCTCCACATAGCTGCTCTGCATCACGGTGATTGAAGGAGAACGGGTCCTCCCTTCATTTGAATGAACTCCTTCATATGTACTGCTCTTTACAGTTAGAAATAACGATGAAAAAAACAAGGGTCCTCTTAAGTGGAAAAGGTGACACTAGTGATTCTCTGTAGGTGCACATTCGAAAAGACATGGTGCCACTTGAAGAGGATTACTGTAGTTTCACAAGCTCTGATCACTTTGCCATACAGCACAGGAGGAAATCCAGAAAATCTCGGAACTAATCCGTCAATTCCGTACTCAATGGCATAGAAAGACGTAAAATGGAACTCCTGCCATTTTCTAGTACACCAATAACAGAGCTACTTCTCCCATAGCCGGTAAATTTTTGCCATGTTAAACAGTTCTCTACATTAAAAAAACATTTAATAACATGCTGTTATGAAACATCACTAGCACACGTTCCTCTTTTCTTGGTAAGAATGGAGAATGTACGGCTCCCTGGAGAGTCAGTCTCCAAAATAAAAACATGAAACACGGCTGAGGTGCTTTGAGGCAGTGGTTTAATATAACCTCGGTTTTCATGAGCTGGCGGTAGAACCAGAACTTAGAGAGAGTGAGTGAAAAATAGACAGAGAGAGGGAAGGAAAGAGAGAAAGAAAGAGAGAAAGAAAGATAGAAAGAAAGAGCCTGGTGAGAACTTGGCTCGTTTATGAAGTTCTTGGATGAGGAGTCGAACATACATTAGGAGCTTCCACACTCTCACCCACTCCCATATGGTGTGTGAATGTGGCCTCGGCTCGTGCTTGGGAGCTTAAAAAACCATCCCATATGTGTGCTTGTTTCTTTTCATTAGCTCCCAAACCTAACAGAAGCCCATCCTCAGCAGATTTAATAACATTTTACATCTTGTACGTGATGTCCAAAAATGTGCACCACATTTGCATAAGGATTGGTGGAAATGGGTAAAGGACAAATATGTTCAAGCTTTGTCCAGTCACCGGATTTTTCAGTTAAATTAAGATTATTAATATACTGCAGCAAGCAATTTTGTTTCTAAATAAACAAACAAACAAACAAACAAACAAACAAATAAATAAAGGTGTTCAGATTTTCTGTATGCGTTTACATATTAGGACATTCTCTTATACCAATTTATTACAAACCAAACTGGATTGACATTCACAGTTACATAGAAACATAGTCTACTTCAGATGTTTTTATGCTCTTTGACATATGTCATAGTGTCTCTGATGTTTCATCTTTTTTTCTTACCTGTTCCTGATCCAATGAACATTTCGGAGTCATATCCTCCCCCTCCCCCTCCTTAAATAGGAAAGGCAGTGTGTTTTATGAGGCTTTAAACTTGGCTGGAAATCCAAACTTCATAACCACTGGCAATGGCGTCAGACCTTACGAGTGAAGAATTTGCAACTCAGAACGAAACATAAAGTCTTTAAACATCCCTGTTTGTGTGAATTTATTAGATCCAAGATCCTATATATGCACAGACAAACACAATAACTCACGAAAGAAACAATTGTCAACATAATGCCAAAAATAATAAAGATAAAAGAGGAATGGGTTATGCAGCCTAGTTTATTAGCTCCACAAGGATGTAGCAAGGTTTGATCATGCTAGTTTGTTATGTGGCATCATACAGGCAACATTTTTACTGAACCATGGCAAAATTCCAAAGATAGCTATCGTACTTTTGCATCAAGGCTGTGTACGACTTGTCGACGTTATAATTGGATTTGAAGTTTGCCAAATTATAGATGCTGATTCAGGAGATAGAAAATAAGGACTCTCAAATTTAGTATAAAACACAGTATACAAACTCATTATTATTATTATTATTACTTTTATTATAATTATTATTATTATTATAGTTGTTGTCTTATTATTATTAAGACTGTTCATCCTTGATTGTTTTCCGAAAAAAACAATTCCTTTATTTACACCTTATCTATTCATACTAGTTTAATACTTAATACTAAAGTATTTATAGTTACAGACATCCATTATGCACAAACCTTTTTCTTTACAGTCCAGTATTTCATCTCACCATGGTTGTAATAATGGCTATAATTGAAATATTGAAATGATCTGAGTTAATGTCAAACACATAATGTTCAATTCTTGAGTAAAGTTGTCTTTGTTAACAGCATGACAAGGGGACACCACAGGTAATTCGAAAGAATTGCACATATAACAAAAGTCCTGTGTGTATATAATGCTTAGAAATGGACGCTCATAGTCCTTCAGTCTGACTGGTCCTACTACATCCTGTACACTTAATAAGTGAAACATTACTAGCTTAAGGTATTCTAGGATAAACTGGACCAAATTGAATGTAATATGTGAGCAAATCAGAGAGAATTCTACAGGGACCCTTTAAAAACCACACAGCAGATGCTGAGGACAAAAGCCGCTGTTCAATCTGTCACCGCACACTTAGGTAAAGGACTCTGTGGTCGGGCAAGTCATAAATCTACTATGAAGGTGTCAAAACTCAAGTGGAACCACTAAAGTGCCCATGGCCATTAAGTCTTGCATATCGTACTTACCTAATCTCAGGTCTGAGGTAAAGGCCTGCTCATGGGCACTCACGCAGAGTTTAAACAACAGTAGTTGTGCATCCGTAAAACTTATTAGTGAACTTATTGGCTTCCTTTAAAATCAGCCCTGTGTTTGGCTGTGAAAGAAAGAATGCCATCGCTTTCTTTTGTACTCACTGATGCAGCCTGATTGTTTTTACTTTCTGGTATTAGCCTGTGGATGAACTTCCCACAATGCAACAACCAAATTATACTGGAGTGGTGCCTGGTTGTGGTGTGCCAGTGAAAAGCAGTAAATGGATAAAACATGGCAGGGGTTGAGTTCACTGGGTACCGGTTTGTCAAGAAACCCAGGGATGATGAGAGAGTACGTAACATGTCTTCTCTAACCATTATGAACAAATTTCTCAGACTCAAGTTCAATTTGTTTCAGAGTTTTTCTCTTCTTTTTAAGTTAGGAAAATTGTATAATCTTTGTTCAAGAACTAACCACAAAAGGTCTAATTCAATTGCACTCCTATGATTACATTGTGATTTTGAAAGAGACTGGAGTAATAAAACAATATTCATAGCTTCTGCCAGCAATGCAGGCTAGACTCACTGTAATTGTGGCTGAAGGATGGCTGATTTAGGAACAGTCAGTAGGCTTTGATTAAAGGGAACCCCCAGGCTCGTCACTTACACACAAACTCCCTCATTCTAACATCGTCTCGTCTCACCCTGGCCAAGGTCTGCGCTCAACCAAGGATGGCTCCCTTCAGCCAAGAACTGGAGGCGCATCGGTGCCAAAATAAATGATTTGAGCCAAGGAGAGCTAATCCATTAAAGAGTGCTTCCATGGCACTGAATCTCGGGCTGACACATCTGAGCTCAGAGCAAGGCGATATTAAAAGCAGAAGCCAGGCCACATCTGCAGAGTCGTGATTAAAAATAGATTAACTTCTAATACGTCATAGGATCAGTGTAACAAGTCACAATAGAGCTTCACTGGATTGCAGGTTATGTCCTTAGCTTTTAACATTCTGGCTGAGCTTAGGGGTGTTTCCCATGACGCATCAAATGTGGCAGTTTATCTGTCAACGACGAATAGTTCTTTGGTACATTGTGTCACACTGTACGCTACAGATCCATACCCAGAAGTTTATTAAGGGGGTTTTCCAGAATTGTTGTTGGTGTCCTTAGCAAGGGTTCAAAAAGGTCGACAGTGTTACAGCTAGCAAACTGTTGATCATGAACTGACAAATCAGTCTGAAGTTAAAAACCAATGAAAGTTGCAATCTAGCAAATCACAACACAAGAAGCAATGCACAAATAAGAAAAATGTAACTTCAGACATTCAAAAACAAGTATTTAAAGTCAAGAAATAAGATGAATATGGACTGTTTAATGTTTTTGTTTCTGAAAAAGTACTCAGTTCCACCGTTTGTAAAAAGTATTTATAGAATATATATATATATATATATATATATATATATATATATATATATATATATATATATATATATATATAAATATAAGTGCACTAACAATCATATCCTTGGACAAAGCTGCTCATTTAAATGGAAAAAAGTATTGAATGGAATGAACTAAGACGCAAACAAAACCGTCAAATAGAAAAATGGAAAAGCAAAATAAATAAATAGATAAACACTGTGGCAACAATTTTATATGGTCTTTTTAAAAGAAAGTGTTGTGATATACAATCATTAATTCTTGGAAGGAGTGAAGACTGATGAGTGGAATTTTTTGATTATATTTATTTGCTTATTTATTTTATTATTTTGTTTTCTTCTGTCTTTTATTTATTTTTTACTTTTTATTTGAATGTCTTTTGGGTGGGATGGTTTTGACTGGGTTTATATGGAGAAGGTCTGTCATTTCTTTATTTTTTCTTTACTGAAGAATAATATGTATGGTCTTAAAAAAAGAAAAAAAAAAGAAAAAGAAGAGAGTTGGATTAATAGTGCTAAACTCTCACTGGATAGTAAGATTACGATGTCATCTAAATCAACTTCAGTGAACTATGGAGAATGTTCTAGAGACAGTGTTAATTCATTTGTTAGTTTGTAGTGAAAATGACTTACTTTCTTCCTAACTAATTATTCATTCATTCATCTTCTACCGCTATATCTGATCTCCCCTCGGGTCACGGGGAGCCTATTCCTATCTCAGGTGTCTATGGGCATTAAGGCAGGATACACCCTGGAGGGAATGCCAACCCATCGACCCATCGCAGGGCACAGACACACTCACACTCACACACACATTCACACATTAGGGACAAGATTTTCCAAGGTGTCAATCAACCTACTGTCTTACTAATTATGTACTTAAGTTTGTATTGTTGATTACTTGTATTTTTGTATTGTTGTATTGTTGATTAATTAAGCCAGCAAAAGTTTGTACTTAAGTTTATTACTTATTATGTACTTAAGTTTGTATTGTTGATTACTTGTTGTCACGGTTCCCTCTCTCTCCTCGCTCCTCCCTGCTCTTTTCCCCACACACACAGCCCTAATTGGCCTCACCTGTTCCTCCTCCTCTCTCCTTCTCCCTCTCCCTATATAACCCTATATCAGTTTGTCTGATTTCCCAATCAGGTTCCGTTTCCGTCTGTTCCTGCTACCCGGACTTCCAAGTCCGCCGCCGCACCTGCTCTTTTGTATTTCCCGTACCACGGCTCGCATCTCGCAAGGCTACCTAGCCTGTCTGGCCGCTCCTTTTGAGCGGTGTCTCCTAAGTTCTTTATTAAATAAATCCTGTTTGTTTGATTCCCTGTGTCTGCTTCAGCGCACCATTACACTTGTATTGTTGTATTGTTGATTACATAATCCTGATTGAGTTTGTACTTAAGTTTATTACTAATTGTGTACTTAAGTTTGTATCTACCTTACATGAACAAATGTATTCTTATTCTGCTAAATACTGTAAATGTAAATGTACTAATTATGTTAGTTTGTAATTAATATTTGAGTTTTGGATAATATCATATGATTCATTACTTAATGAACGAACCATTTAATGAACAATTCTAGAAAGTAAAGAATTCACTAGAGAAAATCTTGAGTTCTGGATACGGTTCATTAAGTGGTACTCATTAATTACAAACTAATATACTAAGTAAGTAAACAAATTCCACTATAAAGTACAAATAATATAATTATACACCAAACTGCAGCCATAAAACTATCTACAATTCTCTACTACTTCCTGAGAACTGTTGATTCAAATTCCACTAACAAATGAGTGTAAAAGGCTGTTAAATTCTGCTCCCACAAGCTGCTTATTTCACATTTGAGAACTTTACAACTCATGCAGCACATTTATAACCTATAATAAAAAATTAAGGCGTACTTTGCTTTTTCAAATTATGTCATTATGCTAATTTCTTGACATACATTCAGTCATTTTACCACAAATCTAACGTTCTCTCTCTCTCTCTTATATATTATATATATATATATATATATATATATATATATATATATATATATATATATATATATATATATATATATATATATATATATATCATATATGGTATATGTTTTTAATTGGGCCATAATATAAAGCTTTAATATTATGAAGATTATTATTAACATTATTATGAAGACCCTTTACTTTTTTCAACAATTTTTATAAGGGAGTTTAACCCAGGAGTCCTTAAATAAGCAAAATACTTGGTTTGTGGCTTGACCAAGTTGGTGGACTGATGACAAGATCCACACCACAGTTTGACTGATTGCCTCCTGGTGATGTTCACTTCTTTTAAAGTTCTCCACTTTTTCTTCATGCACTTATTGCTTGTTTCACACACAATATTATTACTCCTACAGTATACATATAATTTCCACAAGAAATTCCTGTTACTAATGAACCTTTTCTACCACAGATTCTGCCATATTACTAGTTGTTGTGTTATGCACCACAGCAAAGATTTAATAATGAATCATCTCCCATAATTTTGCAAATTAGGTGTTAGAAAAATGTGACAGAGCTCTGTATTTCAGGAAATATGCTATTGAGAATAGGTGTTAAATCTAGCATAGGTTGATGAAGTCTGTAGCTTAAAAATGCCACATGCGTGGGCATGAATGGAGCCAGGGATTGTGTTAGCATGTGGGGGTGGCTACATCAAGATGCCAGTCAGCAGCCCATTATATATCCAAACACACAAACACACACACACACACACACACACATGCACACACACTTACACAACCCCTTTTGGGATCCATGAATTCTCTGCACAAAGTGTTCATTGTCTGGGTGCCGTCATTCATGTTACATGTGCGGCCATCATGAATCAAGTGGCTATGTTCCCAGAGGACTGTCCACCACACACACACACACACACATACACACGCACACACACACAAACACACACACATGCACACACACACATGCACACATGCACACACACACACATGCACACACACAGACACACACACACACACTCTAATAGTAGGACAGGTGGATGCTTTGGCAAGTGTAAATGAATGTATTTAATGCATTTTAGTTTTAAGTTAAACATAAATTTTGTCATTCCGTGTCACTTCTTAATCATCTCTTATGTTTCTCTCGTTTGATCTTACATAAGGTCTCAAATCCCACAGAAGTCCAAAACCGTATAGAATCTTTAACAAGGTAAAATACTCTTTGAAATCCCTTGGTCCTTCACTTTTGCACTCATACACACTGCATATATATGCATATGAGTATACACACTGTATATACATACATGCACTATGCCATATGAGATGAGGTAACGTATGAGGGCGTAACTTCCATCTGCTGTTGGCCGGTAGTGGCAGAAGGTGCTGCTAATGAGGCCTGATCTGCTGCTGCACCTGCCACTGATTCACTGACACACACACACACACACACGGTCCATACCCTTCAGGTGTAATCACTGCTTAGCTTAACAGGAAAGCCCATGATCCTGACCTGGGGAATTCATTACTCAATGAGGGAGGCTGCCAGCAGTACATCATACTGACCTAAACCCTATTTCTTTGCACGTGGGAGGTTGAAACATAGTGACACAAGACTGTTCAATCACTGTTCGGTCACAAGACTTTTCAGCTAGCTGTAAGAAGCAATCGGCAAGTTCATCTTAATATTATTTAATGTTAATTGACTGCATGTCATTTTGGTTACAGCTTTAAAGCATTCGGACTTTCTTTCTACAGGCTTCAACATACTACATATCAAATTCTAACCATGTTCTTTATGATTACAATATTAAATATGTTTGTTTTTGTCCAGTCATCCTGCACAAAGCACTGCTAGACCTGTATATTCTTTGAGAAAGATGATTGCAGAGGATCAAAATAGACTTGGAAAAACTAGAAATTTTCATTGTGGTCTGGGAGGACAAAATCTATCCTAGGACGCAGCACATTGGGAGCATTGTTCAAACTTAACAGAGTGCAGCTGTAGGAACATGTGTGTTCAGGTGATTTTCGTGCGCAACTCACCGCCTGAGCTGCTTATGATCAAGAGCACATTTCGGCCCGAGCTCCCTTATTCAGTGCAAAGATGTGGTGCATTCACAAACTTGCCAGAAACATAATTAACACCAACAACAGTTACCCCTGAAACTTTTTACCAAAATTTGGACATTTTGGTCCAAATATAGTTTATCAAGATTGTTGCAGGGGAATTGTGTTACTTTTGACAAAAATGGCGATGACACATTATATAATCCTCATGGATTCTTTAAGAAAATCCCTTTGTTTTACCGTAACAACATTCAAGAAGAAATGTTGCCTGTAACAATTGAAAACGCGCAATTGAAATGAACAAAATGTGTAATAAAATCTATACAGGAATGATGTCAGATACTATCAGATATCAAATCAAAAAAGTGAAGAATAACTTTTATTGTGTTTGTAATGGAAATGTTTACATTTAAAGAGACTTGAGCCTTTGGAAACCTTTTAAAATAAGCTTAATATCAAGCTTAATATCAAATGGATGTCTATATTGCATAGATCTTCAGATTTCAGTATAAGCACCAATATTAGAGAAGTAAACGATATTATATATCACCTCACCTTAAATAAACTGTGTATGAACTAATTATTAATAACTGAAGATGGAGAGTAAGATGACTGACAGCTGCCTTGCTTACATAAGATTAACACCTCATTCCTCATCATCAGTGCGTTAGTGGCCTCCAATGTGACAAAAATCTACCTATAGCCTGCAATATACCGAGCCAGGAAATGATCAAGCTGCCCAGGCCTGAGATGAACTCACCTATAGGTCAGTCTTCTCACATCAAACAAAGAAATTCAACACATTACACGGGACTTTGTGACATTGCCAATTTCCAAAATGTTATAGAAGCCACAGGCCAAAAAGTTTTTTGTCATGATATGTGGAATTCACATCCATGAGGATGAGTCGACTTAAACCCTTTTCCAGGGTTTTCAGTGCTAAAAAAGAATTTAGCACTTTTCCTGAAACATTTACTTTTGCAGCATTTAGCAGATACACTTATCCCGAGCGACATACTGTACACTGTGTTGAAAAAGTAAAACATTTGTATATATTGTTTTCTAATAAAAAATACAAAATATTTTTTTACTTTTAGTCACACATTGCAGGTAAAGTAACTTCGTCTGGACAATGGTCACTAACAAGCAGGAATTCTACAGTGCAATTAGAAAATTGTCACAAATATTTCAGAAACATTTCTACACTTGTGTTTAGTGCAGATGTATTTGGGCATTAACATCGAGCAGACACTTAAGTACCGAATTGATTTATGCTGAAAACCCCTGGGCGAAAGTTTTGGACATAGGACTATCAGAAGCACCTTGTGTACAGGAATATCATCTAATCCTGAATCAGCTCCTATAGCATGTACAGTACACAATTTAATGTTTGAATTAGTTGATAATTAATATTATTATTATTATTATTATTATTATTATTATTATTATTAGTATTATTAAATAATAATAATTATTATTATAATAATAATAATAATAATAATAATAATAATAAATATTACGACTACTACTACTACTACTAATAATAATAATACATTTAGGAACATTTATAAAATTGGGACATCAGCCATTTTATTGAATTCATCATAGATTATTAATATTATTATATTATGTTCTATTCGGACCTATTATTATTATTATTATTATTATTATTATTATTATTTCCATTTGGGTCTTTGTTTAATAAAAGGTTTGATTAAAACTTACAAAACTTGTATGCCTTCTTTACTGCTGAACTTTGTGATGGCTCTGTGGGTGAATGCATCCAACACTTCATAGTTGCTTTTAAATCACAATTTGTGCCTCACACTGAGAGTGTGCAGTAGGCGGTGTCTGGCACAGACCGACGATGAGCTTCAGCCAAAATTGAACGTTAAATTTAGTCCAGCACATTTTCTACTCGCTCCAACTTGTGTAGTGCACGCCACCTCCTTTTGTACATAAGTGTCTTGGCGGTGTCAATTACATTTCTTTTTCGTGTCCCAGGGTGTGCAAACTATTGCATGCAACTGTTTAATGACCAGCACTGTGTATTTAGGAATTTGTTTGTGATGTGTAATGGAAAATGTATGACATGCTCTAATAGAAATATACTTTTTATGTCTTAAAAAATATACAGTAGGAAAAAAAAATCTCATTTCTGAATTCTAAAATATAAATAAATGCATAGAAAGGAAAATAACCTCATACAACTTAAAAACTCAAAACAGGTCTTTTACCCGATATTTTATGTCATATTTATATTATGTGCATGCTGTATTTAATACAATTTGGTTGTAATTATTTCACTTACCATTTAAACATCCTACGTTCATTTGCTAATTTAAGATATATATAAAATGAAACTGAAGGTTACAATGCCTTTTTTGGTGCATTTAAATGAAGGGGAAATTATTAATCGTTTAAACAGATTAATACCAATAAGAAAATATTTTTTCTCCTATCATCATCTCCAAACCAGCACATTGGAAAACTGTAAACAATTACAATTCCATCTGCCAATTACAATAATAAAAATCTAGATAAATAACAGACAAATAAATTCCTCACCCTGATTTCGAAAATTGACATCAGTTTGCACTCAGAGACATTCACTGTTTCAACATGGAACTATTGCACTTTATTCTCAAGCCATCACTGTTTTTAATAAATACCATCTTCTGGAGGGGAGGGAAAAAAGTGACGCCCCAGTAACATTATCACCAAATAAATCAAGTTGCTCAAACGGCTGCTCGCAAGTTGCGCTGAAATCATGAGGAGCTGGTTTGAGAACGGAGAGCAGAAAGACAGCAGGGTAGCAGATTTATTTGTTTGCAGTGAAATCCTCACTCAGTCTCGCAGTAAAGGCCTGAGTGGAGCCGAAATATCTTGGGCAAGCGATTGTAGATTGTAGAGATGGGCACTGCCCTCTTCTGGACTGCTCTTGATATCGCTTGTTATTGATCAGTGTGCATTAGGTCCGAGTTTTTTTCGTGTAGGTCGCCTATATATTGACAAGAAATTTAAATTAGAATTGAATATCCGTTATTTGTCACATATACATTACAGCACAGTGAAATTATTTCTTCATATATCCCAGCTTGTTTAGAAGCTGGGGTCAGAGTGCAGGGTCAGCCATGATACAGTGCCCCTGGAGCACAGAGAGTTAAGGGCCTTGCTCAAGGACCCAAGAGTGGCAGCTTTGGTGATACCGGGGCTCGAACCCTTCATTTGCAATTATTAATACATCAAATCTTACAGTGAAACACATGTCATTTCGTGTCTTTACAACTGTAAATGGTCATGGTAATTCATTTACAAGTTATTTAGAGCTTTCTTAAACAAGAGTTACAAAAACATGATGGTATAAAATACCTTGCAATGCATGGAGTGTAAAAACTTGGGCTCGGATAGATCCCTGAATTTTGAACACTTTGGCTGGACTGAAACAACGAATCCACATCAGAAGATGATGTTACTAAAGCCCTTGTGGGTAAATCTGCTCAGGCATACCCCAAAATATTAATGTGGACTTAATGTGGAATGTGATTTTCAAAAAAACATATGAATCTCATGGTCAGGTGTCCACAAGCTTTAGTTCATATAGCATACAATACTGTACAGTAACTGTGTCAAGGTACATATATTTGTCTAGGCATAAAAATGTTGTTTATGATAAATTCCTTATAAATCAACACACAGTAAAGTCAATCCTTTAGGGCTGATGCAAATTAAAAAGCTTGTATCTAGTGTACACATGTCATTTTTCATATAATTTTATACCACAAAGATGTAAACAAAGACCATTGCAATCAAGTTAAATGTTGCATTCTCACATGTATAAGTCATATGTTGGGTCAAAAACTCCTTCATTATTTTTAGAATTTTACTATCTTATATTCAGTATCCGACCTCACCGTTTTCTGGTTTGACATTACCTTTTGTTTCTTTCCCCTCCCCACTTTTTTAACTGTTTTCTGCCACTTTCTATTGGTCATCCTACACTGAGTTGGTGATATTGACAACATGAGCTCATTTTCTGGCACACAGATGCCAGAAAACTGGACAGCACAGTGTGATACTTCTCAAGAACAGTAGGACAACCCAGTCATGGCATAAATCTGTCCACCTCTCTCTCTCTCTCTCTCTCTCTGTCTCTTGTCTATTTCTCCACACAGTAGTGTGATCCTGTTACAGAGAAAGAGATCATTGCACATTCTCATTCCAGCATTTATGTATGTTAGTGATGAGATACAGATGGTCTCCCTCGAACCAAATATGCTAATATAATGCATTTCTGGACCATTTCACTTAACACGTTGAACAATATACCAGTTTACATGTTCTGCAGTGAAGCATGTGTTGCCAGGCCACAGCAGATGCTCCCAGCAATGGAGGCACTACAACAGCAAACTCACCACATCTCCAAAGCCACATCTCCTGTACCCTGCCTCTTCTACAAGGATCTCTTGAATTACTGCCCCATTCCCCTTTCCCATCCCCTCTGTCCCCCCTTCATAATCAGCTGCCGCTTGGTAAAGAGGTAAGATGGAAGGGAAGGGGGGGGGGGCACATCAGCTAACGAGGTCTTTATGGAAGCCTGATGTCTTCACAATGAAAAGAGAGAAAAACGTATGACTTCTCAGGACCTGGCTCCTATGTTCAGCGCTAACATGCCTTCAGGCGAGTGCTTGAAAAATAATCAGGCCTGATTTCCAATTCTACACTCATTAAGATGAGAGTGCGTTCACACAGAGGGGAGGGTTGAGTGGATGTGTGCGTGTCTGGAGGGTGTGTGTGTGTGTGTGTGTGTATATATGCATGTGTCTGAATGGAATGAGGACGTATTAAGTAATGTAGCAATGGTAATTTAAGAAGTGTGATTATTTTATGGAGAAAGGTGTGGCGTTAAACTTTAAACAAAGTTACTCCCCATGTAATGTGAAATGTTTTGCAGAAAGTGTTTAACGCCTTAAAGATTTACATTACATGACCTTTACATACGAAAGGGTCAAATCGGAAATGTTTATCAGTAACGATAATTTAATTAAAGGTACAAATTAGAAGTAAGCGTGTCAGATCTCATAATGATTGACAGCATTGCCATTCTGCTTATGCAATAATCATGGTGTGAAGTGGGGTCGGAAAGAAAAAAAAGATTTTATTTTGTATATATTTCTAGTATAAACTTTTACAAGTTTTATTTACTTGTTTTTTTGTTCAATTGAATTCAATATTTTAATTATACGGTATCCATAAACACACAACCATCTATAAAAATTGTTATAAAAATATATTTTATAACAGATGTTATAAATAATATAGATTTCATTCAACTCTCCATTTAATAAAATAATTAATTATGTTAGATTTATTTTAATCTGGAAATTACTGTTTAAATATCAATTTCTTGTTAATTATTTAATTTCATATTCATTTCAATGTAATTTTTTAAGTGCCTCCTTCTAGACTTATGTTCTGGACTTATAAACCAGTTTAGTTTGCATATGTTAATATAATGCGTAGCTCATACCTGTTGTGAATGCGTTGTGATCCATAATGAGTTGTGAATTTTCTATTTAAAAAACACATTTTTTCGCCTCTGCTGAAATTATCTGGTAAGGCCAAGGATTGACGTTTCTTTGTTAGTTTGTTATTTTTTGGTTCAGAATGAAAAGTCTTCATTGCTCAGGCCTTGTTCATTCGGCAACACAACACAGAGTGAAGGAGAAGATCGCTCACATAGTAATGCCCGCTGCATTAATCACACGTTAATTTAATTTAATTAAATAAAATTAAAGCCATAAAATGTATTTGCATTACCCCATAATTAATGCATATATATAATATATATATATATATATATATATATATATATATATATATATATATATATATATATATATATATATATATATATATATATATGTTATCTATTACAACCCCTAACCTTGATTGTGATGATCCAATCCTATAATCAATCAATAATCCAAGTCAACATCATTATAAAAATAGTACTATATACAAAAATGACTGTATAAAAGATGTCCACTTGTGTGTTTAAAATGGTGTGATGGATAATGGATAATTATCTGCAGCTATTGCTAGTCAAATGCTAATTATGAAAATAGTGGCTTCATAGGTCATAGTCGTTATGAATATGGCCCCCTGATTGTAAGAGCAAACGGATCTAGTGCACTCTCGGCTAATGGTAGACATCAGTTGTTGGCAGAACACTTCACATGCTGAACTTGCAGATTTGTTAGTCTCTAGCAGTTATATAATTATTTAGTGATAAACATGCTTGCAAAAAGAAGCCGTTTGCAGTACATCTTTGTTAACATTACATTTTTTTACATGCAGAGTTCCAGCCATTTCCATCACTCATGTTCTATATGTTACAAAATATTGGGGATTTAAATATTGCCATCAAAAAAACAAACAAACATATAAACCAATAAAAGAGTTTCAAACAATAATCGAAATTAAACTAGTTCTACTAAAAGTAAGTGGACACTTGGCCATGTCTATATGTGTCTCTTTAAAAAATCTTTGCCACAAAGTTGGATTCACACAGTTTTATTGAATGTGTGCTGAAATATTACAAATGGCTGTCATTGGCTTTCAACTATGTGAATCATCAGATTCCAACATGATATTTAATTTGTTAAACATTCATATTTTTCTGCTAATATTACATCCTGTATGGCGCCACACAATAACATTGTCAATATAAACATAATACATTCCTTGTCAACTCCCCAAACATAAATCTTCACTTTAAATAGATTTATTTAAATTGTATTAATTTATCTGTCTCTGGACCATTTGGCTATGTGCAAATCATGTAAAATCAAATTAATACATGAAGTAGACTCTAGGGTCCTTGGAGAAACCCAGTGTAGGAGGATGCGCATTTTCAAATCTGAGTGTTCATTAAAAACTTATTAACTCACTCTATTGGCAATGCT
Source organism: Kryptopterus vitreolus (assembly GCA_030449085.1). NCBI lineage: Eukaryota > Metazoa > Chordata > Actinopteri > Siluriformes > Siluridae > Kryptopterus > Kryptopterus vitreolus. Next base: position 13,301,192 of record JACRUU010000017.1, on the reverse strand, counting down.
TTTAAATCATCAATGTGATTTCTCATAGGATAAGCCACTAATGAATACTTCCAGAAAATTAATAAGAAATGCAACAAATTCATGTATTATTAATATGGACATAAATGCAATGTTAGGCAGCAGTCAGTGCTATTATGATCAAAATCGCACATGGGGAGGTATCTCTTGAAAGAATACAGTTGATGGCGCGGTGGTCACTTAATAGTTAAGGCATTATATTTTAAATCCCAAAGGAGTTAAAATCTCAACCACATCAAGGCTGTGCCAATTCTGGGCCCCTGAGCAAGGCCTTTAGTTCCCTTGGTGCACAGCTGTATGAATGAGATCAATGAAATTTGCTTTGGAAAAGAGAATTGGCCACATGTAAATCTACGAGGGATGTGGAAGCTCAGTGGTTAAGACATTGGACTCTGGATAGGAAGGTCACAAGTTTAAATCCCAGCACCCCCAAGCTGCTATTACTGGCTCTTAAACCCTCAAGTGCTCAGATGTAAGTCGCTCTGGATAAGGGTATCTGCCAAATGCCTTAAATGTAAATGCAATCATATCTGAGGGTACAATGTGATAGATAGAGAGAGAGAGAGAGAGAGAGAGAGAGAGAGAGGTATAGAAATAAAAATATCATTCAATGTTACCGAAAGAAGGCCTTCTACCTTCTACTAGTCTAGCCCATCTGCTATCCCATATCCCACATTTAAGTGAGCTGTATATGCTGAAATACTTTTCTACTCTGCACAAGTGTAAAAAGGGTGCACCCATAGCCAGGCAAAGTCACTGTGATTATGTGCGTATGTGTGTACTGCGATTAGGTGTGTATGTGTGTACTGTGATTAGGTGTGTATGTGTGTACTGTGATTACTGTGATGTAATGCCCCATTCTATGAACATGAGCCTGGAGTTATTCAATAAATCTCTATTAAAAAAAAAAAAACAGTTCTGCTATTTCAAGTAGGTAACTTATCAAAACAGACATTATTTTACAGAGTGAATATTTATTTATTCGTTTATTTTATCTGAGCACCTGCCTCTGAGAAAAAAATCTACATCTTTCTGATTCCCACCACTCTGCCTGGCATAAGCTCTCTGTTTGTGTGTTGCTTTCATCTCACCACAGCTGCTGGTTGGCCTCACACACTCTCTCCCTCTCTTTCACCCTCTCTCTCCCTCTCTCTCTCTCTCTTTCTCTGTCTTTTTCATATTCAAGCACATGAGCAGAAGGTGGCATGGTGTGCCCATATGGATGACCTGGTGCAGGGGGCTAGATGAAACACTTACACTTGATTGGTTATTTTCCACTCCACCAGTGTCCCTGTCGGTTTTGATTGGCCATTCATTACACACTGATTTCTCTCAAGTGAGAGCCAGGGGGATGGTTAGAAAGGGTGGGTTGGTGTGGGGGGGGTAGGATTGAATGATAGAAAAGGGAAGAAATGAATAGTGGGACAGTTCACCCTTGCACTCAGGTCCATTCATAGTGGCTCCCCAGCACACACTCTCATTCAGTGATGCTGCTCAGGTCAGTCTGTGCCTGGCTGTGACGGCATTTAATGAGACTTTCGGATTGGGATTTGAATAATGAGAGACGCGTTGGCTAGGAATATGTCTAACCTCAAAGGTGACCACAACATTTTGCAAGGGGGAACAAAATCTTAAATCTATTTAATGATCCAGACGATGCTGTGGTGTATCAAAAAACCTGTCAAGAGGTCAACACTCGAGGCTGGCAAGTCTTAATCCCCAAATCAAATCAATTTTAAACATCTCAACTGTAATGAGCAACTGAGGGCCACTTTCATGTATAAAGGTCAAGTTAGTTGACAAAAGAACTGAGGGTTTACCCTTTTTTTCACCTTCCACACACACACACACACACACACACACTCCTGAGAATTGTACAATATCTCAGAACACTTCACACTCATTTGGAACAGACAGACAGGAGGAGATTCATCAGCAGGATGCACTATTAAGAATCACGTCAACCTTCTGCACACCACACCCATTTTTTCCCTTTTTGCCACCCTCAGAACTGCAGATATTTTTTAAATATGGGAACGGACAACTGGGAGCATGTAATGGTGTGCTGATGTGATGTGGCACTCTCTATCTGTCCTACTGTCTCTCACACATATACACAATACTCTCGTGCCCGGCTGGCATAGGTAGGGGACAGATTGGTGAGAGCAGAGTGGGATGGGGGAGGATGGACCAACAATATGTTGAGCAGGAATGAGAGAGAGAGAGAGAGCGAGAGAGAGAGAGAGATAGAGACAGAGAGACAGATGGCTCCAACAGGGAATCACACACAGCAAGGAGCAAGTAGAGAGATTGAGTCCCAGGGTCGGGACTTGATGTTCCTCATTCCCTTGAGCCATTTTCCTCTTCCTTCTCTTTGAACAGCTAAGTCCATGGGTCTCGTCTGTATTCTTTCTTTTTTTCCTCTCTAGTTCTCCTCTCCAAACGTGGTCCAATCTTCAGAAGCATCAACATCCCTCTCCCGTTGGTCCCCCATCTTCTATTCCGGACATATGTTATCAAACATGATAGAATACACTGATGTGAAACAGACAAGGACATGTGTCCAACATGTAACACAAGCTTCCGCCCAAGGTCAGTTCTTCAATGAAATTGAGGCATGCAGAGGGAGGAAAGTAATTTTTTGTTGTTGTTTTTTTTCCTTTTTTCTCACTTTTTTAACAGTGGACATGTGGGATGATAGGAGCCTGTCAGAAAGCGTAGGACTCTCTGAGAAAAAAAAGGAAAAGAAATGTGCACCTGTCTTTGCAATGTGTTAGGCTGTAACTCACACCAGATTCATAGCCAATTATATTAGAAAGAGACTTAGACCATCTGGATGGCAAGATTAGGGTTTTGAAAAATAACTAGAATATGGAGTGAAAATATGCTTTGAAATTTCTGTTTAACAGCAGGGCAAGTGAGAATAATCCTTTTGTCAAATCCAAAGAACAAATCACTAATTAGCAAAAAAAAAAAAAAAAGAAAGAAAGAAAGAAATTGCGAGGCTCAGATGGAAGAAAAACACCTGCGTTTACAATTTTACAATTATTTAACCTCAGTACCAACCAGTAATTGTTTGCAGTGTTTATTTGAATTGTTTATACACTCTGACAGTTGTATATTAATTTGTTTGTTTATTTTTATTATTTTATAAATATTTTTGGTATAATCTTGGAGAATAGAATATGAAACTATTTTTTATGGCGTACAAAAGAATAGATAATTGAACACACAACTAAAACCAGAGACGATGCCAAGGAAATATTAAACATGTTGTTTCTCTATATGCAGTAAAATGAATAATCGTGTGTAATTACATGAAGTAATATGTATGTTTACCAGTAACTCCTCCCCCTTGTGGTTGAGTGCATAATAAGTGCAAACACATCCGGAGGTCTTTGCAAGCAGTGGTAAATATTGAACATGGCCGAATATTGAACGAAAACAAAAATCAAGAAAACTTTTGTTCACCATAGTGATTAATCAAGAAGAATAATTTAGAGTAAGGTTCATGAAAAACTTTTAGAAATATATTTGGCACTATAGTGGAGATTTATTTGCACCTTCAGGCATTGTGTATTATGGCTATGATAAATGACTGAACCTAAACGGGCTAATTAGGCAGGGGCCTTCATAACTAGCATTACACTCAGAGAACACCTGTGGAGAAGAGAGACATTATAGTGCGTACATATGAGTGGTAGATAAGAGATACTCCACCATTTGCAGCACTTTATTTCTCACATGGTGTTTAAATGGCCCTTTGACTTTTGGCAATTTGGGCAGATGATTCATCTCATCTAACTCTGATTCGACAGCTAAACGTATTTAGCCGTATCTGGTTTCCCCAAAGGCATCGCAATGATCATTTTCATCTAAAATTGTCCTTGTTTCCCCCTATTATATTAACATTGCTGGCTTTTTGAGAAAGAAAAATATTAAATTATTAGTTTGTGTTGGTTTCCATGTTTCTTTTATAGTTCAACTTAGTAAGAAAGCCTTTACTTGTTTATTTATTAATTTATCTTCGCTCCACTAAGAGGCTCTGATTATTTCTTCTTTCTTCGGCTGGTCCAATTAATTTCTAAATGCCTTTAAGACATATCGACATCTTTGAGCAATATTGGATGGTGGGACTCAAATGGGCTAAACAAGTTGTTTTTCGTGCCATGATTTGATAATAATGTGAATTTATTGCTCTTCCTATTCCAAGTAATGATTGAGGTTACCCATACGGATGAACAGTCATGGCCTCCCATCACTCTGATTCATTTTGTTGAAGCTGGGCCACATTACAGCGAGAAAAAAATGATTGTTCCTTCTCTTCAGGTCCAGCTCTGTATCCTGCGATTCGTATTCAGGCCAAGATGCCATCTTAGCTCGTATTAATTGTCCATCTGTCAAATTGGCAGCAATACCACTCTCTGTCTCTCATCTTGCATATTCAGATTAGCGCCAAACCCCAAGTGGTGTCTTCCGTTGGCTGCATCCCCCCATACCCACCAGCTCCTTTCCCCAGCCCCCTCCCTCAACCCTCCCCCCTCTTGCTGATCTTCATTGTAAGCAGGTGAAATATAAGGTGATTATAAATTAATATCTCTTTTTTTTTTAGATATTTCAATCAAAAATGTCAGACTGTTCAGGATATAAATTATGATTTATGGAATACAATAGCAGGTGATGATATAGACATTTAAGTGTTGGGATAGTAACAGTTTTCTGTATATTTCTGCTGTAGAGCATGTTTTATTTAATCAATTTCAGTGTAGCTTTGTGGTCTGGTAGAAGGTACAAGTCCAGTTATATGGATTATGACATGATCCTGCTCCTAGTACACAGGCTGCTCTTGGTGCAGTACCCAGTTGTTGTTTATGATCGTATGCATAACATGAAGATAAAACTGTTCCTTCTGTTCTTGTAGAACAATTTGCAAATGTTAATAAAAAAGCTGCATTAAATAGTATCAAACTCAAATGTTTAAATTTACATTAGGTATTATTTTCTTGAGTGAAAAATTAGCAAAAACTAAGTGTGAAATTATACATATACATATAACTCAACTGTGATTCAGCGACTGATAAACTGCAAATGAAAATAAAATACTTTTCTTTCCATTGAGTTTATCCTGTGTACATTTATTACTGTCTGATTTGGATCTGTGCTCACACAAGACCAAAAAGGGCAATACAGAAGACTGCTGAGAAGATTATTACCGCCCCTCTGCCCACTCTTAATGAACTATACACTGTCAGAGCAAGATAAATGGCAATGGACATCTCACCACTTTCAACTTCTGCCTTCTGGTTCAAAAGATCATTTTTCCTGATATATACACAGAATATGTGAACACATTCAGGTTCGATATACAGAAACATGCTACATTAACAGCAGCTTGGACACACCTTCTCCTTCAATGTCATTTCCTTATTTTCAACATAGTCACCTCTCAGTCACAGCCTCGTAACGTAGTTTTGTGGAATGGTTTTACACAAATCTTGAATTTCCAAAGGTGTTGGATAATTGTTGACTACTTGTCCTTCACTCACTGGTCAAACTCATCCTAAACCATCTCATTTGGATTAAATTATGTGACCTCATCAGTCCAGGTCATCATACACAGCACTTCATTATATTCTTACTCAGTCATGTTCCTTCTTAGACAAATAGAAATAGACAAATAGATCTAACATAGTAAAATTATGGTCCCAATAAGTGCAAATCAGAAGGGATGACATGTCGCTTCAACTGCTGTGGTAGTCATGCTGGTTAAGCTTGCCCGCATTTTTGACTAAATCACAAAAGTGTCACCCCCCCCCCCCCCCCCCCCCCATTCTTCACAGTGGGGACCAAACATTTAATAACAGTCCATTCTACCTCTGCACTGTGCCTAACTAACAAAAGCACAGTGGTTGCAACCAAAAGTCTCAAATTTGGCCTCATCAGACCAAAAGTTTCTTGCCCCGAGCAAATCTCTCTCTGCATGCTGTTTTTCTGAAGTAATAGTTTCTTGGATGCAGTTTTGACCATGAAGGCCTGATTAATGCAGTACTCACTGAAGAGTGGATATTGAAATCGGTCTGCACTCTGAAAAGGAAAGGTCATTATTATGTTGGCAGAGGTAGCTCTTAGTCTACCTTTTTAGTCTCTTTTCTCTTTAATTAACTAGTGTTTCTTGCAATAAAATGATTGTGTAGCAGCATTAAAAATAGTAGTAATATGGTAGTAGTAGCATTACTTGGCACATGTTTAACACAATATTCCTTGTTTATTTAGGCTTGGAACCAGCAGCCTGGTAATGAAAATACTAATACTACTAATATGAGCACACTTAAAACTGGGGGGTTGCTTAAAAGCCCACTAGCAGCAGCTTGGCGGTGCTGGGATTTGAACCTGTGACCTTTTGGTCCAGAGCCCAATGCTCAAAGCACTAAGCTACCACCTCCCACATTTACCAAGCTATCATTACATGATAGTCTGGATGTCTCCAGTATTAATGTATAATGTTTAAAGTAATAAAAGAATAAAGCACAATATACTGATGGAGAAGGTATATTTAAAATTTTCACTGGTAATATGTTTATATAATAATAATAATAATAATAATAATAACAACAACAACAACAACAACAACAACAACAACAATAATAATGATAATAATAATAATAATTATTATTATTATTTTAATTTATTAGATTGCATACACTGCCATCGTTTTTACGTACAGTTGTGTGTCACATGGCAATAAAACCCCTTCTGATTCTGAATTTACTCGTAATGCATCATCAGTTGTTTGGCTACAGATTTTGACTTGAGAATTTTATTTCGCTTTTTTTAATTTTGGAAAAAATAAATCTAGATTTATTAACTTTCAAGAGCATCTCCTGGGCACATACATCTTTAAGTGATTCCACAGGTTTTCATCAGGATTTAGAGCTGGGTTCTGACTTAGCTGCTAATGTAGATTAAAATGTAGATCTTATTCATATAATTAATTTTTTCTTCTTCATTAAAAGTTAACAGTAGTTCTTGTTGGTTTTTACACAACCATCACCTTATACATACTCAGATTCCCATTGCTTTCATGAGAAATTGACATTTTTTTCACAACTAAGGCCTCCACACTATTTTGCTCTGTACATATCACCTTCAGAGAACCTGGTGTAACATATATAACCCTGCAACATTACTGCTTGTTTTCCTGGACATATTTTAAAAATGTTATTTACGTTATAAATTTTATATTGTCATTATTTTTGAATGTCTACTGTTACGATCTGAATTTTTTCAAATAATTCAGGCGTCTTATTTGCTCCTTAAATAAATCCTCTATGTGCTTTCCTTTTTTCTTGAATTACTTCGTGGGTTTTGCATTTTGTAATCACTCTGGAAAAGAGTATATGTGAATGTAAACAGTAGGAAATGTTCTGTTGTACCACTTTCTAAAGCTGAAGCAAAAATGTTGTGCTAAACATCCTCCATGTTTTCAATCAGGAAGCTGTAGTGGCTCTTCAGATCAGATGTAATCAGAAAAAGTTTGCAAATGCTGGCAGTGATTTACAATAGAGTGTTAAAAAAAAAACAACAACAAATGATTGTCATCATCAACATCACCGTCTACTACATCTGCGGAATATGAAGCTAATTATGAATAATCAAGTCCATTGCATTGTGGGAAACATAATTTGGACTAGCTTGAGGTGTCAATTATATGAATGGACCCACTGGCATTGGTTCAGTCATAGATAATAGAGTCTAATGGTTAGTGTGTGTGTGTGTGTGTGTGTGTGTGTGTGTGTGTGTGTGTGTGTGTGTGTGTGTGTGTGTGTGTGTGTGTGTGTGTTGTTGTTTTCTGGGAAGTTCTCAAAAAATGTTAGCAAAGTGCATACAGACTAAACTAATGTTGCTGTATATATTAGTAACATGAGTTTAAAATCATTACTACATTTAAACATCAAGACTGTCATGACATTTAATTGGTATGAGAATAGAATATACTTATCTTCAATAAACAATCTCAAAACACCTAGGAAAAATAGAGGCGAGATGCAGCCAGGACACTTACTAAAGCACCTAACAAGAAGCTCAGGATGAGGCTAAGAGTTCTCTGCTAGTATGACTTTATTTGCAGCCGGGCACTGAGCCAGCAGAACTGTCTTGCCTCTCTGACTCTCACCTTAGCTAACCTCAGTCCACCTCAGGCTGTGTAAAGCTGTGCCTGTCCTCCCCCCTCTCATGCTCACATGTTAAAGCAATCACCATCAATCCCAATCGCTCCTCTACCCCACCGCTCGGCTCCCTAGCAGAGCCCCAGAGGCCCAAACTCTGCCACTCGCCTTCAGAGAAAACCACGAGCAGAGCCTGAAAAGTGCCTGGAGAAACTTTCAGACTGAGAAGGATTTTTGGATGTGTAATCATCTACGTGAATAATCACACAATTATTGCTATTACTGTTTGTAAGAGCTCATGATTTACAAATATGTATTTTTTTTATTTTTCATGTCGTTTATCAGAAGTATACTTACAGGTGGAAATCACTGGATTTTGCAACTTATTATTGCATTATTAATACATCAGTGAGACACATATTCAAACACTTGGCCATGGCTGGAACAAACTTAAAGCTCCCTTGCACGCTGTCTACAACTTGTACATAAAAAGGTAAAAGATGAAGTGTTCATCGAATGTTTATTCTATTCCCTTTTCTCTCTGTGTGGCTGGATTTGGTCTGCTGCCCAACACAACATTATACGATAAATAATGGACGGCAGAAAGAAAGAACAGTGCAAGACGGAGAGTAGTGGTAGACATTGCTTGCAGGAAATGGTGTTAAAAGCTCACTGCTGTCAAACAGCAAGCATGAGCTACCACAATATTCATGCTGAAAATTTTTTGTATAATTGATATGGATTAGTTATATGAACTTGAAAAAGAGTACTAGATTTTATATATATATGTGTGTGTGTGTGTGTGTGTGTGTGTGTGTGTGTGTGTGTGTGTGTGTGTGTGTGTGTGTGTATAAAAACAGACACTGTATTCAGGGACATGCGTTACCAAAAAGCATCCAGCAATGTTAAGTTGGTTTTGTTTATATGACTAATAATGTCAGAGCCGAAATCAAATATTTCAACGTCAAACTTTTGATGTCTATATTTTTTCCCTTCATGTTTCTGGAACACTCCCAAGTATTTGACATCTATACAGTAGGTGGATAATAATTAGTCATGTTATATAACAGTAGATAAAAGAAAAAAATAAGTATTTGAATAATGCTCATTTTTTGATATGGAGAATAATAAAGAATTCAGATGTTTATTATTTGAGTTTGGAGATTTATATATTTCCTCTAGCTGTGCTTTTTCCGATGTCCTGTGACTACCTAAAAAACATTATGCTAAAACTTCCCCCATTATCAGCATGGACTTATTTCACATCGGGGTTTTTTCGGGAGGAAAAAAAAAGCCATATGTTATTCTGGTGCTTTTAATCGATCTCATGCGTCTCCACCTTAGAGAAATTCATCCCCCTCCTGTGTCAGGGCACACAATGCCTTCACTGTACTGCTGCTCTCGCTCCCCTCCGGCTCCGGCTGCAGATGGTGAAAAGGCTAGAGGAACATGCACACTGAGATTATGGCAGCATGGGAAAGTAGCATCGTAAGAGTATCCATCATTACAGTATACCTCTCGAAGCCCGGTGTTTTCACATTTATAAAAAAAATCTAAAAAACTGAGTTCTCCTTGGTGTTAAGTAGTGAGGAAGGGTTTTTTTTTTCTTTTTACAATTTTAAAATTCTGAACATGCTTCAGTGGACTTTCGTGTGGGATATAAAGCTGGTACTACTGTGATTAGAGCGGTTGTCATGGGTCATGAATTTGTCTATGTAATTGGAAGTGCATGTGTAATGGAGCTCAGTGGTAGATGAGCTGCATTGTGCCAGGAGTAGGGTCTTAATTAAAACTCCTACAGTCCAAGACCACCTCCTTTGCGTACATAATGTACATAAGAAGTATTATATGTGTGCGTCATGTTTTCATATCTTTTTGATGAGAAAATATTCCACGACTCGTATTTGCTGTTTTCTAAAAAACAAAAAATAAAAAGCATATACCTTAAACAGCAAAAGGTTTCCTCTTGAGGTTAAGTTTGGGGTTATGCATAGTATGAATTAGCTAAAAAAAATAGCAAAAGATCCATACAGGAAAAGTGATTAAAAAAGTGTGCTTTTTCTTGCATGCAAGTTTGTTCATGTAACTGCTTTATTTTTTTTTTGTCATTGTCCTGAACCTGCAATTTATCTGTGCCTAATTTGAAGCATTATTTTATCATAAAAAAAAGCTAAGCTAATGATGGCCATTCTTTATGCTTAACTGAAGCCCCTCATCTTGGCTAGAAAGTTCTGGAAGTGATTTGCAGATATCTCCACAATGACCACTGATTAGGACAATAAAATGCTATGCTGTGTAGTGAGCTCATCTAAATCAAAGTGTATTTCCTGTGAAATCACTTTCTCTTCTGACCTCCTAAATCACTTGAACCTATAAAGGAAAAATGTATGGCTTTTACAAAGTGTTGGCATAGTATCAACTTATAATACTGCTTAGTACATACATAAATGCTGTACATCCTTATTGCCTTTGCTCTGCTTACAAACCGCAAGCATTAAACATTTTGAGGCCACCTGTGAAAGCTTTACTATGGCAGATTTTTTGCTGTGATATTTTTTTCTTCCTTTTTTTTCTTTAAAGCTTTCTGAATTCAAAATTAGGGTAATAACCATTTCAGGAACATGACTGCTTTGCATGTTTAAAAGCAGATGTATAAGTACTTTTTTGCTAAACGCATATCTAAAGCTTCCTGGGAATTGGTTTCTGTTTAAAGTCTCACAAGCAGTTGAGTTGACAAACATCAATTGAAATGGGGCAGGTGCGGAAAGAGGCAAAGACTTGATTTATTTTTGTATGTGTGGGAGCGTAGTAGGGGGTTGGTGGGTTTTAGGGGTGGGGGGGCGGGGGGGGCTTAAAATTACACTCACAGCCCTAAATCCTCTTCCCCCAGCATGGCATAAACAGGCTTAGACTGGGCAGGGATGGATGCCAGGCCTCTCCCCCCCTTGGCTTTTGTGTTTTAATTAACCTGTGCTGGGCCTGCTTGTGCTAAATGTGCTTCAGTTGATAAGGTGCCTTGGTTGATTGATTCATTGGGCGCACGTGCTTCCAATTTACATAGCATTAATGCTAACATTAGCTTAAGCAATGCTTTGAGTAAGGTTTCAACTTATGCAAGAGACTGTTGAGAAACGGTGTATATGCCTATACATCCATGTACACACTGCCGTGCAATGCAGCATGATATGAGGATCGTTGGACTTGACGTTCATCTCAAATGTCACCGATGGGTTTAATTGTAATTGTCTCGTCCTTCATTCTGGACATTAGTGTCTCCTGTCCCACTCGTCTGCCTGGCATAGAGAAAGTCTGGCCACCTCCCAGCAGGCCACTCAACGTCTCCATTAGCCAGTACCATGGCAATGGTGTGATTAAAATGGGCGCCGCTGGCACACCCAGATGGGCCATTGTTCCATATGTGTTCCACCTGCGCCCAAAGAAGACAGCGCCAACCACACCGCCAGTGCCGGCCTCTGATTGGATATTGCCTCAGCAACCTTGAAGTGGGATGATATGGAACAGAGTTAAAACACCCGCCCCAACCCACTGCTATTGCCTGTTTTTGCTTTTTCGCACTCCTTTTTTCCCTTTTTTTACCATTAAAGATTGGCACAGGACACAATGTAAATGAATCACCATTAATAATAATTTGCATATGGTGCCTGGTGGAAGCATGCAGTGATGTTGGCTGCAGGTGAGAAAAGCTCTGCGTTATCAATGCTAATGCAGGATACCTGGCAAAAAAATACGGAGCATTAGCATGAAGCCATTAGTGAAAGATAAAAAAAACAAAAAAACATTTCCCAAAAGCCCCTACAAGCGTCAACAGAAAGTGGTGAAGCATGGTGTCAAAGAAATGAAAGTTTTTCACATAGGGTTGTAATCAAGTCCGTGCAATTCAACACTTTATAACTTCCCCCATCACTTTTAATGTTCGACCACATTAGCGCTAGTGATTAGGTGAAGGCGCAATGCCCCGTGCTCGCTGTTCTCTATCTTCATACTAAACCCATCAGCTTCTTTTCTCCCCTGGTTTGCTTTTTTTATGATTCCACTTTGTTTTCAGGGTATCTGGTGTTTTTTTCCTAATTCCTTGTGGCACTGGAGGGCGATGCGTAGAGGCTGTGTTCAGCACGCCTGCAGGTTTTAATAACAATATGGCTGCCGTCCAGAAGCAGCAAGCTCAGGGATTGGTTGAGCTTGCAGTTGAGCGGGAGGAGGAAGGGGCTCGAGCGTGATTCAGCTGGAATCAGACTCCCCTCACCTGCATCCGAGTGGAGAAAAGCCATTAAAGCTGCCTCGGGCTGAGAGGAAATGGGAAAACAGCCCAATCATTTTATTCTTCTCGGTTTATTTTATTTTATTATTTTTTGGGGGGAGAATTAATGTTTGAAGTTTTATATTTTGAAAGGATCTCAATGACAGCATGTTCATCACACTATAGCAGAACACAAAAAAAAAGATAGATTAAAAGGGAGACACTAGAGATTAACACCTGCATGAGGAAAAGTTTTCATTTCAGGATATTGGAAATTCACATAGAAATTCTAGGAAAATGACAAAATGTGTTTTTCTCCTATGGACAGCAGTTAATTTTTTTAGGAGCAAGTGATACTTATTATGGCTCACCCAGAGCACAGTGTGTAGTCCATCTTCAGTCATAACGCTGACAAAGAGCGTTCAGACACACTTTTATTTGATTAGTCAGTGCCCCTGGTTCCCATTTACATTCCCAACTCTGGTACCGGAAGGCCCTCAAGGCAATATGTGGGCAGCTCTTGTGCAGCATAGTATGATGACTTTACGATGCAATGTATGCAAGGTGGCGCTTGCCAAATCACCTTGATTACTCTGTGGACTGGCATTGCACACTCTATTGGTTGGGCATGGAGTCAAGCAATTATTGCACATGTGTTCGAACAATTAATCTCTTTCGTTGCTAAGGCTTGTTCCACCGAAAAGTGCTTTCAAGACTAAGATTGTTGCTGTCACACCATGTTTTATTTTTATTTTTTGCCATCAACACTTTCATATTGTTAAGCACCTGTATTTAGTTTTACAGTATAACTGTGTATAGGGATGCTTTTCTTTTCAAAAATGGTAGCCAATTAGAGGTTCTGTGGAAAGCTGGAATCATTATTCATCCATCTATCCATCTATCCATCTATCTATCTATCTATCTATCTATCTATCTATCTATCTATTTAAATAGCTAGCTGATTGAAACACTTCAATCAGTACAGCATTGTTTGTTTTCCGGTTCTTAATGATATTGTGCTATAAATGCTTTTGAATTAGTTTCCAAAAGTCATGGCTTGGACTCAAATGTATTGCAGCAAATGTAAATGTGCGGTATTAGTCTTTGGAGGTTTTGTTCCAAATGCCGTGAACACAGACTAACAGCTTTTGCATTTTAGTGCCTGTTTTTGTTTCTTGTGTTGTACATAATGGCAATAATGAGATTATTCTTACGAATTGTGGCGTTTACCCTGAAAAACCTCTTTTGGCATGAATATAAAGACAGAGCACCGAGAACTTATCAGCTATTCCTTTACTCTGGCACTGTTTTCATTATGAAATTTTGCCTTAAGACAGAGCGCATCCATGAGATTTGAAAGAAAGCCAACCATTCATTAATGATAAATATGTGCCGCTATTGACCTCTATATGCTTTACAGTGTTTGTTCAAACACAAAGACTCTTGTAAAAATACACTAAATCAAATGCCCCAATACACACAGAATGCACGACGGGCCTTTACTAAGACACATCAAGCAGTCAAAACATCCTTATGAAAACATAAGCGTCAGCTTCAAAGGCTTAACTCCCTCTTGGAAGATTGAAGCGATGATAAAAGATAAAGCCTTAAGCCTTCCCTGTATATCAACTCAGCCTTTGATTCGGCCCGAGTGCCGACTTTGGGGGCGGAGGGGGGCGGGGACAGGGGTCACTGGGATTGCGTGAGGACGCTAATGCTAGTCGTCTGGATTCTCCTGAGAGGATGTGACCTTTTAGGAGCTGCTTGAAAATGCAGAGCTGCTGACCTGCAGTGGAATTAGTGCATCCCTGTGGCCGCAGACAGCTGGACCTCGCCTGGGCGCTGCCGCACAAAAGCCCCGAGCTGAATAGAGCTGCTAATCTGCCTGTGAGCTACGGGCAAAGGGGCACAGCCTCACCCTGGGGGCCTCATTTGGCCCCTGATCAGATGGTTGAAGGGTCGGCAGGGGCCCATCATGCCACAGTGCCCCATGTACACTTGCCCTCCTGGCAGATGCTACCTCACCCTTAAGGGATTGAGTTTCGCTGAGGGGGGGCATCAGCGTGGCAGAGAATGTTTGGGATGGAGTCAGCATGCTTAAATAGCTACACCTCTGGGGGTGTTTTGGGTGCTGGTGTGGGCCTAAGAAGTACATTCCAAAGGGTAGTTGCATGCCCACGCCAAGCTTACATACTGTACCACGCAGAGGCAGGAAAAGAGAGAGAGCGAGAGAGAGAGGGAGCAGGATGGGGCTCAAATGTAGCTCAGTTCCCTCTTGCACTAAAGTGCATCGCTGTGAATTATCTCACTTTTTTATTGTCTTTACTTCATGGCTTTTGATTTATAAGCTCACTATCCAGTGTCACATGCAAAAGGACAAGCTCCCTTATAAGTTGAGGTCATCTCAAGGTTTCTTTCTCAACATCCCAGGGAGTTGTTCATTGTTTATTAGGGATGTAAACAGATTTCTGAATCTGCTTTGTAACATTATGTGACATTCTTAAAAAAAAAATAAAAAAAAGAATGAAGCAAATTGAACGCAACCTGAAATTTTTGTTGAACCTTTGGTAAACAATTGTGAGTTAAAGAAAACAAATGATTAATATTATTAGGAATCTACTGTTAATAATGGCACTTGGTACCACAATCTATATACAATCTAAAATACAATTTTTATATAATTAACTCACTGTGACTGTCAGTCCACGAAATATGTATTTTCTATACTCTGTTATACTAAACATATAATAACAATAATTATACTTTTAATTAAACTTTCAATAATTAGCGTCACTGTCTGACTTTAAAATAAGTAATACAAAAATAGGTGATACATAATGCCACATAAATCAAAATTATATATATTAACTTATAACTTTATATTAATACAGGTCATAAGCATCTAAATGTGCTGTTGTAAAAATATAAAACCTGAAAAAAAAAACCTGAAATAAACTTAAACCTAAATATACTTTCTACATTTTTAAAAAATGTTTTACATGCAAAAAAAAAATCAAAACAAGATCTAACTGTATTTGAACCCATTTTTAATCTTATAACTAAAATTAAAATAAATAATGATTAGTTTTATACAAGGATACCATATAATGGTAGAGAAGAACAGCATGGTGAGTGCGTTCAGCCAGCCAACATTACTAAAGGACAAAGACGAGCAACAGAAGAGGGATCCTGGCATCTATCAAGTCACAACTCCATGCTAACACCTGGCTCTTGTGTGCACTGATTAGCAATCACTCCAGCCCTCGTTATGTGCACTACAAATGCACACAACCGAGATCCCCACACCATTAGCAACTTACTAATCAAGATGTTTTCAAAACCCTAGAGATGCATAGCATCTATAATGTAAGTACTTTGCACTTCTGCTTAATTTGAGTCAATTTATAGGGCTAAGCCTGGTGCAAACAAACATCTCCAGGACATTGAGCATTTTAATGATTACAATCCTTTCGTTTATTGATACTGTATATCTCAGGTTGACTTTTTTTAATAAATGAGCTATGCGGGCTAGAAGAAATGTTTTTAATATAATATTTGCCTGAAAATCGAAAAGCACTCTTACTTTCGTGTAGTGTAGCATGTGTTCCCTACAAGGATGAGAAGCAGCAAAGCAATGATGATAGGTGAAATGCTACAGTGCTTCACCAGGAACACATTGAGAAGATTAGAAAGAAGGAGCGCTTGATAAGCCGAGTATACCCTCATAGAAACACAGATATTAGCATGTATCAGTGTTCATTACGCAGACTGGAGTTAGGATGGATAGGTTTGGGTGATGGACAAGGTTAACAGTCATAGTATTTTCTTACATCATGCCAAATCAAAATACATCTCTTTCGGTGATTAAGATTGCTGTAACGGCTTGAGAAATCGGTTTGTCTCCCCCTCACATTTTTCTGCTCAATAGAGAGTAAATTCCTATTCTATTTATTGTACCCTCTGAATAAGATTCTCCTGTCTTGGATGTAAGTTTACCAGAAATCCACTGTGGCCTCGGCCCGTTCACAAGGAGGGTCACATATACTGTATACATGCCAAGGGATTAGGGGATGAAAGAATGCCACTGACTGTGAAATTGCCTGATTTTTATCGGGGTGCAGAAAGAGGAACAGCTGTGCATAATTTTGCTTCTTAATCCGGAGGATGATGATGATGTTCGAGATGTGTGTGTGTGTGTGTGAGAGAGTGTGTGTTTCTGGGTTTTGCATGTGTGTACCTGCAGAACATTTACCAAAATTCAATCCAAGTACCTTTGCTGGTTCCTTTTTACTTCTCCCGCAGGCCTCTGGAAAGTTCCATTCAAGATATTGTTTTTTTTTTTTTTTATTATTATTATTTTTGGAAATGTCACACAGAGAGATGAGCTGAAATAGCCGTGTTGGTGTTGAGCTCGAGCCTCAGCTGCACTCGATCGTTATCAGTTTGCTGTTTTTATGACAGCATTGTTGATGCATCTGCATTCTAATCCTGCCCTCTGCTCTCTCGCAGATAAAGCTCTATACTTCAGGGAAGCCTTAATCTTTCATGAAGGGTTTATCAACTCTGTCCCAGCTTGAGAAAAGTAAGAACTCCTGTGGCATCTTTCCATAAGGGGCTAACGGACAAGCAGCTTCATTAATTAGGTTCATTTCACTGACACGCACCAAGCGGAGCTGATTCTGGCAACAGACAACTGTCAGATTGGAAATGTCCTGATTTAGATTTTGGATCGACATACACTGAGGATTCTGGTACAGCCTGTTCCTACTCGTGGAACTGCAGAATAGACATGAAGGTGAAGAAGAAAAGGAGAAGCCGCCTCCAGCCTAGGATCATGACGCTCGGCTCCTTCCCAGAGCAGCAGGTGACAGGCAAAACCGGCTCCTCAAATGCCACCGGGGCTGCTGGAGCCGGATCATCTCCAAAGGCAAAACTGCTGCTTCCAAAACATGCCACGAGTGTGGGGGCTTTAATACATATTATTCACAAAGAGCATGATTGATCATGCAAACGTGTCCAGCTGCTTGGGTTTGGCAGGCAGAGCAAGTTAGCAGCATGCCGTGCGTCGCACAGCCACTTTAGCTCTCCTGAATCCCCAGACACCACCATAACAGGCAAGACCTCACTTGCACAGCATCGTATGATTTTCTTTTTTCTTTTTTTTCTTTTTTTTCTTTCCAGGACGTTTGTTTGTGTCCTCACATGCAGCCAGTGATCCGTATGGAACTCAAGGAGTCTGCTGGGGGAGAGAGGAACGTGCAAGAGCCTTGTTTGTCTATCAAAGGATGAGAATTAATAAAGACGGTGCTTTTTTATCAGCATGTTTGGTGAGATAGCGCCCCCTTGTGGAAAATATATATAGGACGGAATTTTGTTGGGGTGGAGGACAATTTATTTCAAAATTGTTGAAACGTACACGTTACAAAAAACTATTATTATATGTATTATATTATTATTATTATTATTATTATTATTATTGTTATTAATGCAAAAGAAAAAAGAATTTCAGAAAAGTCTTGAGCTTTTCAGAATAGTGTTTCTTCTCTTTTTTTTTTTAATTGATTCCGTTTCAGAAGACATAATTATCGTAATTCCACAGCTTGAAACTAAAAGGGTCTTCAAAGTTCTGGAAAAAAAAAACAAAAATATACACAGTTTGCATTCAACTCAAAGGGTGCAAATAAAATAGTGCCTGTCCTTGATTCATCATTGATAGAAATTTTAACAACCAGTAGGGTTGTTTATAATATCTATTCTATGTAAAATGTAAAAAAGATTTAGTATAGCATTTTTTTTCGGTCTGTGCAAAAAATATTTTTTTATATTTATATTTATATTTGTTCAACTTTTTTAATGATAACGAATTCAATTATTTGGAAATGCATTCATTATAATTTTTTTTTTACATTTGATCTTTTTTTTTTATTCTTAAAAACTAAAGTGTTCATACATACCTTTTATCGCTTATCTGCTTTCCGAAAGAAATTTGACTGAAAAAAAATGAATATGGAGTTATTAATATTATTTATGAGTGCTTTTTATTCTTGTACATATTAATTAGGAGATTATTGTAAAAAACGAATAAGTATGTGAAAGAGGGCCAATGAACATCTGCAGGGCTTTTAATGAAAGGTACGAAACTCACATGCTGTCCTTTGGACGGTTTGCTGTAGAAATTTGTCTCGCTTTGCTGGCTTCCTCTTCTGCATTCTTTTGTAGTTGCAGCTGACAAGGGTGAAAATATTTATTAGTACTGACAGTCAACATTCCACTCAGGGAGTGCTGTTAACCTACACAGTTGTATCCTTATTGCTTGTTGAATAATTGTCTTGCTCGATTCAAACGAATGCTCCCAGAACCACAGCGCTTATTAAAAGGCAGATTACACCGACATTGACAAATGGCACCTCAAAGCGTGAGTTAAAACCTACAACACACAGTTTCTATTCGACGTCCTCACACTACATAAAGATTTTGTCCTTGTGTCTGAACGTGTTTGTTAACTGCTCCTGAGAGAAACAAAAGTCACAGATATAATGGATTGTTGCGAAATAAAATATTAATCTCTCAAGGGGTTGGTCTCAGCTCTTCGAGTGCTGAAATGTAGCAGTGAGGCACTTACATGGTGTGTGATGAACGATGTTGATTTTATCTGTTGGACAGAGAAGAAGATAGTTAACATGCCTGCATCACTGGTTTTGGCAAACTGTCATGTTTTGGTCTTTATTTTCTTTTTAACCATTCAAGGTCAGTATTTTTTCAAACTGCTTCATTATTTCCTCTCTGCTGATAAGAGATTGAGTAATCTGTCTCCTCGACACTGAAGGTTTTGCCAAATGATTCAGGATTGTGCGCCATGACGAACACAAGAAACGTTAACTTTTGACTTTTGATGCCATTCCAATGCCAATTTATCACTCTAAACCACTTCCTATTGTTGTTTTCGAGGGAAACCTTGATTACACCTTGGGGAAACTGAGGGAAATGTGATGCTAAGTGATTTATATAACTTGACTATTTTAGATTAATTTTTTCTGATTTACCTACTGTAACAGTATTCTGTGTGTTATTACCAATAACAATCAATTTTTTTTCTCATATATAAGGAGGCATAAAATGTTTACACACCATTACACTATGCACTAAAAATAGCAAGCAAAAGCTTGGTAATACAATATATTTGAACAAAACCAAAATTACACCTTTGAACACATATTTATACACGGTAGACAGTAATAAAGTACTTTTCTATTTCTATCTGTAAGTTTATCTGTATGTTTTCACTACATTTTAAGGTTTAACAGCTTAATCTTTTTTCTCTACTACAATTGAAAAAAAAAAAAAATTCTATACTGAAGTGAATACATAAATTGAATTAACCTGTCAAGGACCAAAACCGAAACCACACAGTTCTTACAGGCATTTGGGCAAAGGAAAATGGAGCATTAAATAGCATAAATGATTACAATTTAGTGATTTCTTGTCTGATATGTGTTTGCATGCATTTTACAATGCAGTGAAATGGAATTAGCTATTTAGTTTTTAGTTTTATTGTTCAGGCCAAAAAAAATTCTATATAAAATTCTATATAAAATTTTATATAACCTACAATCCTCTTTGAGAAATGATTTCCGGTTCTGTTTAAGCATATATTACTTAACGTCACTGTCTGACAAAAAGAAAACATTCCATTAAATCTAATTTTTCCCCAAGGTATTTGGTACATCTTATCGATTTGTTTAGATGTTGGATTACTAAGTATGATTTTTATTTTAACATAGTGCTCAATAGTTTGTAAAGTTAACTGGAAAGGAAGGGGAAGTAAACTGACCGTAGACACTGTCATCATCCTCTCTGTTGTTCATGATGCTTTCCCGCAACTGCCGCAGTTTCTCCTACAACACAAAGATTTGAGAAGGCTTTATTACCATCACAATTATTTGGAGACCATCGAATTTGCACATTGTAACAACTGATAGTGTTTGAGTAAAGTAAATGATATCAGGACTCATCGACCTGCTTGGAGTCGTTCTGTACTAACCAAATTGTTCTGAAGATGGCTAAGCACAAGTGTTGTACTTTGCCTGTAGGTTAAATAAAATTGGGAATTGAATTTTAAAGAGTCAGAAATTTAAACTGTAAGAATCAACCAAGAAACTAAGACACGAGAACCAGATGGTGAAATGCAGGGTGCAGAACATATGAACACTAACATAGTGAATAGAGGGAGTGGCAGGAAAATGATCAGAATTCACTTTATGCTCAAGTAATTGCTATTGCACTGGCTCAGTGCAACAAAGTGTGCTCATTTTGACTCGTTCCTTCCTGAGTTGCCTGATTTACTTCAGTCATGTGGAATGTTTATGTTCTATATAGTCCAGGCTCCTAATATGGCCATCGCTGTAGGAGTATGTTTTATAGGTGCTGCACAGCTCTACAAATTCTGCTGAATGTAATGTTGATCTGTTCTCACTTTGTGTTTATTTTATATTTGCGGCATACTATCTATCCCTAACTGGAAGTGTCCCATCTGGATCTTATCTGCTGACAATGATAATAAGTGATACTGATATCAGTCTGCTTTAATGAGTGTTTAGTCACAGATCTATCAGTGAACCTGGCTCCCATTACAGCACAAGGTTTAGACAAGGCAAGACGGATGGACAATAACTACAGTACAAAAATGATATTACAATATAACCACTGGATGCTCGTAGGAGTTTTAGTTCCAATTGCAAGGCAAGTTCAAATCAAGCCATTTTGCGGTTGAAGTAGAAATTTTAGTGGGTGTATGAATGGAGTAATTTTATTAAAGATTGCTCTGCTTTCAAGTACAAAATTAATAAATGCCACTCTCTATTGCTTTTTTGGGTCAAGTGCAAATTCCTGGCTGTCCATTCACTGCCCTGTTTTATCCCCCAGACACCTACTAACTCTTTTTTCAGTTTAGATGGTGAGTGTTATGAACTAGAACAACCCTTAATGTGGTGAGTTTAATTCTTTCATTTTATTAGATCTAGTTCAACTTTTTACTCAACATGATTCTGCTGAGTATGTCACTGACAGAAGTAAAATAAAAAAGTACTAATTACAGTAACCCATGTCTGAGGTAATCATATGTACAAAGCAAGGTTTTAGATGTTGCTTTGACTGCTTTACTGCCTTATAACACAAACATGATCTTCACAAGAAAAGAACATGTGTACGGTGAGCGTTATATTGATATATTTTACTGCTCTATTACTATATTATATTATTATATTCTAAAGGTTGTTACACCCATATATGGAAAAGTTCAGTCCAGACCATTTTTTATTTATTATTTTCATGAGCTTACTCTATGTAGTTGTTAATATTCATTCATTCATCTTCTACCGCTTTCAGCAAGGGAGTTTTTCTCAGGAGTCTCAAAAAGGCAGGATGATATGCAACCCATCCAACCCGCAGGGCACACACACACACACCCACACATTTCACACAACATTCAACACTGGGACAATTTTCCAAGGTGCCAATCAAATGTGCATTTATTGGACCGGGAGGAAACAGGAGAAACCAGAGAAAAACCCCCTGGCATGCAAACTGGCGGGAATGGCCTGGCACTGAGGCATGCAACCACTAAGCCACCGTGCCTCCTAGTTATAATTTAACTATTATATATAGTTAATAATTATTATATAAAACAAAAATATTTATTAGCATATATTTCTATTTTTAAAAATGTTATGCAATTTTTAATGTCCTTCAAATGTATTTATTTCATTCATGCATTAGGTTGTTCTTTGTTTGTTTATGTACAGCCTATGTTTATCTATCTATCTATCTATCTATCTATCTATCTATCTATCTATCTATCTATCTATCTATCTATCTATCTATCTATCTAGTCTATCTAGTCTATCTATCTATCTATCTATCTATCTATCTTTATATAGGTAGGAAGGTGTGACTGTATGTATGTATGTATTCTCTCTCTCTACCTTTCTTTCTTTATTATTTGTTAGTGTTTTTGTTGTATTTATTTATTGATTGATTGATTTACATAATTCCTTATTCAAAATGGATATTCACCTGTTGGATGCCATCTAATCCTTTCTGAACTCTTTGCCAGTCACTAAATCTCTCCAGGGCCTCATCCACGCTGAGTGAACCTTTCTTCACCTGCTCCTGCAGTTTAATGAGCTCGTCCAGTCCCGGCGCTGGACCCGGCACAAAGGTGTCATATGTACCTGAGTCTCGACTGCTGGCTGTGGCACGCACCCAGGAGTCAGTGTGGCACGCAGTAAAAGAGAGATCAATTAAAGCAGCGAGACAGCGATGACACAAGCATACTGAAAAAAATTCCTGAACCGGGGGATGTGTTTCAGAGGTATTAACATAACAAGTATGTTTGACAATTACACAGTGCTTCGCGTGATGTATTATATCTTACTGTGCCTCGTAGGAAGAGAGTAGAGAGTTTCAGTATCTGTCTGGGACATTTTCTTCTGGAACACTAGGATGGAATCAAAGACAAGCAGCAAAAATCAGTGGCCTGGTTTTCTCATTGGATCAGAGCAGACTGTCCTGCTTCAGCTGTATTCCACTAGGTGGCATCACATAACAAAAAAGATGATGTTTTGCCCAAGGAAAAAAAAAATCTGCTGAATTCCTAACAGTAGCCAGGCTTACTACAAAACATAAGTAGTATTAGCAAAATAACCTAATCTGACTGACTGAGAGCATTATCATAATAATGTAAGTAAATTGGAAAAGAGCGTGTTTCTCTCCACTCCTTGAAACGAGAGATAAACACAGATGAGACTTTCTGAGATCAATGAAAAGGAGGAAAATCGAATTAAAGTGAAGGATACACTTGGTTATACTATTGATTGTTTGTAAGGGCTTTAAATGAGATATGCTGGTGCGCTTGTTCATTTCAGTACCACACAGTGCAATTCTGCTGTAATGGATCCATTTTGTCGTTTTAGAACTTTCAGGCACACAAGGTTAGCTCTTTATTAATGCACCCTACCAGAATAACCCATATACCAAATAGCAGCACAGTAGGGTACACTATCCGAGACAAAAATTATTATTATTATTATCATTATTATTATTATATTCTTTTCATATAATGGTGTGTTTGGTAAATTAAGTCTGTATTGATTGATCTTGTGTTGTGAAATAAATACTTTAGAAGTGCCTTGTGGACTACTATTGTACCGTTGGATTGCTTTTACCGCAGTAACCTTGTAAAGATAGTATCTTTACGCACTTATGGTAAAGACGCCTTGAATTTGTGGTTGCTGTAATAAAAGTTATGGTGTAATGCAACAGCTTATAGTTGGAACCCAAGTAGTTCAGATGAGCTCTGCTCCCTCTTCTGTCCAACTCTATAAACACTGAGTGGGTCTAGAAATCTGATCAGCATGTGTGCGAGAGATCGTAACGTCAAAGTGGATGGAAAAGTCTTTCTTTTTGTCCACACCCCTAACTACCCCCCTCCCCACTACCCTCTGTCATTTCATGTTGTGGGATGGGAGAGGTGGAAAACATGTGTAATGCATGATGTCGGCTCTACTTGGCCCCCTTGAGCTGTGCTGATTGGTTGCAGATGCATGAAGTAGTAGCCTTACTTTTCTCTGCGTCGAATGCGTGTGTTTGGTGCAGTTTTTATTCTCGGAGACTAGAGCCAGCACTCTATTTTCTTGCTATAAAGTCCCTCACTACTAATAATGATCAGATCATATTGGCACCCTCCTGTAACCCTGCTGAGGATTTGCTGATCAGCACAACAAGGTCTTATTAAACAGGATAACAGCTATTCGCCTGGGATCAACTTGCGCACCAAATTAATGCAAGTATAACGCTTAATATAGTCTGATGAAGAGTAATTCATCACAACACATAGTAGGCCCAGTGGAGAAGCTGACATACACACACACACACACACACAACACACACACACACAAACACTTACATACACTTATCTTACTCCTTGCCTTATATCATTCATCCTCACATTAATTCGGGTCTGAGCTCAAAATCACACTGGACTAAAACCTAACACAGAGCATATGCAGAAGAAATCTGACCCTGAAACGGCAGCAGCACACCCACCAACTCATTTTGTGTAGAAATGTTAAGTAAAGAGAGCAGTCTGCTCTGTTCTATCAGCTGTACAAGCTTATATTTTCTACAAAAACAAAACAAAAAAAACAGCTAGTTATTTGAAAGCGCTTTTTTTAAAAACCTTTTGCTATTTCTGAGCAAACCAAACACAGTGGTCTGGTGGAAGAGACATTCAAGGTAAAGATGGATTTTCTAAAATCCATCTTAGTAGAAAAAAAATCTCACTTTATCATCCGTGTTTAACGAATAGCTTCATTTCCCACCATCATTCTGGCTGAACTGTGTCAATAGAAACGCGATCACACTAGCCAGACCGGCTCATTTCTAGATGGCACAATGAAAAGGGTTTTTAAAAAAAAAGGAGAAGAGAGATGTAATCTTTTCATCTATGAAGAAAAGGAAGAAACGTTTTGCGAAGAAAATGGTAGACATGAGCATGAGAGCGAATGAGACGAATTTGTTGAACAACAGCCA
Organism: Kryptopterus vitreolus; assembly: GCA_030449085.1. Lineage (NCBI taxonomy): Eukaryota > Metazoa > Chordata > Actinopteri > Siluriformes > Siluridae > Kryptopterus > Kryptopterus vitreolus. The sequence continues at coordinate 13,276,163 of JACRUU010000017.1, read as the reverse complement.
TGGCATTGCTCATGTTTTCATTCCCCCTTCTGTATTAATATGTGAAAAATGAGGATTTCACAAAACAGTTCTAGAAACTCACGCTAGTTACCATCTGTTTCCTACAAAACAGCATCTGATATCACGGCAATATATCTCACTGCACGGTCCGCACTACTCGCCTTGCACACACTGAGCCGCTCTCTACTACCATTAACTGTTTCATATAATGACTCATTAATTTCTCTTACCTAGTGTTTAATCTAAATATTAGATTTCAGACAAAACATCCTGTTTGAATATTTCCTGAATCTGTTGAAATGAAACTATAAAACAGTGAGGTATGATTCCTCAACAATGCACATGAACAATTCAGAAGAGAGTTCGGTTGCACAGTTCATGCAAAGGTCTCGCTTTTTTCTGATGAAGCCTGCACTACTAGGCTCAGTCTCTCTCTCTCTCTCTCTCTCTCTCTCTCTCTCTCTCTCTCTCCCTCTCTGGCGTACAGGCTACAAATCAGGAGAGTCTAAATGATTTATTAAGCTCTAACAATACAAGTCAGTTGGCACCTTCAACTTGTTGAATTATTAATGCGGCTGAAATTGAACATTTAAGAACTTGCTGAACTTGATGAACGATTCAAATTTGGCCCTCGCTTTTCGCTGTCGTCTGTTATGGGCACACAGGCAGGGAAGTAAAAAAAAAATATATTAAGTATTTATAAACATTGTTGATTCATGTGCCAATAAGAGCAACACAACCTGATTAATGAGCGAGGAGAGTAAAAATAAACAAACAAATGGAACATCACGTGGCCAAATTTTTATGCTCGGTAATAAGTCAAAGTCTGGTATATTTGTTTTTAGTAGATTCCCATACAAGCAGCAAATCCATACGACCTGCCTTTGTAATGTTTCAGGTGTAAAAGATCAGCATGTGTTTACCTTGAGCAATGTAAGGTACATTCTCCTCCTTGGTCGGTTGACTCTCAGGTCGGGGGGTCGGTGCCGGGGGACGGTTGGCCATCACCAAGGAGCTGCTGGAGGTCAGGATCATATCATATTCTTCGTCGTTCATTTCCAGTGTATAGGGATCGTTGTCTCCCTCCACCTGCAATGTAGCGTCTCTGGCTCCCCCGGTGTGAGGTTCATCACCACTGTCAGCGACCTGCAGATGCGCTACAGGTACCAAAACAGTGAGTGTTGATTCGATGCATTAATTACTCCCATGTTTATTTCAAGAATCCTGTGTATTCGGTGTGTAACGACTTACCGGTGCTACCCATCAGCTCGTATACGCTTGTGTCGTCGCACGTGTCATCCCTACTGCTCTTTGCCTGGACACATACAATTACTTAGGTTATGTGATTTGTTTGGTCCTTGAACAAAACATTGACTCCTATGCAAAACCTTAAGTGTGTTTAAGTATATAAAAATGTTTATGATGCACTTCTGGTGCTCCTGCAATTTCTTGTATTTTTGTTCTGCACATATATATACCAGTTACAAAGGTGTTTGATAGCAAAACAAATGCCAACAATCTCATAAGGAATAACAGCATCTACTAAACCAAAGAGCATGAGCTGTAAGAGCATGAGCTCATTTTCCAACTATCCATTTTTCACCAACATAAAAAATGACTTTCACGAGAAATCCAACGTAGGATAAGTGGAGACAGTAAACAGTGGAGTTGAAAACTTGGCTTAGCTAGGCAGCTATCTATGGGCCATCAAGTCGTTTGTAGTGACAGAAGTATTAGCGTAAAGTTTAATGTGAATGATACACAGACTGGAGGAATCAGACACTGGAATGTCACTCTTTTTAGGCAGAGTTCTAGCATGGGCTAAATCTTACAGACACAGGTCATTGTGGGTCATCTGGCAAACTGTTAATCCACAGTGAAAAGTCAAATAGCGTTTATAGTCATTTCAGCCATATACTGTACAACTCACTGTGACATGGGAGGATGTTTCCACTGGAAGTACACCTGTGCAAACAATGTTTGGTGCAAATAGAATGATACAATGAGGTGAAAATATAATAGATATATAGTTCTAGTTAAATGACTTTAAACATAAAAACACTACACAAGTCAAGAAAATTCTTGCATGCCTTAAGATTGCATTGTTCTTTATAAAGGGATAATATTCTAATAGTTAAGGGTGGATTTTTCTCTTAATTAACTGGGCAATTTCAAGTTTCATTGGACTCCTATAATAAAAAGGGTTAAGCAGCCATATAATCACCGCTGAGGGCTTGACCTAAGCATGATCTGATTTTAATTAATACAGTACTCAGCTGCATACCTGATGATAAACATGTTGAATTGCCGTGATTATTACACTACAACACAGGGCGAGATCAACTCTCTGCCTCTATTTATTCAGCAGATACACTGTTACAAGTACTTGAGTACTACCACAACAACATTCATGGTTTGAGTGAATAAGACAAATGAACTATTGGACTGCTGTCTAATCTGACTTTTACACCAATACATTGGCACTGGAAAAAAAAACACACATGGAAAAAAAGAACAAAGTCTGTCCTTGGAACAAAGAGAGATCATCAAAGTGACTTGGAACAGAATAGAAAGTGTCTAATTTGTCAATCACAGCTTGCAAATGCAGTCCAATCAAACATGTAATTCCGGTTGTTCAAACATGTAATTTAGCCCATAATTCTCTTGCCAAAGATTTGATTCTCTCCTCTCCAAGTGTCAAAATTATGTTTGTCATGAACTCATCAACAAATGTGTGATACAGTGTGAATATTACACATTGCTCTTTGTCTGCTCTCTAGGTCTTGTCAGTTCTGCAAACCTGTCTGAATTCATTCCTAAAGAACAGCGTGTAATGTGCAATGTGCAAGGCAGCGATCAAACAGACAGACAACTCAATTTGCCTCAAAGCAGATTATGTGTCAGTTGCTCAAAACAGTGAGTGACAAACAATGAGGCTATTCATGCTACTTGTACACATACTGACCACAGCGACAACAAAAAAATTCATTCGGCTCAGAAACAGAGAAAGCGTGTGGTGAATTGTTGAGTGGGGACCATTGAAAAGGCCGCACTTTAGCACGGCGCATGTTTCACCCGGCAGCTACCGCTCTCCACACACTGTTCCTTAGCAACCTCCTCCATTCACTCCGAATAATAGCCCACGCTTTTCCCCTTTAGTATTGATAATGAACATTAGCATTCTGTGATATGAATACATTCATTAGAGTAGAAAGGCGAGGATTAGCAGATATACAAGACAAGCTAATCGCAAGTCGAGGGAGATGCGAATGATGGCGACTTTGATGTCAGGCACGAGTGGAGCCACAGGTTTTCCTCAAGTGCCTTGGTAATGAATATTTAAAGTGTTTTTTCCAAACAGAAAATAAAAATATAAAGGATGAAGTGGCAACAGAATGACAGATGTTTGAAACCTGTCCCGTATTTTATATTCCAGAGTTTAGTGTGACCATACATTTATAGCCACTATAAATTACATTATATGCAAATCCCTGCAGCTTTTTTTTCAGCTATTTTTTGATGGGGGATGGTCTTAATATGGTCATATTAAGTATATATGATCAAATATTGCAATCTCCTCAACAATGAATGGTCAAGAAGTGAAGAAGAATGAGCAAATACTGTATACACGTTTACAATATAACTTTTTCCTTTTTTACGATAATTGTTTTCCCTTTTTTACGATAAAACTTTTCCTCTAATTAATTTATATGTTAAAGATTTGTGTAAAGTTTAAATACAGCAGAAAGAAGAGACATTTTTACGTTCAGTGTTTTTTCAGTGAAGTTTTGTTTTTATAGCTTCTCCCAAAAGCTACAAAATATAACATACAAATGGAGGCACTAGACATCTCAGTATTGCATTCATTTCTATCTTGCTAGTTTCCTCACCAATCATTTACTCATGCGATCTTTAAAAAAAAATTACATTTTGCTATTTTGTTTTTTTTTCTCCCAGGAGTGTACAGAGTAATGAAAATGAATGAACTACTTAAACAGATATTGTTATTCTGCAAAGTATTTTTTAAATTCAGAATAAACAAATGGCTGCACTGAGCACTCTTTGAACCATGACATATTATATGTTCCTCATTCTCATGTTGACATTGACTGTTGTTTATCCTCTATAATAAATAAAGACCAACGTTGGCAGGGCTGCATATGAGCAAGCATAGAGATTATAACAGCTTTTGAAAACCTGCTTTCAAGCATGCGGGTCTCTTGAGAGCTTAAATGAACTGGAACAAATGTAATTTTTCAGACACCGTGTTTCACACCATATAGACAAGTTCACTACTGTGCAAATGTTTAGATTTAGATGTTTAATATGCACTGATATTAATTATCATTTTAAACAGAGAATAGAAAATGACAGAGAGAGAGAGAGAGAGAAACTATGAGATAAATTCAAGGCTATAAAAAAGACAGTTGCAGTCTAACAGTTTAGTAAGAGTTCGCATTTTGAAACAATGGCACGTTATATCCTGAAGAAGCTCCTACTCAGAACCAGCAGTGAGTCCAAATAGCATTTGCCTACCATGCGCTTAATGAAAGAACCCAGTGTTACTGTTTAACATGGCAGACGTTAGCATTCAAATTTCAAGCAAATCTCAGAGACACACCAGTGTTGCCACAGTGACGAGTTCTTGCTTTATGGAGATACACATTTGTACTTCCCCAACTGTGAAAAAAACTTGACAATGGTTCATATTAGCAAACCTGCCAAACATGTTTCATTTCTTAATTACAGTGTTAATTCTGAACATCCCTTCAAGACCAAACTGTTTATATACATGAAAACGTATAATTAAAAAGTATTAAATCCAGTAACTTCCAGTGGAGAGATATATTTGTAAAAAAAAATATTTTTTTTATTAATTAATTTATTTCATTTTATTGCATGCCTTATTGCCTATGTTTGTAAATACTGTTGATTATTTTAAAGTTGTAAATTTCATATTGGGAACAATAAAGTACATACCTACCTATTTAAAATAATTTTAATAAAGGTTTAGTCCGAAGGCAATATAAGACATTTTAAGATACTTTACACTTGAATCTCTTGTAGAACTTGCAGAGAAAAAGTCACAAAATTGCATGTATTTCAAAATTTGCATTTTATGTAGTTTTAAAATTAAACAATGCATTGTTGTGGTCAGGAACATAAAAAGCCAAGAAGATAAAGGAAAACGACTGCTGTGGATGATGGTAACTGTTTTTTTCCTGGTAGCTATGTTGGTGTCATAGTCAAATCAACAGACAATCAATACTCATTGGAGTAAATACAGAGGGTTTTTTTTCAGAAGAGGTAAATATTGGTTGCTTCTTAAAAACAGGAAAACCACCTTACAGCTTTGAAAAAAAAACTTCCTATTAACTGATAAAATGAAGATTAAATTGCACCAGAATGACAGGAAAACAAGGGTACACAACGGGGATAGGAAGGAATTGTTTGTTATCTAAACCATACTTTTTCATCTTATTCCTTTGGCATAAATAGCTGCCCACTATACAACCTGTTCAATTATATTTATTGATGATTTGACTGCTGAAAAGAGGAATAGGCTGAATTCTGAAGTGTGTAGTGCTGGATTATCTGCACAGTTGTGTGCTACAGATAAACAAAGCAACATAAGACCTTTTAAGGCAGCAAAAGAAAATGTCGGTAATGGCTAAGTCAGTCACCTGACCTGAATGGAACTGAGCATGCATTTCACTTGCTTAGCTCGGTAACTGAAGGAAAAACACCCAAAGAAGAATGCAGGAGCTAACGACAACTGCATTAAAGACATTGCATATGATGATGTCCATGGGTTCCAGGTCAAAAGCAGTCTTCAGATATGCAGGCATATAAAATGACTATTAAGTTTATGTCTATTAGTGTTTGGTAATTGCCTATACATGTGCTGAAAATTTGACATAATCTCTCTTTTTAAATTTGAATTCTCACATAAGGTAAAATGCAAAATGCACGCTGACATTATAATATTTGATTCCAACTCCCACCTCCCTCTCTCTCTCTCTCTCTCTCTCTCTCCACACACACACACACACACACACACACACACACCACACACACACACACACACACACACACACACACGCACACACATATAATAATATATTACTTTCCTCAGTGCAGTGAGACTAATCACTGATAATCACTACAGATCATGTTCCCTGATGCATAGTGCCATGAGTTTGTATTCACAGTTGTATTTCAAATGTTTTCTAGACACTGAAAGCACTAACATTATGAGAGGGGGATCTCCTCATCCACCACCAGTGTGCAGCATTCACCTAGATGATGTGATAGCAGCCATAGTGTGCCAGAAGCCATAGTGTGCCACAACACCAGCTTACTGGTGGAGAGGAGACAGAATGATGAAGCCGATCAGTAGAAATGGGGATGGTTAGGAGGCCATGATGGTCAGAGGCCAATGGGCGAATTTACCCAGGATGCTGAGGACACACCTCTTTTTCAATCCTGGGATTTTTAATGACCACAGAGAGTCAGCACCTCTGTGTAATGTCTTATCTGAATAAACTGTTACAGGCTAATTTTTTTTTAAAGATGAATAACATATAACTTATGAGTTTGTTTCATTTGGTTGTAGCATTGCAAAATATGGGGAAGTTATGAGGTGTCAATATTTATGCAAAGCATTGTGAATTAATAAAATTAATGAAACAAAAAGGTCGAGGGTTGATTAAAACACTAAAGAAATCATCCATTCATCATCTATAGGAAACATAGATAAGATGAACCTATCCAGAGATCACCTCAGAATTAGGGCTCTAATCCATTGCAGGCCGTATTCTGCTCACTCACACAGGTTTATATTGGTGACTCAGAGTCGCCATTTATATACTGGAATGTTTTTGCGAGATAAGAAGAAATTGAGCGAATGTGGACTACATAAGAACATTTAAAACATCAAACACAGACAGAAACCTGAGCTCATTATCCATCACTGGGTCCTGGAGCTGTACCTGCACCACTTCAACTTGAGTGTATACTAAAAAGATTTTGAAACAGTGAAAAGCTATTTACCTAAGAGTAGACGCTTATTCCATCTAATGTAAGATATCATTGATAAAAAGACATTTTTTTTTTTATCAAATAACATCAAATGCAAGTTGCCTTTGTAAAATTACTTTTTTTGGGTTACATAAGACTACTCTATGAAACTTTCTGGGCTCAAACAACCTGATTTTGTGAATTGGTGGTTTTCTGGTGTTATTATTAAAATTGCTTGAATGTAATTTTCTTTGCACATGGTTTCTTGTTGCTGGTGTGTCTCATTAGTCAGTTATTGTTAGCAATCATTCATGGATTTTCTAAGCATTGAAATGTTTGCTGATTTGGTTAATGTGCCAAACATACTAATCATACTCACTTTAATAAAAAAAAAAAAAGCCAGACAATTACTCAAAATTGGTCAGATTTAGTTAGTAATTATGTTATCAGGCCAGATTTTTGAATGAAACTCTAATAAGGAACTATACATACATCTGTTGATATGCTGCAATTATTATAGTTCAAATATGCACAATATAAATCCTTTCATGTCAGCCTGTAGTTATCATATACCCAAAGTAAATGTTAGTTACACATGTTTTTACATAACACCAGCCCAGAAACTCTTATTACTCATATTATCTTATTAATCTATTTCTGATGCCCATGGAGTTTAAAAGTATTTATGATAGACATACAGCAGTGTGTACAGCAGTCAAAGACCTGGGTGTGATTATTGATTATATTTGAGGCACATGTGAACATTACCAGGATCACCTTTTTTTTCATAAAAAACTAGTTCATACCTTTGTTACATCTCGATTAGTGTACAGAAACACTCTACTGTCTGGTTGTTCTATTAAATGCATAAATAAACTTCAATTAGTCAGCAGAGTCCTTATCAGATCTAGAAAATATCACCACATCTCCCCTGTTTTAATCCGTCTATACTAGCTTCTAGTAAGTGTGATCCTCCACATTTACTTAGATCAAAAGGTGCAGGTTATTTGTTGACACCTCAAATGAAGGGTACAGCTGGGTGCAGAGCTTTCTCCTACAAAGCCCCACAGTTATGGAACAACCTTCCAATTAGTGTTCGGTATTCACAGACAGTGTCAGTGTTGAAGTGGAGACTGAAAACACAGTTATTTAGCCAAGCCTTTAATCAGTAGTCTTTACTTAGGTAAAGGAGCAGATCCTGAAGGATCATGGATATAGAGTATTGGGAGAGTTGGGCTATCTGCATTCTATCTTCCCCACACTCTCAAACATTCAATCAGGTTTGTTGACGGTAGTGTGGTGGGCTCTTATCCCAGAGATTCCTCATATCTGTTACCTCCTGACTCTCCTTTTTGTTATGCTACCATTGCTAGTATTGCCGGAGTCCCCGAATACATAGTGTCTTTAACTTTCTTACAATGCGGACACTCAATTATCCACATCTCTCTCTCTCTCGCTCTCTGTCTCTTGGGTTATGCATGCCCAAGAGGGACGAGCATTCCTGCCCTTTTCCTCATACTAGCCAAATTGTCCCAGCATGCCTCTGGATAGGAAGGGGTATCTCAGTACTGATCAGAAGGTCGGGCGTTTAAGTCCCTTGAGCAAGGCCCTTAACCCTAGTGCTGTATCCAAACAAGCTGGAATATATATATATATATATATATATATATATATATATATATATATATATATATATATATATATATATTAGCATGTTAATATTAATTAATTTTAGTATTTATTACCATGCCATCTTTTCTTTTGACTATGACAACCCTTTACCCGCACCTGGAACAAAAATCAAACATGAGGCATTATGAGCCAATCATTAGTTCTCAGACTGCTTTTACCCTTATCAAAAAAGTCCTGAGTACTTAAAAGAGAGAACCTCAAGTGTGAAAATGACCTTAGATTACATAGTATCTTATTAATGCTGTTTGACTTTCTTCAATGGTTTACAACATATAATTTTAGAATTGCAGCACAAAGAAACCAGGTCGGGGAGGGGGGGGGGATACGGAACCTTTCACCAGGGAAATAACAATTGAGCATCCAGTAGGGAAAACCCCGTGCTGGAAAATAGGGAGGAAAAAGATCTCTGGGCTCAACATTTTATGTGCTCTCCTCCAGGCTTTGTGCTACACATTCTAAGTCAATGTTGCTGTGGTTACAGACTTCTGCCAGCTATGAGAGTGATGAGGAGTGGATCAGGATGGTTTTAGAGAAGGAACAAACTGAAATTGACTTGAAAAAGGGACAATGACTGAAATAAATGTAGATAAAATGTGAAGTGTAATAAAGGCTTGGGACATGGATTTACATGAACATATGTAAGCATAGTCGCAATATAAAAAAAAACAAATATTTTGTCTTGTTCAATTATGCAGGGGATTTGAAATATTATTGATGTAAAATTTAGGTCAATTTCCAAGAAACTACCAAACTACTGAATAACCTTTCAGTAATGATGTGTTGTAGCCACAGCTCTATGAGAGCTGTATGCTGTCATGGGCAAAGAATGGCTACCACGGTTGATTGTTGTTGCGTCCGGTTTCATCAGACTCTGAGCTCTTATTGCCAAGGAGCTGTTTAGAGCTCTTTCACTGGCGCGAGGGTGCCTATGGATTGCAATTTGGCCGGGTAAAGTAACTCCCAATGCCTGAGTTAATCTATTTATACACCAAATGATTGATCACGCCATGCAGTCACCAGTGCTGCCACTTGTGCTCTGCCATTAGCAACATGACAAAAGAAATCAAATGATCAGCCATACAGTGAAACCCAAATGACTTGCTTAAAAATGCATAAATAATTAGTCATATAACTACAACTTTAATTGCATTAACAGTGACTGCCATTTTGCATTTGAAATGTTTATGATGTTTGAAGGTTGTCTCAATAGGATTCCAGCAGGAAGAGAGATGACATGTTTATGAGTGTTAGCTGAAACAAGACCTGAGACCAAATGTAACCTGCTCACAATAGAATTACCCCATTAAGCCATGCTGACCTTTTTAAATAGGTGGCAAGATTTGTCTCATATGTTAGCAGGAGCATGAAGAACAGTGTTTATTCAGCAGGGGCAGACTCTTGAGAATGGGCCTTGTGTTATTTGACTGGGGATTTCTTTGACCAGGCAACATAGTCACATGGGTTCGCCATTCCTTTGAGGCCCCAGTGGGATGTGAAAGAGCTGAAAGTGGCCGTACCCCTGGAGTAAAATAGTTTTATGTATGTCCCAAAAGGTCATAACAACAGCACTCAAGGGGACCTAATTGTACAGCACTGACACAGCAATATTTACAGAGAAGTTTTGACTTTATTGCATGTGCCTTTTCTTTTTGCTTGATGAATAATGTATAGAATGCTGGTAAAAAGCAGCTCAGACATGTTCACTCAGCCGTGAAGAGGAGAATGAGTGATGATCGCTCAAGTTCATGAGTGATGAACTTGTTTGTTGGTCAGAAGAGAACTTATTCGCCTGACTCAGCCAGGCTTCTGGCAATGTTTTTTTTCCATTTGTGTCACCGATGGAGTTTTGGTTCCTTGCCCCTGCCGCCTGTCGCCTATGGTTTGATCAGCTGGGGGCACTTAATTACCTGCGATATTGTACACAAATTTAACACAATTTATTTTCTGTGTATTATTTATAAATTACCTTGTACAGCTGCTTTGACTCAATCTGTGAGTTAAAAGTGCTATATAAATAAAGGTGACTCGACATGATCAGTTGAGGTGAGATGTACTGATATTATGATCCTTAAACAAAATTAATTACAATTCATTTTTAAGGAGTAAATCCTGACATGCATAGGAGGTGAGACAAGAAGTGAAGCCCCGTGCTATTTTTTTCAACAACAGGTTTTTGTTGTTTTACTTGTACAATAACACATTCTCTTTAGTTTACAGATGCACTATTGCAGAGCATCTGTGCAACAAGTTTGTCTGAATATTACACAAGTCTCTTTTATCTGTGTGCAGTGACCAGCATACAAGTATACGTTGTTGCTATAGAAACAATAATGTACTGGAAAAAGGGCATTAATCGAAACCTTGCAGCTGGAAATCAATCAAGCAACAGGGATGTGGAACAAAATAAAATCATGTAAATAGCCCAAAGACAGTATAAATACTATTTACTCTTTTTCATCAATTCATCTAGAGGCATACATTTACAGCATATGGTAGATGCCCTTTCCAAAAGCAGATTAGATGCCCTTTCCTAAAGCACATCATATTAATACTTAAAAAAGAAAATTCACATTTTGTTACCTAATGATTGTATCCAGGCTGAACAAACACCATACAGAACACAAGCACAAAAAAGATGATGATGATGATGATGATGATCAGGGAAAGTCTCTATCAGTAAATACATAATTATTCTGACATCTTGATATGATCAAGTGTTGTGTGAAAAGAAGCCGAGGACAAAAAAAGAGTTATAGAGGTGATGTTAGCCTTTTTTTTCTCAGGACTTTTCTCTTGTCATAATTCCAAGTAAACTTTATCTCCATCGCTCATACAAAACAATTAGATCATAATTAAACTGTATGTTTAACACTAGGTTATCACTACTTGGGGACATTTGGCCATTAAAAAAATGTGTGTGCTTTTTTTGAACATCTCATTTCACATTTAATCCCCATTTAAATATATTAAATATATGTTATTATATAATAATCCCCAATCTATTGGGAGGAGGATTTTCCAGTGTGATTGTAGAGATTTGTGCTCATTCAACAGTAAAGGTGTCAGTGAACTAATTCTACTACATAGGAAGACATTGTGTACATTTGTTTCCTCTGACTTTGTGGTAACAGTCTGGGGAAGAACCACATATGGTCTGAAAAGTCAGGTGTCAATACTTTTGACCAGGTACATAGTCTATATACATAGTCGAAGTATCTATGACTATGAATTAAGATTTTACAGTCTGGTTAAATGGCATTATAATGCATTATTATAAGAGTTGCACTAATAAGAGATTAAAGTATGTGTTGGAAAAAAAGAATAATGGACCAAGCAGGTGTGAATTCTAACTAAGCCATTTCCTGTTTGTGGTTTTCACTGTGGCTGCTTGTTGCCAAAAAAAAAGGGGGGGGGGGGGGGATAACTGATAATCATATTCCCATGTGTGCCAATTTAATCTTCTCAAGCAGTGAAAGCTTAACAATCAGCTTTAGGAAAACACAATGACATAATTAATTATTATTATTCCACTGAACTTAATTACAGCAGTACAGTATGTTACCAAAAAACAAGACATTGTTCTGTAATGTTTAAAAAAATGGATAATATAGAGAGCAGGAGGTCAGGATATGATATTGTATCAAATTAATGGCAAGCAAGGAAAGTAGGTGTTTTCCTTCATTCTTTTTTTTCCCTTTTTTGCTACATTGTTGTTGTTTGGGAAGCATATTAAGTTCATTAGATGGGTAAAGGCCAGGGGCAGACAGAGGCACGGCTGGGGTAGGGAATTTCTGGATTGTTTACCATTGAATTAATGGGAAAAAATTGTACCACAATGTTGACTATATACTGTACATATTCCAAGTGTGACATAACATAATATGTAGAAGATATATTATATGGATAAAACTATGTGGAGTTTGGAACACAATACCAATAAGATGACCATTCATAAAAATTAAGTTTTATGGCTTTACGGTTAGCAAACATTGGATTGTAGGAACTTCACTGTCTGTAACAAAGCACTGCTTTCAAACACCTTAGAAATGAACTGGGACATTCCAGTTCCTTCCAGCCTTCCTTGTTTAACATGCCATTCCTTTAAGATAAAATGTTTCTTTTTAAATGTTAATACAATACAATCAATTTGTAGCATAGTAGTAGTTAAAGTAGTAGTCAAAGTATCTTTGACCTCTAACTGGAGTACAATTACAAACGTATTTGCATTCAAACATACGCTGGAATATACATATCCAAAGTACTAGAATAGAATAGCCTTTATTTGTTACGTATACATTACACAGTGAAATTCTTTCTTCGCATATCTCAGCTTGTTTGGAAGCTGGGGTCAGAGTGCAGGGTCAGCAATCTTACGGTGGCCCTTGAGCACAGGGGGTTAAGGGCCTTACTCAAGGACCCAAAAGTGGCAGCTTGGTGATTCCTGGAGTTCAAACCCTGACCTTCCGATCAGTAGTCCAGCACATTAAACCACTGAGCTACAACTATGATTTATTAAGGATGGAGTGTCCCTTTATATTTGGAAGACTCTAATGTTACTCTTTGCACCACAATCTATTAGAAAGATATTTTATCAAACACTGCTTGATATCAATTAAAATGATCAGGAGCTCAAAACAAAATGAGAAATAAGACCACAGGTGTTGGGCAAGTAGGAGTCTTGAGTTTCTTCCATCATTCAAAACAACAGATTTCACAAAATGTGGTTGAGTAAAAAGTATTTACAATATTTGACTATGGAATGTAGTGAAGTTAAAGTAAAAGTCTCCCCAAATGGAAATATTTCAGTAAAGTGCAAATTATGCAAAAAAAAAAAGCCACTTACATACATTAATTTACTTCATTACTGTCTACTACTGCTTATAATTATATTAGTATTAGCACATTTTATTGTGCATAAATGCTTTGCTTTTTGATTTTGATGTTCCGGATTCATGCCACAATGTTTGTATGGAGCACCAACAATGTTTCACACCCCCACACAAAATAAAATTCTGCTCATGACTTTCTCCTCTTGTGGTGTCCAGTTGTGGTGTCCAGGAACATTTTTGTGTCCAGTTTGTACATTAAATATTAACTGCTTTTGAAATAATACACAACAGCAAATCTGTTATATCTGTTATGCTTCAAAAGTCATTATACATGTTGACCTAATATGACACAGTCATTAGTCACTTGCCATTAACACATTCTACCCATTTAATATATTGCATGTAGGTCACATATTGCACTTCCATGATTGAACTCTTGAGGTTATCAATCTTTTTTTTCAGCTCCACCTAAGGAATTTGATCCAATAAGGCCATTCCTTCATTATATTATATTTCCCTTGTATTTATGAGATGTATTCTAGAGCTAGGTTAGGCCTATCAGTCAATTTTAATCCAATTTTACAGGCATGATTACAGCCATCACATAACAACCAGAGCAGAGAAGGGATTAGGTTAAGTCCTCTCATTTTCATTCCCTTGAGCTTGGGAATTCCCTAGGTGGACTGAGAGCCTGTAAATGATGGAGATAACATTCAATAGGGGGCTTGCGCTTAATACATTTTTAAGGGAATATTTCATGTTGCCTAATAATATTTGGCTGCAAATACATACTTAATAATCTGTGCATTATCACACATATATATATATATCACACACACACACACACACACACACATATATATATACAATGTGATTTCCGGATTTTTATTTTTAGATTCTGTCTATCACAGTGGAAATGCACCTATGCTGAAAATTCTGGACCCCTCCATGATTTCTTAGTAGGAGAACTTGCAAAGTGATCAAATACAGAGTGATCAAATACTTATTGACCTCTCTGTATATACACCTATATGTATATACAGAGATTGGTTAGGTGGATTACAGGTGGATTAATATATCACACAGTTTGAGTTTAACAAACATTTACATTTTCAAGTTCGTATTTTGAGCAATGTTCCGCAAAAGTGTTAAAAATAGTTGATGTGAGTCAAAGCACATCCTGAGAGAATAAATGAAATTACTCCTCATCTTTAGTGTCATTACACCTGAGTCACAAGGTCTGAAACAAATTCTGATCTGTTGTCGATTGAGAAGCACACATCACTGATACCTGACAGATACTGATATTTCTCTAGCGCCAACACTGTGCTGAGACAAAAGTGTTTTACTACAGAACACATCTCTCAGATGGATTTCCGTGGCAAAAATGTTTAGTTGAAATCTCCGGAATCATTGATTTTCCAGTGTAAATTCATTTCTGTAGCTCATTAAAACAACAGAATACACAGCTTATGATTAACTTATTGACTGTTCTAGTTTGTCTCTGGAATTGACACTGTCTATTAGATGCAATATTTGCATCAATTCTATCCTGAGTACTTTAATGAGCAAGAGTATGGGCTGTCAGGCAAAAAAAGGCATCAAGTATGAAATAAAGCATGACAAGGCATCTTACTATAGGAAGATGATCAATAAAAAAGTATTGTCATCTCTAAAATGTGATAATTTGGTGTAACCACATGATTTATTCAGGTTCTATAGCAGTTACCACTGATTATACTTTCTCTTAATTATACTCATATTAACATTGCACTTTCTAACCATTTATAGTTACATTTAATGTTGTGGAACATGAGTTCTTTCCTGGTATTAAAAATTAAAATTACATGTCACTTGTCATTTTACTGAGCACAGTGAAAATCTTACTTGTATAAAGAATTGACAAACATTTAGTTCAGGGAGCTTCATTATATCACTGATTAAATATTTACACACCTGTTTGCTTAGACTGTGGTGGAGCTTCCACCATACCAGCTGTTGCTATAGAAACAATAATATATCAGGATGAGCACATGAATATTAACTTGAATTGGAGCCCGTATTACTCTCAAAGGTGTGCTGTTATTTAGAAAATCAGTCAATTTCTCCTTATCAATCAGATTCTATATTATTCAACAATGCACCAGTGCTGCTGGAGTAACATGACTTTTAGGTGAGAAGAACTAAACAAGCTTTGTGTACACATGAACATAAGAAGTGTGTGCTTTTCAAACATTCCACTCTACATTTA
This sequence comes from Kryptopterus vitreolus, assembly GCA_030449085.1. Lineage (NCBI taxonomy): Eukaryota > Metazoa > Chordata > Actinopteri > Siluriformes > Siluridae > Kryptopterus > Kryptopterus vitreolus. The sequence continues at coordinate 13,260,371 of JACRUU010000017.1, read as the reverse complement.
GTTCCCATTTGCAGTTATTATAACTTCCATTCTTCTGTAAAGGTGTTCCACTAGGATTGTGAAGTGTGCTTATGGTGTTAGTAAGGTCAGGTACTGGAGTAGTCAGCTTTCTAATTCATCCCAAAGGTGTTCAGTGGGTTTAAGGCCATTACTCTATAGAAGGAATCTCAACATCTTCTAATCCATCCCATTTAAACCACATCTTCATGTGCATTTTCATGATGGAACGGGTTTTGGTCTCCTAGTTTAAGTGAATTATGTACATTTAATGCTACTGCATTCAAAGACTACCTGCACAATTCTGTAACTTCAACTTGATGCCTTCATCACTGCATCAGCCACAACACATGGCTGAAAATGGTCAGGCATTCATGTACTTTTGTTTATACTGTATAGTGTATGTCACTGTTGCCAATGAAAAATCAGCCTACTATGATGTCAGTCTTCCACAGATAAAAAAAAGAATGTGTAGAATATTTTTTTTCCCTAAATAAAATAGCACTCAAAAAACAAAAAATTACAATTTGTACTTAAATGTTAGCTACAATTCTACTGAGCTGGTTACATCACAAACAAGTAAAATAACAAATAAATAAAATACAGTACTGTAATTGTATCTCTAATTGCATGAAATTACTAATACAAATTCATTCATTCATTCATTCATCTTCTACCGCTTTATCCAATCTTCCCTCGGGTCACGGGGAGCCTGTGCCTATCTCAGGCGTCTATGGGCATTAAGGCAGAAAAAACCTTGGATGGAATGCCAACCCATCGCAGGACCCAAACACAAATACACACATTCATACACTAGGGACAATTTTCCAAGGTACCAATCAACCTACCGTGCATGTTTTTGGACCGGGAGGAAACCGGAGAAACCGGAGCAAAACCCCCTGAGGCACGGGGAGAACATGCAAACTCCACACACACATGGCTGAGACGGGAATCGAACCTGGACCCTGGCGTGTGAGGCGAACGTGCTAACCACTAAACCACCGTGCCCCCACTAATACAGATTAATGTATTATATTTTAATTTAATAGTAATATATTTTATAATTGCTTATAATTTATTATTTTGCTAAACCGCAAAAAAGCAAATACAAATAAACATACATATCACAGAATTGTAAATGTGTAGATATTTTTTTTTTGTTTGTTTTTATGAAACAACCAATTGTTGTGAAAGATTTAATGTTCAGTTTATTAAATAAACACACAAGATACATATGCACTTAGTCAAGCAATAACGCACTGGGCATGGCTGTTCTCATCTTAATCTCATAAAAGCACAAATCCTGAACACAAATACATCAAACATTCTACTACCATAATACCTATCTAACTTTATACAATGCACTATGCTGTTTTATATATATCTATATATATATATATATATATATATTATATATATATATGTACTATATGTATATATATATATATATATGTATATATATATATATTATTATATATATATATTATATATATATATATATATATATATATATATATATATATATAGATTTTTTTTTTTTTTTTAATAAGTCTATTGTCAAAACAGCAGAACACTTGGTTCATTGGAGCTTAGATATTGGATTCACTGATATGTTGATTGATACCTGCGTAATTGCTTCCCAATAGTGAACAAATGCATTAAATTGGAGGCCTCCTCTGCTTTCATCTGGGTGCTACTGGAAAACTATATATATATAAAAAATCGATTAAGGCTGTCAAAATTAACGAATTAATGTTTTAATAATACATTAACATGAATCAATATATATATATATATATATATATATATATATATATATATATATATATATATATATATATATATCTATATATATATATATATATATATATATATATATATATATATCTATATATATATATATATATATACAATGGTGCGTGAGTTGAAATCAAGCACCCAATAAATTTAAACCGTGCGAGTGGGAACATCTTTGAAAATCCTCTTTGGTGTACTGATGAATTACATAATTTAAAACTATTATTTTTTAAATATATTTTTTTTAATGTTCTGCATTCATGCCCTATGTTGAGTGAACTAATAATAAACATACGTTTGCACAAAGCATCTATATTTGTCCATTATAGAGAGATTAAAAGAGATTATTTGTGATTATTTGCGATGATGCGATTAATAACGATGAAACATTTTTTTTGTTTTATTTATTTGTTTGTTTTGTTTTAATCTGTGAGTTTTTTCTGTGAGTCTCATTACATTTGCATTGATTTTATTGTTTTTTTTTACTACTGTGAATGGGATTTCTTAAAGAACCCCTCAGGTGTATAATGTTGTAGAGTAGAAGGCAAGGTTTATTGGCATCTCTGAATATTGTATAAAACCAATCCTAGACACAACAGCATACAAAGAAATCCAACACAATTCTATTCTTCATCTCATTCCCACGGGTAGCATTAAAAAAAGGCTTTCTCTGGCCACAATAAAATCCCTTTGGCTGCAGATATGCTCAGACAAATCAGTGACTTGACTGCGGTTGCTAGATGACCCCAATCCACCTGATCTGGGTATTTACAACCACTGAGGGCCCTGAAAGACGGGGGAGGAAGTCCATAAATAATGGCTTGAAAGTTAGTAAGGCTGCCTTTAAGCAGGCAGCTATAAACCCCTTCAAGTGGAAGGTCAGCAGGGTTTGCTTGTTACAATCTTGTTCTCATTCCAGTCATTTTGTCCCCCTGTCCCATTTGAGCATGTTTATGAAGCCATTTTTGTCAGCAATAAAATGTAATTTGAGGTTAAAATGACTGCTATTTAAAACTATGCACTCAGACACTTGGTGTATGCACACGCTAGGGAGGGAATGAGTCCATTATCCAGAAAGAACAGGTAATACATTATAAACAGTTACAAATAAAGAGTTACAATTGGAAGTGCTTATGTTCTAGTTGTTTTGGGTGGGTTTTTTTTTCTATTCCATCAAAAGTCCTGGAAACAATAGTTCACTGAAAAGCAAAAGTTTCTTTTAAAACTAGCTTGCAAGCCAGGCAGATGGTCATGTGCTGAATATTGTTATGGGCTGTAAATTGAAGTTGCATTGGGGAATGAAAAATAACTTCTTTTCGGAGAAAGCCCTGCAATATTTCTTTGTGTTTTCAGAGACATGAAAACATCCATTCCAGACAGACAAAAAAAAACACAGATCACTGCCAGGACAGATGCAAATATGCATATGTTTATGGGTATTTGTTTTCTTTAATAAGGATTGTATTATTAAAAATCAATATGAATAGAAGATATTCATAGTTCCCCCTCCTACATCCTCAGAAGAACTCTGCTTGCACAGCAGATAGAGGACTTTTGTCTGAAGCATCTTGCATTTCTAGAAACTTTGTGTACTTTTCTTTACTTTCGCCACACACCTGTATCTTTCGGAGACATTTATTTCTAAAGAAAATATATTACAATAAAATCCTAGTACTATCTCAAAATAGCACTTCCTCCAGCTAGAGTTTCCAGCATAAGAACTCACCAGTGATTCCTCTAGAAGAACGTGGAGCTGTGAGTGTCCATTGGCATGTGCTATCACCAGAGGTGTGTGTCCAAAACAGTTGGTGCTTCTCATGGCTTGCTGAGCTCCAGGGCACTGCAGCAGAACGCTGGCCAGATCTGTCAGCCCGTACTTTGCCGCAAAGTGCAGGAGAGTCGGGATGTCCTCGGAGTGGCATTCTGCAGAGGATAATGCTGCTTTTAATGCTCTTACACTGTGTAATGTGTGCTTAATGATATTGATGATGCATCCTCACTATAGACTGATAATGAAGTCTATAAGACTTAAAAGCACCTTAAAAGTCCATAAAAGCACAGCATATCCATAAGTCTAAAAGCCATAGAGATCTAAATTGTGAGCAGATTTGAAGGCCGATGGGAACCAACATTTGAAGTACAGTATGAAAAAGTTAGCGTCTGACTTAAAAATAAAACACAACAATAGACTCATGGCTTTTGAGGCTATATGGAGGGTTACTTTACACCCTGCCTTTAGCTGCTGAATCCTGAGTGCTAACTCGTTGTGTAGGTGTTTAAAAGGTGCATTATTTATCAGTCGCCTTTTGTGGTCAGTCACATTCGGATTTTAAAGAGTTTTTACTTTATTGTATAAAAGACTATTCAGATTAATGTTTTGCCGGCATTGCGTCAGAAACGGCGCTATTTTGCAAGTAACGTTTTGAACTGTCTTTTTGAAAATTCACTTCACGTAGTCTGTGGTCTGCTTGTAACATAAGTAATGACCAGCACTGCCTGTAGAAGACAGCTCAGAGGCAGGTATCGACAATCATTTGTTGGTCACAGGATCAATACCTGACTACTGACGAACTGATTACGCCATCAATCAGGGCTTCAGAAACGCTCAGGGTTATTTAGGTTTCTGCACTAAAACACTGGCTGATGATCTGGTGTAGGCATTCATAAAGCACCACAGCAAAGATTTCAGTAGGGCACAACTGTAATAAACACATGACATTAAATAAAATGAAGGCTGAAAGGATAGAGATTATATGCAATTATTCTACAAGATATGGATGTATTGATGTATAAGATATTGTGTATCGATGACCCACATGTATACAACGTTCTTAGTTAGTTACCAGAGAACTGCATCCAGGGAAAAGCATTCATTTGTTATGACACATACATAATTACCACATATATAATATATAAAAGACATACATTACAGTACAGTGAAAAACTGATACAGGAACCTCTGAATAAAGAGGGTTAAGAGCCAGTCTCAAAAAGATAACAGTGACAAATTTGGCATGGCAATGGCCTGGAAAAAAAACCTTCTGATTGGAATTCAAAGCCTTAAAGCTAGAGGTACAAGAAACACAAATGTCATGCATATATCAAACTAAGAACCAAAAATGGAAATCTTTTACAAAGAATACAAATGAGTGTGAACATATTAGATATTATGTTAGATATTAAGATATTAATCTCTCTTCTGCCCTGGACAATTTTTTTTTGAGAACTTATTGTTCTTGAAAATGAGTAAAAAAATGTTTACCCTTCCAGTGACTGTCTTGTCCAATGCTTCTTTAATGACCATGGGTCAGCGTGATTCCTGCCCAACCAGGACTTTATTAGTGCTTCATGTGGTTCCAATTATTGATCACTAGCAGCAATTATAAGAGTTTGGATGTTTCCAATATTCTGAAATGTGATTGCTTGTATAAGTCAAATAAGTCAATAATTGTTTCAAATCATTAGTCATTCCAAATAGGTAATTTTAACAAGTTTAAAATACAGGGATCTGTGAATGAAGTCTTTATTATTTTATGCTGAACAGCAGAAAAATACAGTATATGCACCACAAAGCAGATGGCTTAAAGAAGATGTTTTTGTGACTAGTATCCCCTTAAATGAAGAAGAAGCATGAGTGTTGAGAGTGAGCTTACACTATGATGCTTAGTAAATGTCACCCTGGAGACTAAGCAATGTTTTTATTTAAATCCTTAAGCAATAATGGACAGTTAAAAATATATTGACATATTACCAACATATTATCTTACACACCATTCCAATATCATTTAACATATCCTTTTCATTTGTAACGGTGACCCAAATACACAGTAAATATCATATTCTGTGCTACCTCGTGAGATTTTAGTCCTGAGAAAGAGCTTAGAGAGCTGTGCCTTACATACACCAGTGACCCAAAGACGAAGGTCAAATAAAATGACATGCTTTCCCTAAGTAGACTGTTATTGCTTTCAGACACCCTGTTGGGAAAGTGGTGCAAACTCTAAATATTCATTGAGCAGGTTAATATGAGAATGTGTGTGTGACTGTGGAAGAGAAAGAGTTCAGTGAACGAGAAAGGAATTCAAAGCAAGTGGTACAGATGGGGAATGAGCAATCAGACTGGAAATAAATGGAAAGAAAATTTGCAGAAAGGAGGAGTGAGTGATCCGAGGTTAGGTGGGGTCATCCAACACTCTCGCCCCTTTCCCTGAAAATAGATTTCAGCACAGGTGTATGAATGACCAAGGAGCAATCACAAGTCATTTGGGCCCCTCTGACACCAGACACACCAGCAATGATTTGTTCTCAGCAAGCCGAGAACGGCCTGTCAAGTGATTCTCAAGTTACAGTGCTTATGAACTTTCATGTGCTGTCTTTAAGGCAGACATAAGATAAAAGAGCAAAAAAAATGAGCTAGACAATGTTAGTATTCTGCAAACAGTGCACGGTGATATGCTCTGTAAAAATCATTTTCCTTTAAGTATTGATGATCTGTGAAATTGAATGATTGCCCGTTAGATGCTTTTCAGGTTCTATTTTTAATTATACTTGCAAGCCCTTGATTGCATTTACTTTGAATCAACAACCAGCATATATACTCTAGGTTGACTCTTAACCTGATAATATGTAGAAAAATAAGCATAAGAACTCATTGTTGTTAGTATTACTGTTTTCTTTAGCGGCCTCGTACACACCTGATCAGATCTATGTTTGGGAGTTGAATGGACCTTTCTGAGCTCATCTATAAATCAATAATTAACAGAATGAGAAATAAGGAACTATATATGCAGGTCAAGGCTCCATGTGAACTGCATTTAAGTAAAAAAAACTGGTTCTGCGTTGTGATGAATTGAGTTATTCAGAGCAAGAGAATTATTTACCTCCACTCAGAATCTGATCACTCTGCAGTCCATGGAAACCTCCGCTAGGCATCTTTTTCAACAAGCATGCTGCGAGAATGTGATCTATCTTCTCTGAGGAGGATGTCTGAAAAGCCTGAATTGAATAGAACACTTTGAAGACATGTAAAAGGAAAGCTAAATTAATTATACCTTTATGTAGAATACTCGTTGCAAATTGTTTTAAGAGAATCTGATGCTATACAATTTCCCATTTGTTTTAATAGGATAAATATAGAAAAAACAACAAATGGCATGGTTTCACTATGTAATGATAATAATATGAAAACAATTCAAATGCCATATAATCAGTGAAAATGTACACAATTGTTTTTATAACCTGCATTAGCCTGGATATTAATAATCAAAATAATTAACTATTTGGAATGAAAGTTCAGGGTTTGTGTGTGTGTGTGTGTCATGTATATTTTTCTCTAATCACCAGTGTATGCTTAATCGAGCCTTTAATGTGTTTCAAGCTATATGCGTACCTGACACATGAAGTTCATCGGATCTGCAGCCTGCTTGAGTAGGCGTGAAATCTCTCCCATAGTGTTGTAGTAGTGTAGGTGTGTACTGCCCTTCATGACACCTCCGCAGTAGAGTGTTACAGTCACGGGTCCAGCAGGAAATTCTGTAACATGCAATTAGCATCATCCTGACCAAAACAAATCTTCAACAACAAACCTGCATCATTAAAATTTCTATTCTTATATCAGTGAAAACAAATACATTTTTTTAACAATCACTCTAAGCAATTTAACTAACAATAACCTGATGTGATGGCTGTTATATGAATATTACAGGGTTAGCCTAAGTTTAGCCATTTATATATTCATTCATTCATTCATCTTCTACCGCTATATCTGATCTTTCCTCGGGTCACGGGGAGCCTGTGATTATATCAGGCGTCTATGGGCATTAAGGCAGGATACACCCTGGATGGAATGCCAACCCATCACAGGACACACACACTCACACACACTCACATTCACATTCACACACTAGGGACAATTTTCCAAGGTGCCAATCAACCTACCGTGCATGTTTTTGGACCGGGAGGAAACCGGAGAACCAGGAGAAAAAAAACAGATTCAAAGGGAGAATATCCACACACACATGACAGATGGGAATTGAACCTGGGCTCTGGCGGTGTGAGGTGAACGTGCTAACCACTAAGCCACAGTGCCCCACCCCCAGTTATTTATATATATATATATATATATATATATATATATATATATATATATATATATATATATATATATATATGGAATATTATAGATACTAATATTATAGATACTAATATCTATATTTATTTATGTGTATATAGATAGATAGATATAGATAGATAGATAGATAGATAGATAGATAGATAGATAGATAGATATACACACAATTGTATTGGATGTTTATTTGATGTGGTAAAGTTTTATTCTTGCTTCACTTTTTCACATTACACATTTTTTTCTGAGGAGGAGGCCCAGCCTAGCTTGTTCAAATAACACAATTCTTCTCTGTGCAAATTGAGCTTTAGTTTAAACTGGTTGGAGTGTCGTATCTTGAGTGAGCTCTGACCTCAGGTCTATTGATCACTTTTGGGAATTAATTAGAACACTGAGTGCACCACAGGCCTCCTCACCCTACATCAGTACCTGACCTTATTAGCACCCTTGTGGCTGAAGGAGAGAAAATCTTCACAAGCACATACCACAATCTAACAGAACATCTTTCAGAAGGACGGATAGTTAGGAAAAGATCAATCAGTTTGAAATGAAATGTTCAAAAACACATACAAATCATATGTTCAGGTGTACAGATCTACAACCCAAACAGACCTACAGCCTGCAAGAGAAAACATGGAAATGTTACGGATAAATCTTTACCTGCAGCAGTCACACTGAAAGTGCTGTCATTCCATTTCACTGGTTTAATTCTCACTTTCTGCATGCTCCCACTGAACTCCACCTCCAAGTCTTTACTGGACATGGCCTGCTGCAGTAGAAGAAACACCTCTCCAGGACTCTGTAAAGATATAGAGAGAAATATAAAATACATTGGGACACAATGTAATAAGACAAACTCACGCTGAAAACATTTCATTTTTCAACAAAGTGTGAAATTCCTTTTATACATATAAGATTTGATCATTATTATGCCACTGAATGCCTCAAAATTGAATAGTTTTTTGTTTTTTTTTAGATTTTTAAGAATGTAGCACTGTAACCAGTAGATCAGTGGTGTCCAAACTTTTGGTAAAGAGGGCCAGATTTGGTGAGGTGAAACTATGTTGGGGCCGGACATTCAGTCTAACATTCCTTTAACATTAATTAAATGCAAATTAACAAATTAATTATTTTTTTTATTGCAAATGGCAGACTTTTAATTTCTTCACTCATAAAACAAATAAATCTAAATACGTTTTTACTAAAATGATTTTGTCTTTCATATTTTACGGCCGTATAAACTTAAGAAAACGTTCAGGAAGTTTAAACATATCTAGGTTGATTTGAAACATTATATATTATTCACTATTAAATAAGAACTGTAAATCTCTAAATCCAAATCCTGTCAACAGGAAAACAAACACAAACATTGATCTTACTCTGAAGTACAAAACAAGGGCAGATAAAAAGGATAAAATGTTATTTTATTTTGCCTTAATTGATGAATACAGTGGAATTTTATAGCTTTACATCCTTCTTCTCTGAGCTTTACTCGAGAATGCAGCTACAGGTCTTCTGGTCAAATTTAATTTAGCTTTTTTTTTGTATTCTTGTATTTTATACTGTTGGTCAACAGTGCTGGCGGGCCGCATATTATGGATTTTATGACAGAGCCTGCGGGCCGGGTGAAATTTGTACAAGGGCCGCATTTGGCCCCTGGGCGGGACTTTGGACATGCCTGCAGTAGATGATCTGATTTAATTATATTTAATGAGACCTATGCCATAAATGAAACTCTTCTGCCCTTTTCCAAAGAGTTGTGGAACTTTCCCACTAAATATTACAACCACTTTATATCAAGCCTTATCACACCAAAAGACATCATATCAGTACTCTTTACATGTCTATATTATTAGTCTTTCTTTCTTAGTATTTATTACTTAGTTGTTATTAGTTGAGTATGTTGATCGCCTGCTGTACAAGTACACATGTATTAGCCATCACTGTAGGAATGATTAATGAAATATAAGAAAGTGATTTGTCACACAGCCAGCACTTCTGTCACTGCTGCTGTTATGGAAAATTAATCAACACCTTTGGAGAATTCAGCAGCTTGGTACATGTTATAACAAGACCGGGTATGTCGGTCTGGAAAGAAATTCCTGGAGACCTGGAGTGCTGTTAGGTGAAAAGCACATCAAATGTGACATTTGAAAAAAAGCAAAATGCAGAGGACAAACTGTTCTAGTGTGAAACGTATAAATTGTTATGCTTTATAGATTTTTTAACAGGCCATGGGGTTAGTTGTTACGAAACAGTTTGGTTGGAAGCTGTGGTGGAGAGTAAATGAGCAAATTCCTTAATGTACTTAAGCGGCTTTTTTGCATAACCTATCTGTACTTTGCTTAAGTATTTGCAGGTGTGGAGAATTTACTACATTTCAAAGTGAAATATCTTACTTTTTAAACAAAAATTAATTAATGAATGAAAAAACAACACACACACACACACACACACACACACACACACACACACACACACACACACACACATATATATATATATATATATATATACTACTACTAAAAAACAAAAACATAATTGAATCTTGATGCCTTTGGCTGCCATAAAGAAGTGCATATATCTTTAAAAGAAAAAAAGAATAAACAAACATGCTGTATATTTGCATATGCTGTGCAAGGTTACACTGTAAACACCTATTTGAAGTTGTGCTTTCTTAAAATAAATGAAGAACGGAGGTGATTATAACAAATGGGAGCTAAATGTAAAATGGGATATTCAAAAAGCACATACAAACCTTTGGTCACGTGTCCACAAACTTTTGTTTACATTGTGTATTTGATCTATTTTGCCTGTTAACATGCATGTGCTAACATTCAGTGCCCTATCCCTAACATCCCTTGAAGAAATTCTATCTAAATGTATTTAATAGGGTATTTAATAAATTTAGTATAAATAATAAATTTAATAAATAGTATTTAATAAAGTTAACACATTAGCACAAATCCACTTTAACAGCACAAATGTTTATTAATGCACGATTAGCGGAGCGCATATTACTATGTGAGTGATCTACTCCTTCACTATGTGTTGTGTTGAGGTGGTAGATGTTTTCTGGTTCTGAATCGTTTATTAAATTGACTGAGCATTTTGAAAGTTGGGAGTTCCCCAAAATACTTTTCTAATGGAAATGGAAGCAGGATACAATGAAAAACAATTTTCATTAAACTTTTATTCATTAAACACCTGACAAAGACAAGTAGCTCATCACTGTATGCAGGTGCTATAACGTCTTTCTTGCTTACGGAAAAAAGGGAGATTTTATTTTATTAAAAGGAGAGGTTTAATAAAATAAGTGTATTATTACACTTAAATTATTACACTAAAATTAGTGTATTTAAATGAAAATTAGGGTAAATTTATGGGACATTGATAATGTGTGATTAAAGTGCAATTAATCACACGCTAATGTACTGACAGCCCTAGTATTTAGTAATGCACTTTTCCAAAATAAAATGTAAGTAAATGCGGGTGCCCACCTCACAAGGAACACTACTGGGCAGGACTAGTAGAGAAGATTTGGTGAATGCAGGACCAGTAGAATACATTCTGTCCAGCTTTGGCCCCTGAGTTGTTCTCGGTTCCACTGTTGATGTCTGTCCACCTGAAATCAAATGAAATTAAATGTATTGATTTATTTTTTGATGGGTACAGATATTTGTTCCATTAAATAATAATTAATAATAATTTTTTTCTTTGGTCACAGTCCAGCCCAGTCTCATGGCATTTCCAGGTAGATCACAAAATGCCATGAGACTGTGTTGGCTATTGAATGCATCTGAAGAGATCAGTGGATCAGTATTTGCGTACTGAGTGATAAAAGCGTTTCTGACATGTAAGGAAGGCTCTTGAGTTTGCATATAATTTGCTACTGAACCAAAAACACGCATACACACATACACACACACACACACACACACACACTATAATCCACACCAGTGACTCAACATACTGGATCATTATATACCTTCTACTGACTGTTTATTAATAATATCATGCATAACTACATAATGTCATTTGAATCATCACATTCACCAATATTCCAGCAATAAAAATGTTAGCAGAAGTTGAAAAGTAAACAGGATAATAATTAGGGAAAAATATGCAAATCAGAAAAGGACATGATTTGCATTAGTTAAGTGAATAAAATTAGATTAGGTAAGAAACAAATGATCTCTTGCAGTCTACTTCTGTTATTTTTTTGATTATGTGAACGTTTGATACAGCGATTGTCGCCCTGCAGCACTGTTCCAAATATTCCAAAGAGCGAACCGGCTAAAGCGTTATTGTGAATAAATGTCAGGTTCGCCTTCAACAGAGCCGAGCTGTGTTCTCATAGAGACAGATTTTATGATAGTAAAATGTAGTTGTCTGTTCGTAACTGTTGAGTGACTGCACAGGATAATACCTAATCAACATGCTTCATTGTCCGCTATGCTTGAAGGTATATCTACTGCGATGCAAATGCGAACCCCTCACTTTGCTTTTCATGGACTGAATGTTTTTGCAAAACAGAAGCCCAAAAAAATAAATGATATCATCTGGTACAATCCGGCATGATCATGCACTATCACTGGGTTTCTTAATGTCTCATATTCTTTGTGTTTGTACGCTCTGTGCTTTTTCCTTCGAGTTTTCCAGGATGTTGAATCCATTTTTCATTTGTGTTATGATTCATGTTGTTGTTTGCAGTATTGTTGCAATGTTTCATCTGAGTCAGTCTTGGATCAGCAGCATTTTCTTCTGCCTGAACTTACTGCAATATAATTTTCTCATGTGTACAATGACAAAATAATCATTAAAAACATAAGAAAGCCCCTTTCTGCGTTTCATGTGTATTTTTTCCCCTCAGTTTAATTTTTGTACTTTGCTGACCCAGTATTATGAACATTACCTGAACATATACTGGTTGAGAGTGTGTAAGAGATGTGTGGTATGTGTGGGAGGGAATGAAAGCTAGTGAGACGGGAGAGTGATGTGTGTTGGCAGAGAAACGGTCGTGTGAAAGCATAAAAAAGCACGGAGAGAATAGAAATGTCAACGACACCCGTTATGTCCAAACTTTTCATGAGTGGTGGACCTGAAGCGCATGAAAACCGAAAGGGGAAAAACATCAAGTATTGCTGATATATTGCTGAAATACCTTTGTGATCCAATTCTATGAACAGCACAAGAAGCACAATTGTACACAAAATTCAACCTATTGAAGTAGGCATTTGACATAAACTTGAATTTTTTGTTTGCTAACACTAAATGCTACTGATCTGGCAACCCTGCCTTTTGTTTTTAATATCACCTTCTTAAGCAGTTTTAAATGTGACAGTCCCCCCTATGGTCCTGAGCTAATCCCTCGGAACATGAAATATTTTGGAATATTAATTTTGGAGGATTTAAATTGAGTATTATGTTTAAACTTGCAATTTAAATGACATTTGAAACATAAGGTCAACATAATATGTGTACATTTATTTAAAGAACATTTTACAAGTGGGACATTTTTTTGGAAAAAAAAAATTAAATATTAATCGCACCTTCCTCATTATGAACTGCACCTGCTTCTCATTTGCACACTCATTACCACTTGTGCATATATCATCCTTAGTGCATGCTTGTGCGTGTGGGTGTGGGTGTGTGTGTGTGTGTACGTGCGTGTGAGAGAGAGAGAGAGAGAGAGAGAGAGAGAGAGAGAGAGAGAGAGAGGCTGCTTCACTGTTACAATCATTACGACCTCATTTTTGCCTATAGTTCACTAAAATGAATATCTTCCTTTATTATTTATTATTATTTAATGAATAATGAACGCTGACTCAAATGTTCTCAGTCCTAAACAAGCTATCTTTTTTGTCTGGATTATATGGGAATTGGGCCATGTGCTATATTATTTAGTATAAATTAAGAACATCTAATATGCTATTATAAACACCGTGACTAAATGGTGATATTTGAAATAAAGTCGATTAATGTAACTACAGTAATTTCTACAGCATGTTTATATTAACTAAAGGAATAATATAATAATAATTATATTATATAATAGAATTTATATTATATAATAATATAATATAATATAATAAGTATCAGAAGATCATTTTAAACAGAAACCATAACCCTTACAAAGCAATGTTCCAAAAAATGCTAAATAAATTATTCCTTAAGGAAAATGGCACTATATTGCAGATTACACGTATTTTCAAAGCCGTGTATGTGGAGCACACGCTGCAGGTGCCCGTGCAACTTGTTACTATAGAAACTATAACATATCGGAACGAAGTCATTTGCCTTCCAGCTGGATATCGTGTCAGAGCTGCTGTTTCAAAACATGAGTCAATATCTTCAATCAGAATGGAACATTAATCTCCGCTGAGATATAATATGGTATTAAAATAGAAAAATGTAATTTAAATTAAGTTCAGAATCAAATTCAATTGGTCTTGCATGCACACCATACTTAGTATGATGTAGAGGGAAATAATAAAAAAAAAATTCAGAAACTTTAAATTAACCTGAATGTATATGTATACAAAGGTACAACAGCAAAAGGTACAAATGAGAAAATAATTACACATAAATCTCTGAGTGTATATGAATAATTATTAATAATGGATAAGTATTGACATATTGATGACTCATTGTAGGTAATCAATATCACTGATTGCAAAACTTGTCATGACAACACTGTCTGCAACTACAACGTCTATAACACAACATGGTGTACATACTGACTCTAAATCACATGAATAATGATCCCCATTAACTGTACAATCTCAATATTTAAGGATTCTCAGTTTGCTCCATGTGAAGTATACACTTTGTGTTATTGTACCAGTTGGTGCCAAGCTTTGTATAGTGGAATGTGTTCTCTGGTGTTTAGATCTAATTCTGGTTTCTCGTATTGCTCTTTTCCTTGCCCAGATCATGTTGTTTGCACATCCTGTTCTCTGACCTTGTTTTTCTCTCACATTCTGAATCGGAATGTAAGCTTTACCAATAAAATATTGTTTACCTGCATCTGCGTCCACATCTGCTGTCTGACACTGTCATATAGATCATTTCCATTATTAACCATTCATACATAATGTAACTCAATGTCATCAAAAAAAGCATCAAAAATGAACATTTTAACATCAAAGCAGACTTCTCTGTGGAATTATGATTTTTTAATGAGGTGATATTAGAAATGGGTTACAGTCTTGCAAGAGAATGTTGATCTAGTCCAGTATACAGACTGGACTTTGCATACAACATAGTGATACAGTAGATATAAGAAAAACCTGCATATTAAGTAATAGTTAAGAATCTACTGAAAGCTACTGAATTAATATTGAATTATAGCATTATTAATGACTATTCAGGTATGATTTAGAGGCTGTTTATGTACACAGACAACATTATTTCCTGAAACAAATATACGTATTGATATATGCTTATGGGTAGATGAGTAGACCTTATGGTACAATAGTGCTGTGAATATATTTCCTTTGGGGCAAAAGTGTGCATTTGACAGTGATGAAGAGTATTCATTAAATGTATGGGAAAGTATGTAAATACCATATTTACTGCATTTGAACATACATTTCTTCAAAGCTATTGTTTTTAAGTATTTTGCCTTCATAGAGTTTGTCTACAATGTATTAAAAAATGAAATTTTATATTATAATAAAAAGGTACATTAATGTGTAGTTTATATAAGTTTTTATCATTTGTGTGTTTAATCTCCCCTGCGCATAATCACCATGTCTACCAATCATTTCTGCCATTTTCAATGTGGATGATATATTGTTGAGTGATGTTAATTGGCTTGTCAGGGCTTCTTGTGGATAATGAAGATTCAAACATGTTAAAAATGGCTTTCTCTCTTCTCTCTCTCTCTCTCTCTCTCTCTCTCTCTATCCCCTCTCCCCACTCATACTTCTCTGTAATTACAGTCCTCAGGATCACCGATCACGCTGGCAGAATGTAAACTTGATTAAGTTCCTCTAGCACTGTTTAACCTGCTGTGCCAAGTTATTTAGCACAGCCAGACTTCTGCATTGGTGGCTGATGTTTCTTTCAGCTGGGAAAGAATGTAAATTACTGGGGGACATTAGAGTCATTCACATGCACTTTTTTATTAAATGTGACTTCCTCTCCTTGTTTGAGCCAGTCCTTTGTATGTATATCTGGTTATACATGTCATATATGTCCTATTTTATAGAAGCCATAAGGCTTTTCACCTTTTCATCTTCAAAATGCATCATTCTGTTATATTAACAAATCATTATTCCTTCTTTTTTGTCATCCATTTGACCATAGACTAGCATATAGATGATTATCAGGTTCTCAGTCATGCATTTCTCCTTCCTCTAATGTCCTCGCTGTGTGGGTGTGTGTGTGTGTGTGTGTGTGTGTGTGTGTGTGTGTGTGTGTTATGCTCACCTCCTCGAATTATATCAACCACAGCTGAGCGGTACTCCTGTGCATCTTGTTCACTAGAGATCTGAAGACATTCTTCACCCTTGAGAGGAACGAGTTCTAGCAGGGGTTCCAGGCTGTCGACACCACACAGCAGCACCACCACACACGCCTCAGGCCTCAGCACACGTGCTAAGAAAAATCGGTGCAGCTGGCACATGCCTTCCAGAATACCCCGTGACAGGATGAGCAGTTTACACTTGTAGCCGTTCAACTCCAAGAAGTTGTCTCGCCGACTGGACACCATAGCAATGTTGTAGCAACAGATTCCCATTGCCGGAACAGATCCGGCCAGGATTGAATGCATATATGAGGCCCACTGCTCTGCCTCCTGCTCAAAGATGATTAGCAACTCTTTACCTGCAGCAAATTCAGGAGTCCTCAGAATAAGCTCATTGGTGTTAGCCTATATGGAAAAATATATGCTCTATATGCTCCATATGGCACACTTACTCAAAAATGTACATTCTGAAAATTCCAGATTACATTTTCCTTTTCCGATTAGGTCTCACACTCAGTAAACAGGGTCCTTGACAAACCCTGTCTTTATGGCACTTGCTTTGTAGCAGTCACACTATATATACTTTTTTTTACAGTATATAACTATAATATTTACTATAGTATATGAATACATTTTGGGGTGTACATTATACACCCTCAGGACACCTTATACAGTATAATTAAAGTATGTAAGTATATTTTATAATATGGTTGTAATTGTGTTTATTATAATAATACATATTATGTGTTTTTACTCAAAATTTACAAAAATAAAAAACACCATCAGTGTTGTGTGAGTTAATATAAATTTATTGCCAAACTGGAAAAGTATATAATACTAGTTTGCCATTATACTTTTACATATTAGATTGAACTAGTAAATATATAACTTTACTATATTCCATATAACTTTACTATATTCCGATTCTAAGAGTAAAGCTGACTACATTTAAGATATTATTTAAAAATCCCTTAGTAAATATTAAAAGGTGAAGACTATGAGATAAGTGTGAGATAGAGACTAATAGATAGAGAGCCTCTCTAAAGTTTAGCAACATCATTCGCCATTATATCTTCCGGATTTCAGGATATGATTTGCAGTCAAAAAGTTTTATAATGCTGCATTATTTATGAAAATATATTTCCTTATCATTAATAATAGGTAGGCTCCATTAAGATTCACTATCAGCATAGCCTTCATACTTATCTCACATAATAACCCAATTAGCTTCTAATGAACCAACCTTGTGTCCTTGTTCATTTTAAATGACAGAATGTTTGGAAGATACATTTCTTTACTACAGTGCAAATGAAAATGGGTAACATTTTATACGAAATAAAAAGAATCTCACCTGTCTTGTTCATCTTTCCGCCGGGACGGATTCAAGTGGAAGTGTGATGTACAGACAGATATGTATGTTTGAACACACAGGTGCCTTTGTGTTGGTATCTGGTAACAGACTTTGAGTGTGTGCGTCACCATGATGTGTGAAGGCGTGTTACGACCACAATTTCCCTGTTTATAGCACACATACACACACATTCTATATATATATATATCTATCTATCTATCTATCTATATATCTATATATATATATATATATATATATATATATATATATATATATATATATTATATATATTTATATATGTATACACATATTATATTTATATACAAATAAATTGCTTAAAGCACAGTGCCCTGTGTGTCTGTGTGAGTGTTTGTGTGTGTGTGGGTTTATCACATTTGTGTGTAAAACCCGTTTGCTGATTGCATAAATATATTATTAATACACACTGTACACTCAGCTCCACATTGTCCTATCATCATGTGAAGTCCTGCCTTTCACATTAAATGTGTTTTGGTAATAGCAGCATGTCCTGTTATGTAAAAACTCAGACGTAACAGTATGTGATTGACTGTTGTTTCCAGACGGCACATTCTCTGAGCTGCACAGAAGGGTAATTGTTGGAGGCCTTTGATGAAGATGTGCATTGTAACCTTGAGATATATATATATATATATATATATATATATATATATATATATATATATATATATATATATATATATATATATATATATATATATATATATATATATATATATATATACATATACATACATACATACATACATACATACATAGGTATGTGATACTGGCTAGGCTACTTCAACATATAGAAAGCACCACTTAACCTTCAAAACAGCAGGCGTTTTAATTTTTAGAAACATCTGAGAGTACATTTGCCTTTCAAGAGTTTACCACATACTGTATAAAATATCTTTTCCTTTCAACCATTCAGGGTCATATTTCCCAGAGGCACTATTAGGCAAATAGTAATATTATCACCTTAACTGTGAAACTCATTGCTCACTGTGATGCTCGGTCTGCCATTCAGTAATGACCTTTCTGCTGCAATGCTTTTTCTATATCATCTTATTTGTAAGAAAAGAACAATTATGCAACTTTTAGTACATAGCTGCTCATAGTGTTTACAGGTTGCCATATGTTTCTTACCTCAATGGACATCTATTAGAACTTTCACTTAAACAAACCTTTGTTAGTTTGCAATAATTTTATATGGCTAAATTGGGAATAATTGTATTGACTTAATGCCCATAGACGCCTGAGATAGGCACAGACTCCCCGTGACCCGAGGGAAGATCGGATAAAGTGGTAGAAGATGAATGAATGAATGAATGAATGTATTGACTTGACAAACAAAAGATCAGTCCCACGCTTATCCAGGCATAGAATTTAATTTATCACTATATGTCATTCATGACTCCAAATGGAAAGGGTGATATACTCTTGTGACTGATATGCATTTTATTCAGAACACATTTGGAACATATCTACTCATTCATACACCTCAAACAGCCAACCATATTGCAGCACTTTGATACATAAAATCAAACTGGGAGAAATAACACAGTATACAACTTTAGTGAGCAAAAATAAATCTTGGTGGGCTGTCAACAACAGTAGGAGTATAGATCATTTCATTTTCTCAGTTTCTCTCCTGAGGCACCCAGATGGTAAGGTCAGAATTTGGCATGAGCTGCATGAATCCATGGGTCTTGTCTCACCAGTTCATACAAGTGCTCGGGGTGTAATGGTGTGGGGAGTGCTTTTTAATGGCAGACTTTATCAATGTATAATGGCTTGAATTCCATGACCTGTCTGAGTATTGTTGATGACCAGTACTTACAGATACTGTTTACTGCTTCCAGCATGACGATGCACTGTGGCACACAGTGCAAACGTCTTAAACTGGTTTCTGTGAGTTCAGTTTTCTTCAATGGCGTTCCCATTCATCAGATCTGAATTTGGGCATGAATGAGCACCTGCAGAAACAGTATTATTCAACCTTGTCAAAACGAATCTGCACTTCAGAAAATATACTGAAATGTCTTAAACTTTCATGAAGAATTGAAGCTGTTTAATGAGCAGCTAGAAACCCAATCCATTAGTTTAGTGTTCCTAGAGAAGTGTTTGATGAGTGTTTATGGTAAAGGCTCTGACCCAAAGAGACTTTGACTGTTTTATTAAATTAATACCAACACCAGCACACAAAAATGTTTTTGTGTTCCTGCTTTTCTACACTCTTGCACTCTTACGTAGCTTGCTGATGAACTGGATAAATAGGTATAAGGAGAGTTATTGAATATTATTTATATCATTCCCTTAAGGCGGACTCAAGAAGAGGTGTTCAAGTATCCAGAGATTTTGTTCACCAATGAGGGTAGAATGGAACAGTTAACGGACAGAAAGACTGATACATCGCTACCAGAGAGCTAGGCCGAAAGTCACAATCTCTGGGTAGTGACCGAATTTATGAGGTTGGAGAAACAGTTGTCCCTGAAATGACGGGTTAAAAAGCAGATCTGACAATCTCTTTTTATATTCATGATTATGCAACCTGAAATAGATTATCTTATTGATAAACTTTCTCTTTTTTTTGATGAGCATGTTTAGTCTGAGAGAGTTTGAGTCTGAGTGTGAGAATTTAAACTTTGCTCTCATTTGATTGAAATATATATTTTCTCAATAAAAAATGTTGCGCTGATAAGCAGCAGTAATGAAATACGAACACTTAATGTACTTACGTAGGTTTTTCTGGTCTCAGTATGTATTTCTGGATACATTATTTACTATATATTTTACACAAATATCTTTACTTTCTACTTCTTACAGTTTCAAAACCAGACTATTGTAGTTTTAATCTATTTGTTGAAATGCTCATTTTCTTTCTTTTCAGCCATTCAGCCTATATCTTGTTATTGCACAACTTTTTCAACCTACCACTGGTGCATCATTTCCTGGCACCACAGAAGCAGGCTAACTTACAAGACAACAAGCAACAAGACGTCTGGCTAATATGGATTATACAGATTGAGTTAGCGATGAAAACATGCTTGAGACAAGACATTCCTGATCACTTGATAATCATTATCTTTTCTTTAGTATTAATATATGAATGTGATGTTCGGTCTAGTAACCAGCATCACACTTAAACACCTAGTAGTAATGGCTACATTTTACTGTCAGAGCCCATACTAATTTACTTAAACTTGTGTGTAGTCAATATGTCAACTTTTATCACTGTATTGTAAAACATGAGTCTTTTTTTAAAAAAGTGAGGGAAATTTTGTTCTTTGCACAGAAGGTTACGGGCCTTGCGCAAGGTCCCAAGAGTGGTAGCTGTGTGATACTGGGGCTCAAACCCACGACCTTCCGATAAATAGCCCGGCGCCTTCACCGCTGAGCTAACCCTTCCTACCAGTACTGGCTACTTGAGTGAAGGATGTGTGACTTTCAATTGTAAATAGATACAACCCATAACATTTTATTAGTAAACATATGTGTGTTTCCTCATTTAATAAAGCAAATGAATAAAGGAATTAAAGAAAATGTAAGCCTTTGTGGTTTGTGGATAACAATTGCAAAATGTAAAGCAATCTTCACCCAGCAACTGAAATACATGAATAGAATAAAATGTTCTGCTTGACTAGTAGGGCAAGGCTCCAGTCATTCCAGGAAAAACAGCAGGCTGGAGAGAAAGAAGCGCGTATGGCTTCAAATGGACTGTAATTAGTGAACCAAGCACAGACCCTCATAACTATACTTTTACATTTTTACTTCTCGCAGAGACACACCTGCGTAGACTCCATCCATTCAGCTCGTTAGATATATCCACAGAGAGAGGACCACCTCCTACTCTAATTGCGAACGTTGCTCAGATTTTCATGTCATCACTTTTTCTCATTTCTTCAGGTGAAATTGGAGGGAAATAAAGATGGAGAATGCCATGGATTAATTTAAGACTTCCATGCAGCAAATTAGGCCAAAATGATCTCACTGTGAACATTTTCAGCTTGCACATTTGACGATGCCTGGCTTTGAGGTAAATCCTTTAGCTTGGTCAGAGAGGAACAGTCTGGTCTCTTGGCGCTTGCAGTTTAACCACACATCAATCTTTTGCATTCGAACACAGTGTCAGTTAGACCCTTCCTCCTTAGCTTCATGTGACTGAGGACTTGACAGTAAGGGAAATGCTCCCAGGCAAGTCAGATACAAATCCGGTCCATGCTCCATGTCTTTGAAACGAGAAGCGTATCTCCTTCATTAACTGCAGCTTTGCTTTCTTCACATCCCCTTCTCCCTCCAAGGAATAAGATTTTCACAAATGAAACCTCATAAGAACCGAATAAAAGCTAACACTTGAAAGTATAATAAAGATAAATATGTTTTGATGAAGTCATTAATGATGCTTTGATATCCAACCTGAAATGAATAGAGACAGCCCGAGTGTTTAAATAAATAAATAATACATATGGGTTTTACCTGCTCCATTTTACCACATGAACTTTTTGGATAGTTTGATGCTGTTTCATCATTATTTATGAATATCCAATTTTAATTAGAGGATTTTGTGAACATGTCATATAAACTGTGAATAGCTGATTAGTGCACTGTTTCTATTGCTGTTTCTGAACTCCACCAAGGAATATCTGTGTGTGTGTGTGTGTGTGTGTGTGTGTGTGTGTGTGTGTGTGTGTGTGTGTGTGTGTGTGTGTGTGTGTGTGTGGTGGGGGATCAACTTTGTGTGTCACAATTTAAAATCTGTTCCTATTAGCCAAGTGAAACTAATTAGCCATGTGCTCTCCTGCAGTCTTCCACATGAAAAATTGCTTGCTGTGCTGACAATTCTGTTCTTAGAACTCACAGAGGAAAAAAAAAACTTTTAATTATATCGAATACTTGATTTTCATCATTTTGTTTAAATCAAAAACATTACCTAACATTAGAGAAAACGCTTTTTTTTTAATGTCGCCAGAGGTCATAGGACGAGTGCTGGTGGAAAGATAAATACGGGAGAATAGTTGAGATTGCTGTAGTAACAAGGCTGACCTGACAGTGATGTCATAAGGATGAGTCAGATGGCATCCTAAGGGCAAGCTCATTATTTCAAGCTATCACTCAATGTCCTGCCACTGATGAGTGTCACACGCTCAGGCTCACGCTCACGATCTCCACCGATCAGAAGACAAGAGGGTGTTCTAGGTGTTCTTCCGTAGGATCATTTTAATGAAGATTTTGTGTCACATGGATGCTTCAGTGAATGAGATTAAAGCGATATGCTGAGCAAAATCCGATGTAATTGGAAGAATTACTAGCAATATTGGCATAATTAGTGAAGCAGGTTTATGAGTGAATAATGCGAAACAGCATTTGTTTATTGGTGTTAGAGTGTAGCCACCTGTTCATGAAAGCCCCCACAGAAAGCCATTCACATAAATGTGCAGCAAGGTTGCACCAAGAGCCAAACAGAATTTTTATTGATCATTTACATCTGCATTATCGATGTGCGTCCATGCTTCCTGGTTGTCTGTTGTATTTTTGTCATGGCTCCACTCTTTGCTGCCATATATGTGCAGGTTTGCTGTACCTGATCCTTGCACACCTCTCGCTAGTGATAGTGATCTGTGTCTAAATATCAATTTGACAAAAATGTACTAAATGGGCTAAAATAATGAAAGAGTAATCCTGTTAACTCCATTTCACACATGAGGGGAAGTGTGATTTGAGTGATTTGGACCATGGCATGGTTAGTGTCAGATGGTTGGTTGGAGTATTTCGGAACTGCTGATCCCCTGGGATTTTCACACTCGACAGCCTTTAGAGCTTACACACACAGAATGGTGTGAAAACCAAAAAATAATCATCAGAATAAAACATTTAGTGAGCTATAGACCTCTAGAAGGAAACACCTTGTTTGGGAGAAAGATCAGAAAGGAATGACCAGACAGGTTAAATTGTCTAAAAAGCTATGCCTTAAAGCTCATAGTGATCAGAAAGACAATTTAACGTGTGTAAACATAGAACATTGAGTCAGATTATGATTATGGTTATAATTGCGGAAGACTACTGTGGGTTCTATCACAGGCATCTAAACTATAAGACAAGCAATCTAAGGCTAGAAGTTGAAGCTTGGGAAAACTTGTTTTGATGCTTTGGCAACTGGAAACAGTAAAAGATTCATATTGTTATTAATAGTGAGTATTATTATATAGCCAGCCATGTTTCAGATGCTACTGATATAACTGTATTAAGATTTAAGAAATTATCCAAATCACATAAGTAGGCTGTATAAGTGCATTTTTATCATATGAGACACAAGAAACCAAACGGCATCACATTATTACATAACAGTTGTTCAGATGTCACTTCTTGTATTATAGAAGGTATGTGTAATCTTATCAAGTCAAATCTGTGGTTTTCTGATCATGTTTATGGTCTGCATTTCTATTCAGCATTACTGAGCCAGATAAGGATTGAGCTCTACAATATAAAGAAGGACTACTACTATTTACTACTACTGTGTTTTGACAGTGAGTACAGATATAATACGCTACAACAGCAGTACATTGTAATAAATTATCAGACGATTGTGCTTTGCAAACATAATGTGTCGGATTAGGATCTTAGGGAATTGATTGAGCTCAATTTGACACATTTTGGACCTTTTGTTTTTGGATGAACACGAGCTACAACATTTACAAATTAAGGGAAGTCTATACGCTTTCCTACCATCATTGAATCAGTGATTCATGTTGTAATTAATTATAAGATCAATTGGATTTCAAAAGCCTGCAGGCAGTTCAGAGGTCTCTAAAGACAAAAATGATCTATAAAGGTTGAGATTTTGAGGTATGTTGTAGCAGTCATCTGTTTAGTCTGCCTTTTTGTCTAAACTCTTATCGTCCCTTAGAGAGTGTGTGTGGGAAGCTTAGTCTGCAGGCAGGAAAGGTTGCCATTTAAGAAAGAACAAAAGGTTGGAAAAAGTTCTAGCATGCAAATTTTTTTTTCTCCAGATGGAATGAAACTATGCACTGTCCACCATCAGGGAAATAAAATTGTTCTAAAGAAGATTGTAAAATCCCCTGGTTAAAGATCCCCAAATAAGGATGTAGAAAATTGAAGAAGTAAGTCAGTATGCAGTTAAATTGTGTTACTGACCCTAATAAGAAAACAGTGTTTACTTTGATTTAAATGCAGGACTGTATATTTACCAAACTGGGCAGAACTGCATTCATGTACTGTATCACACAATAAACAAAGAAACTAGCACAGATGTAAGCTAAGATATATCTTCAGAACTAATCTAAGATATATATTTCATCTATTAGACTTGGGCTTCCCAATATTTCTTGTTTGCCACAGACCTCCCAGATATTTCAATCTCCCAGATTTATGGTATAAACACAATCTAACAAAAAGCTTTATGTTTTCCACTAGCACAGCACAATAGATATATAACTGTACTTAATTTGGAGTCCCCAGACCCTAATTCGAGAGTCACTGTACTTCACATTCACACAACTGACTGTGATGAGATGTATGAAGCTTACTAAAATAGATCATTAAAAAAATCAGTAAAATAGATATCCATGTTATGGTGAACATATATCCACTGTATTTATAGTCTTGGCATGCAATAAGTATGATTGAGAACAAATTGTTAAATCATGGAATGTGGGAAAGGAATGGTGGCCGATCATGTTTGTCTCGCAGTTCCAAGGTTGGTGTGAAGATCAGAAGATCAGGCCTTTTCCTTGTATGCCCAGAGTTTGTGTCAATCCATCAGTGTTTCCACTGTCAGTCCAAATATGTGCAATGTCAATATGTGATGGATGGCAGGGTTTTAATTTGTATAAATTGAAGTTATGTGATTTTGATCAAGAGATTTGAATTCTGGCTGTTAGCTGAAAAAAAAACTCATGACAACAACAAATGCATGTGTTTCTTTGAGAAATTTCAGATCAGATTGTCTAGGGAACATTTGGTGATTGGACATTGGAGTGTAACATGTTTTATACGTTTATCCATGAGTGAATTATAATAAGAAGAAATAGGGAAAAAATGAAGCGGCTCTGTCAAGCTTTTATAAACGGCTGTATTGCATCTGTATGTTAACTTCATGACGTTGTCATGGAAATGGCTACACTTTCTCTTGACACTAATGGGCTAATGGGCTTCACTGGTGAGTTCTACTTATAGTCTCTTACTTATAACAGCTCTTATATACACACAAAGGCATAGGCTGTATAGTGTGTTAAACTGGAAAAGTGATGAATCCTGTAATTAATGTGAAATTCAGATTAGAATAGGCTTTTTTTCCTCAGTAGATCTTACTGAACCACTGCTTCAGTACTTTTACTCGTGCAAGTCGCAGAACTTTGTAAATATATTGCTTTATTACAAAATGGCACTATGAAAGGGTTTTAAAAATCATAAACACTCAAAAATCCCATTCTACTGACAATCATCATCAATGATGATTTACTTTCAGAAGCTGCTCCATGTGGCAAACAGGTTTTAAGAGATGTTTGAAGGGCCTACCTTTACATAGCCTGTTGAAAAATCCATCTTAATCTGAATAGCCAGCTGATGCAAAGCCCCAAGGCAGCAATTTAAAAATCTGCAGTTGGCTAGATGATGTGATTCAGAGCAAGCACATAATAGACTTCAACCTCTGAGGTTGGCTGCTGTTTTATGATGGGAGATCGTAGTGGCGAGGAATTGACTATTCTTGGAAGAAATGAATGCCTTTGCAAGAGACGATGTGGGAAGGTGTATGGAAGATGACCTACAGAAGTTGCAGGTGGTCAAAGTGGACTTTTCTAGAACTTACAGACTTCATAATGGAAATAGTGATGAAGTCCATTACATATAATAATATACAATGTAGGAAAGCCATTAAGCCACTACATATATTAATACAGTTCAATTGAATCATTAATGAATTATATAAAGCATAAATAGAACAGTTCCAGAGCACTAATATACAAAATCACTCTGACCTAACCAAAGACCCTTGGATAATGTTTACTAGACAGAGGAGTAAAATGTCAAAGTTTTTATAAAGAAGTTATGTCATCTTTTTTTTTGTCATAAAGAACTGTTTAGACTCATAATATAAAGCACAGCAGCTGAGAGACCTTATCAAACTGCTCTCTGACACTTGCAGAAGAGTTTGGCTAAAAATAAAGCACAGTCTCTATTGTCACATTCTGGCTTATGGCCATTCTGTTGTGGTTTATTGTTGTATCTCTTTGGTTGTGCTTCTCTAGTGCATGCTTCACACCTAATATAGAAAATCTTGTTTCAGCTGTGTGAGCATCGTATGTGTGTTTTGTCTTCAGTACCTCTAAAGGTATCTCCAGTGCCCTGGTTTAGAATTCAAATGATCTCTGCTGCAGAACATCTGCAGAACTCACGAAACCCGGCTTTGAAATGACATTTGAATACCCCAAAGGTTTATAAGGTTTCAACCTTATAAAGATAAAGCTCTACATTACGCTCTGTTGAAGCAGCACTTGATTATATTGTCTGTCTACTGAGTAAGAACTCAATAACATATGTTTCATATGTTTAATTTTTCATGGTACAGAATTGAAAATGCATGTGACATAATGAATAAAATGTGACAGGATGTGTGCTTATGGCAAACTGTTATCAACCAGAGTCACAAAGGGGTTTTATTGCCAAGTGTGCTCATGCGCAAAAGAATGTGCCTTCGTGACGGAAGTTAGAACAGAGTCCTGATACAGATACAGTGTTTATCAATAGTTTGGAAATACATGTTTTTTTTTGTGATTTTTAAGAGACACATGCATGTTTATTTCATTTATTTTAACACACTTAATGTGTGTTTGTAAAATGTAACATTACTAATTTTCATCGTACGATCACCTTAGGCAATAACAGTCGGCTTTAGAAGAAAATGTCATATTGCTATGTTGAGTTTCACTTCATACGTTTCTACTTATATGAAAATGCTAAATCACATATAAATGCAAATTAAAAGTGCCATGCCGTTTAAATGGTCAACAGAATACTGAACATTCTACACTGTAGCTATTTTGAACCAACCTCACCGTACAAGACAATGACATGAAGCATACATACAAGCTCTGAAGGCAGAATTTAGAGAGCAAACAGTCAGCTGGAGTGTTATCTAAATAGGACAGAAATCCTATTGTACTGCTCAGGAATGAACTAGATCACAAGTTCAGAAAAAAGTTTCCAACTAGTGACAAATACCTTTTACAAGATGTAGGGCAAAGTATTTTAGCTAGATGTGTGTTGCTATGTCTAACTATTCAATTACCAAAAGTGTATAAAACTGTGAAGTCATGTTAAGGGTGAATTTTTCAATGAAAATAATGTTTATTATTGTATAATAAACTGTTGATTATGTTTCCCTACCAACATCTGTACATTTATATACGGTAAAGTAAATCTTTACACTATTAAATAACCTGATTTGTTGCATAAACAAAAGGAACATAAGTCTGACTAGGTGTCAGGCACCATATGAGACTATGCCATGTGAATATATAATAGAAAAAACAAACAAATTAATAAATAAACAGTTACAATAAAAGTTATATTGCACAATTGTGTTTACATATTGTACCTAAATTCATTTAAATTAATTTCAATTCAATGCGATTCCCTTCAATTCAATGTGATTCCATTCAAATCGGTTCAATTCAATGCAATTCCATTCCAGACAATTCAATTCAATGTGATTCAATAGAATTCAATGCGATTCTAATCCATCCAATTCAATTCAATTCAATATAGTCTATTCTATTGTACTATATGTGTATATTTGTAACCATGGACATCGTCTACAAACAGCTTTAAAAAAGAGGTTACGAATGTATGAGAGTAAACCGCAATGTGCTTAAGTATATAAAATATAGGTATATAGTTTATATATGTTTATGTATATTGTGCTTACAGTGGTAGCATTCACATGAGTCAGTGTGCATGAAGTGAATTGCACCTGGGAATAAAATGTTTTTATGCCTCGATAATCTGGTGCTCGTTGCTGGGTATCGCTGTGATTTTTTTTGTGCTCATTTCCTCACTCTGGATGTGTACACTCCTTGAAGATCATCGCTTTTCAGCTTTTTCCGCTTTCTTTCGGTCTTAATAAAAAAAGAAATGTTTTTTTCAGGTTACTGAACTAAGTGGTGCAAATACCCCTCCTTCCACCCTCCCTGCAAAAAATATAATAAATAAGATTCAAAATTAGCAGGGGAAACATTAGCTGTGACTACTGCAAAGTGCTGACAGTGTAGAATCCTTATAAACATGCTAAATAAACATCTTTTCAAAAAAAAAAATTTGGACACATCATAAATGGCACACTAGGCACACATTTTTTTGTTAGTGAGGTGCTTCTGCGTCACAGGCCAAATGGTAAGACTTCATACTAACCTGTGCTGTCTTATAATCAAGGAGGGTGAGAATTAATCACTTCCATGGTATAAATACGCATAAAATGCTCGTTGGAACCGATGGAAGAATGTAGGAACATTCCCCACTTTTGATACTTCGGAAGTCCAGAAAGTGATTTGAAAAGAGTTTTGGCTAGCATTGCTATTCTCCATTTAAACATTAAAACCCAGTTTCATAGCTGCTTTAAAGGATACCGCCCAACACATACATAGCTCTTTAATTCTATTTTATTTTATTTATTTATATATTTATTTAGAATGCCAGCAATTTGCACTTTCATCAGTTGCTAGAGCAGACCTTTTCAAATGCACACTGCAATTTCCTCCACTTTACTATCTCAAGCTTGCCAAGCAGTGCTCTGTGGGGAGGAGGACAGTGCATGGTTTAAAACCCTTGCACACAAGAAGTCCAGCATGCAGTGCAAAAATCTGCTGAGTCATAAGACACATCGTTCTCAAAATAAGCCTTTTTCTCTCACTGGGAGCTCCAGTAGCCAGGCTGATGTCAAATTTCTTTTATTGTTTAAATAAGATATGACAACTGTTTGTAACGTTGGGGTGAAATGGAGTCAATAAAGTCAGAGAAAAGCTGAGAAAATGGAGTGCAAGCTACTGTGATTTTATAGATATAAATATATATATATATATATATATATATGTGTGTGTGTGTGTACTGTTTACCCATGGGTTGATGGTACTGTTTACATCTCAAAACATTTGATATTTCCGTTGCTCACTGTAATTTTCTACCTTGCACCTTTTATATATACACAATTGTACATAATCCCCACTATTCTATTCCTCGGTTCTTGCCATTGTCTTTCTGCCTCATTGCCATTTGTATAAAATGTATTCAATATCATTATATATATATATATATATATATATATATATATATATATATATATATATATTATATATATATATATACATATACACACACACCACACACCACACACACACACACACACACACACACACACACACACACACACACACATATATATATATATATATATATATATATATATATATATATATATAAAATGCTCTGTAAGGTACGCCCACTGCTATTTCCAATTCTTGGCCTTTTGTCTTATTTGTTTTCGTGCACCATTAACGAATTCTTTGAAAAGAATATCACATTCTAGTTTACTAGAATTTACTATTTTGTTTGTCTTTTTACTGTTATTTTTGTGGCAAGATAAGCTAAAATGTGCTACAGCCCAATACTTTTAGCTAGGCACAAGGCTATATCTCATTTACCAATTGCATGAAACAATACAAGGGCAATTCCAAAGTTTATGGATATTATACAGCATTTACATTCATTTTATAATATTATTTTATGAATTTTATATTATATTTACATTTACATTACAAATTGTAGTTATTGATTTAACATGTCTGAATTTATACCAGATAAAGTATACAATGTAAAATGAAGCCATTATCTGCATAATCAATGGGAGTAGTACACTGAAATGTGGAAATATTATTTTATGCAACTGCTGCCATTTCTTTTACATGCCACATTTCTCCTTTTCCTGGCTCTCTGCCTCTCAGCAGGCACTGCGTTATAAGGTGTAGCCTCCTGCCTCATAGCTCAGTACGTTCAGCTGTAATATTTACTGTTGCTGTGGAGCGCTGACTCAACAGGAGATCAATCTCACAGCCATTTTATCATAGACCAGACATTTATGCTTCTGTGATCGGATGGATAAGAGACCTCTAGAATGAAATAGACAACAGCATGCTCAAAACCCTGAAAAATGTTATTCAAGATTGGAAACAGAGTTAACTGAAACAATTATATATAACATTTAGGTTGTTTTTTTTGCAGAAACTTAAG
Source organism: Kryptopterus vitreolus (assembly GCA_030449085.1). Lineage (NCBI taxonomy): Eukaryota > Metazoa > Chordata > Actinopteri > Siluriformes > Siluridae > Kryptopterus > Kryptopterus vitreolus. Next base: position 13,229,306 of record JACRUU010000017.1, on the reverse strand, counting down.
TGTCATGGTGTATGGTATCAACTAAAAGATTAGCTTTCTGTACTTATGATATGCATACAATATACTGTAGTTGTGATGAATTGGTAATGTATTCTTTCTTACAATTTAGCATACTGAATTGATGAGATGTAAATTGATGAATATGAAAAAAAAAGTATTAGACGCTGAAGTCTATTGTTTTCATTATATTCAGTCATGTAAAATTCTACTCCCATGTGACAGCTGCTAGTAATAGAAAATATCTATTATTGATACTTTGGAATTACTTAATCATGAGAATAAAAGTAAGCCGTGGATGCCATGGAAATTCTCTAGTTACAAGACAGCAGATATTTAAGCTAGAGAAAACGTGTCCTTTTAGGCTCTATACTGACTCGGCAACATCGAGGGAAATGTGCATTTATGATACACTAAATTGAATAGAATACAATTATGCTTAGGTCAACTGATTGGGTGTGAGCAGGGCATCATTTCCACTGCTGTAATTTGATGGAAATGTAAATCATAGCATGGCATAATTATAATTCTGTTGCTGCTGCTGCTGATGTAATAATTGCAGTGGTTCATAAAGAGAGAAATGCTTTTATATTGTCCATCATTTAAGGCTATACAATATGACCAAAAATATATGTTCCTTAAAAGCAACCTAAACCTTTTTAGATTTTTACCAATGCCAATGTTTAAGCGAAATGAAGTATCCTGGCCAGAGCCCTGGCCTTAACCACACTGAACATCACTGGGATGAATAAAAAATACTGACTGTGCACCAGGCCTCCTCTCCCAGCATAACTGACTCATGCAATCTTATTCTTGTGTCTGAATAAGCACAAACTCCAAACAGCCATACTCCAAATATCGAGAGGAAAGGATTTCAGGAATATTGGAGATGATTACACCAGCAAAGAGCAGACTAAATCTGGAATCAGACAATCGGCAGGCATGTGTCGGAGTGATTGGTCATTTCTCTGCATGCTCATATGTATAGTGTATACATTTGACCATGTTGTAAAACATGTTGTTAAAGACATTATTGTATTATTTACTAGACATTTTAATATGATATTTTGGGCATAGCGTGGTATGAACAAAATGTCCAGCCTAGACAACACTTTGGCAAATAGAAGCATGTTTTAAAAACTTTTAATCTGAATTCCATCATCGAGGAAATCCATATAATAACAGACAGGAGAAGTGTAATTGTTTCCACATTGCTGGCACCCGTTCCTCAATCCCAATTTCACCTCCAGTCTACACAAAGCCATTGTGCAAACTCCCAGAATATTTTCTCACACTCATTCCAAGTCTACCCCAAGCCTGGATGTTGTTGCTTGACAACTTTATGACAACCAAATCTGTGTTTAACAAGGCCACTCTGGATTACATTAGAGCCCGTAAGCAAGTGATCGAGATGTCATTATCAGTGTTTTCAAAGTTTGTCTGGGTCTGCGGGGTGGCTGTACTTCAACAAGCCTGACAGGTTAACGTCCGAGCTTCCAGTCGCCACGTGTGAAGCATCTGTCTACACATCTGACAGAGAGTAGGACTCACGCTGTGCCAAAAGCAGCATGTGATAATGCAGCCCTGCTGCTCACTTGCAAATATTTATCCCTGCTAAAATGTCAGGTGAGTAATTTGGTCTGTAGTGACTTCAGTGAACTGTTTGAGAAGGGCTCAACAGAAAAGGCTGCAATAAGACAGGATCCATCTCTTTTCAAATCCTGCCTTGGTTTGAGGAATTTCCCAGGTTTTATAAAATATCCCAAGGATTTCTTATCTCTGTCTCGTGCAAATACGTTTTTTTGAAATGACTCGAAATGTAAATCTCTTTGCAGAGGCAATGTTATTAATGAAGAATAATTCGATTCAATATCACCCATTCCTGTACCTGGACAGATTGTTGTTAAATAAATAAAAGCCTATTTAATAGGCACTGTATGAGCAATCTTTTTTATTTTACTTCTCTTAAGGACCAGGGCTAATTATCTCAGTAGAACATCTACGAGCTTCCACAATGACATCAGTATTCAGTATAATGTGAAAAATCACAACAAGAAGAACAGCAAATTTCTATTATATTGTTAAAACTATTTGTTTGGTTATAAGTAATGGAAGCACATACTGCTTCAATATCTCCATCTGAATTATATTGGAAATGCTCACTGATTATTCATATATGGAAATACCCCTGGATTTCCATTATTATTACATTTAGAATTAGAGATTGAAGAGTTTAAAGGCCAGACATCTTGGTGCATTTGCCCCCACTCATTCATATCAAGTCAGTCATCAGAGGGAACATGAACTCTGCACGTCTTTGTTATGAACTATGGAATTTCTATCTCGTACATCTTTATGACAGCTTCACAGTAAAGTCGTGGGTTAGCAGACTGTAGACTATAAAACAGTTTAAGCACACTGGATAATAATGCACATACACATAATGCAACCTTACCTTATTCTCTATGTACAGCAGGGGTGTCAAACTCCATTCCTGGAGGGCCACAGCCCTGCAGTGTTTTGTTCCAACCCTGCTCCAATATGCATACCATGTAGTTTTCAAATAAGCCTTAATGACTTGATTATTTGGATCAGGTGTTATTAATTATGCTTGAGTTTAGTTAAGTTAGTTTGACACCCCCTGGTTTGGAGCCAATTACAACAACAACAAAAAAGGCTAGTAAAAATATTTTCCCACAAAATCATATTTATTAGCAGAAGATGAAGGAAGGTAGGAGAAATTCTTAGCACACTTTGAGGAAGCTCTCAAATATTAAGTTCTAGAAGGGCAGAGTTTTAGCTTCAACCATAATTAAAACACACCTGATCCAACTAATCAAGTCATTAAGGCTTATTTGAAAACTACATGGTATGTATATTGGAGCAGGGTTGGAACAAAACACTGCAGGGCTGCGGTCCTCCAGGAACCGAGTTTGACACATGTGATGTACAGTATACCTGGGTGAATACAAAGCATCTGCACTCTCTGTGCAAATGCTCTTCCCTTTTCTGCTTCATTTTCACTTACACTATTCTTCACTTGGTTACGTTATGGTGGCAACAAAGCAACCTATTAAAGACAAAAAACACATGGATCTTCTATTGGTCCTTATTTGCATTACCATTAGCCAATTGTTCAGCTAATTAGTTAAATATGATTGATACGTCTGTGACTCCGTTAACACTGTTCTTTTGTTGCGTATAAGCCTATGCTTTCCTGGGTATTCACTGCATCCTTTGCACTCATCTCACACTGTCCTGTTTTTGTATTTTATTAAATTCTATGTACTCTATTGGGTCACACCGAGATTCTGGAGAAATGACTTTTTTTGCAATATTTACTAGTTAGACAGCAGACTGGCAATAATAAAACACTCGACTCATGGTTACCAGACATTCTACTTTGTGTTACAATTTATAGCATTTTAGTCAAACTAATATTCAAATAAAGAGTTTGGACAGGTTGTATTGTTTCATAATAATGATTCTTTGAAACAATAAGCAAAATGTGAATTGCTTCGAGGCTGACTGTGAAGAAAGCCATCATCTAATGGCTACAAAGAAAGTATTTTTCAGCTAAAATCCTTTACTAACTATATTAGCAAAAAAGAATTCATACCCCTTGAATATTTCCACATTTTGTCATGTTATAACTACAAACATACATGTATTTTATTGGGATTTGATGTGATAGACCAACACAAAGTTGCATAATTGTGAAGCGCGAGAAAAATCATACATGATGTTCAAGTTGTTTTTAGATAACAATTTGAAAAGTGTGGTGGGAATATGTATTCAGCACCACTGAGTTGTTACTTTGTCTAACAGCTTCCCTGTCCCTGCTGAAGAAAAGCATCGGTACAGCTTGATGCTGCCACCACCATGTGTGTGGATGGTGTGTTCAGGATGATTTGCAGTGTTTCTGCCACACAGTGTTTTGCATGTAGTCCAAAAAATTCAAAAAAAATTTGGGTCTCAGCTGACCACAACACCTTCTTCCAGAAGTGTGTCCCCTACATGACTTATGGCAAATTGCAAACAGGACTTCTTATAAGGAACGTGCATTTCTTCTCACCATTCTTCCATTATAGCCAGATTGGTGGTGTGCATGTTTAATAGTTGTTCTGTGGACAGACTCTCCCACCTAAATTGTGGATCTCTTCAGCATCTCCAGACTTACCATGGGCCTTCTGGCTGTTTCTTAGATAAATACTCTCCTTGCCCAGGCAGTCAGTTTAGTTGGACGGCCATGTCTTGGTAGGTTAGCAGTAGTGCCATACTCCTTCCATTTTCAGATGACGGATTGAACAGTGCTCTGTGAGACGTTCAAAACTTGAGATATATTTTAATAACCTAAACCCTCCTTTAAACTTCTCCACAACTTTATTCCTGACCTGTCTGGTGTGTTCTTCATGATGCAGTCTGCTCACTGATGTTCTCTTATAAACCTCTGAGGCCTTCACAGAACCGCTGTAATTATACTGGGATTTAAATACACACAGGTAGACTGGAATTACTAATTAGGTGACTGAATCTGGGGTATCAGAGTAAAGGGGGATGGATACATATGCATGTCACACCTTTCAGATTTTTATTATACACATTTTTTAAGGGATAGTAATACTTTTGAAATGCATTGTATGTCAGCCAAGTCAGATTATTAAAGAAAAACTGTTTCTGCTGTAACAAAATATAAATGATCAGAGAAAATGAAATAAATGACCAGAGTATTTATAGTTTTTAATCATCATCTTTTTTTTAATATACATTTTATCCTTTGCATGTGGTCACTCTAAAATTTATTGTAATGAACCCCAACCACTTCAACTTCTTTTTAGCAGTTTGTATATTATTTTCTTACTAGAAGAGGACTTCTTTATTGGTTTCTCGTGATAGACATAACAAATTATTTTCTCGTTATCACAGATCGTTAGAAGCCGCATCATGGATAGTAACCGTAACTATTTGTGGCAGTGAGCGTGTGGATGAGAAGTTCTTACGCAGCATACACCGACAGATTAAATACTGAATATGGGGAAGCAATAGAATAGAAAACCATGATATTGATTTTAAAAAACTTCTGTTATGTTGTGATCATGAGAAAGTCATGTCTTAGATTAGATTATATTCATTGTTATTGTCATTGTGCAAGATACATATACAGAGCCAGTGAAATTCGCATATAATCTAACCACAAGTGCATAATTGACCTATTTACAATAATGTGTACAGGGGATAGAGTGAATGAAATATAGAAGTAGGTAATAATATATGGTTTAATATACAGTATAACTGTGCAAATATTTTGCATAGGTAGATATGTCATAAGAATGTTCAAAAATGTTAAATATGTACAAGTATAAATGTATGATACAGATAATGTAAGAATATAGATTAAATTTGGGTGCAATATACAGTAGTGCATTGATAAACATTAGCTAATGGATGTGCAAAAATGCATAGTGAATAAAGCAGTGCAAGATAAAGTGCATTTTAAGGCATTTTAATCACAGCACATGATCTGATGCTGATGCCTAAATTGATCGTTATATATGTATATGCATTTTTTCTCCTTTGAAACGGGGGTTTTGCTCTTACCAGCTGGGAAAAGGGAATGCAACTTGTGCGGGATGGAAGGCCCAGTATGCCTCCTGCTAGCCTTGCGACTGCCATCCATAGGACATAATGAAACATTTTCATTCTCAGCAGTAAAATGAGTTTCACCCACTCCTAGTACAAAAAGGCAAAGCGTGCTTTTCAGATGAGCACTGGAGAAATATCTACAAGAAAACAGGAAAACCAAGCATTGCATAAAACATGATATCTGCCCCCCTTACAGCGTCTTCACGTGCAATCATATGAACGAGAAAGTGAAATCGGAAAAACCCACACAGATCTCACCTCGACCCTGGGTATAAAAACTGTACACGAGAACAGATTGACGCAAAACCAAGCCAATCAATACCCAGAATGGTGAAGCGGGAGGCTGCGTCGGACCAATGAGACGCTGTAGACAGTAAGTGGGCGTGACGAGTGCAGGCAGTTCGGTTGCACCAGTAGTGCGGGTAAGCGGAGGGGGTGGGGCCGATGCTGCTGTGAGCGGAGCCTCGCTACAGTAGCGCTGTGAGGCAGACGGAGCTCCGGTAACACCGCTTGAAATTCGTTACCCTGTTGCGAGTATTTGTGGCGAGCGATAGGGGCGAAGCTCTATCACCTCCCGTTTTTGGGGAAAGAAAGGGAAAAAAAGAGTTTGTTGAGCCAGGACTACAGCGACGGACGGTTTATTACACATACATTTATTATATATCTCAGCCAGGCGGAGCGCGCGCGCACACACACATTGGACTGGAAATGTCTGAAAACAAACCGAATGATGATCCGAAGTTGTCCACGACGGATAGAGTTATTAAATGTGAGTATGAAGCGCGACCTGACCTGAAAGGGGGAAATGGGTTTATTTATTTATTTTCTTGTTTATGTGCACAAAATGGCATTATTTATACACGGTGTTAAAATAGCTCCACGCTGCCCTGGTGTACTAAAGGGGACCAGTTGCCTGTGTAAGGGGTGGGGTGGGGTGGGCTGGGGGAGAGAAAAGGGTGTTAGCCGGCTGGAGTGCTGAAAGTAGGAAGTAAAAAGGGAGTTGTTTCGCGAGTACGCGGCGCGTGTCATTCGTTCGAAAGAAAAAAAAGGGAAAGAGAGCGTGACCGACCGCGTGGACGTGGATGTGTTGGTGTCGTGGTGTCAGTAAGCGTTTGGTAGCCACGCTCGTACCGTGTTTACTTGAGTAGGTTCAGGGTAGGCGCGCTGGAGTGCAGTGAAGTCCGTACACCCAGGTGTTGCTCAATAACACTGCGACCATGCACATTTTACAGCCACCAAAACCCCAACACACACTCATTTTAGTCGTGAGTGTATGACAACCTCACTTTGAGAACATTGTCTTTTCTTATATATATCTTTTGTTGTTGTTGCATGGTATCGTATTTAAGGCGTAAGTGTCCACTCTATCAACAACGATGGGAATTCCTCTTTTTTGTGCGAGTCAAATCATCTGACTCGACTCATTCATAGAAACCGACTCCCAACTGCGATTCTTTTTTTGTGTAAAAACACAGCAAAAACCACTATTTTCTATTGCATTTTATGTTTTCTTGATTGAGGGATATCAGCAATACATTTCTGCATTGATGTTAGTGTGTGAGAGAGAGAGAGAGCCACATTAAGGAGGCTTCTTTCCATTTATCCTGGTAATTGATCACCTCCCTTAATCTACTGGACTCCAGGGCAGCCAGAGTGCGGGCGGAACTTCCTCCCTCGTCTTCGAACACACTAGTCAACTTTCACACTAATAAGCAGTTCACATGTTAAAATAGGATTACTAGGGAAAGAACGACAGAAAGAATGTGTACTCATGTGTGCTATGGCAATATTTATCTAAAAGACACACAAATTACTTCTGACTACTCATAATTCAGACATCGATACCCCACAATTCTTTTTAGAAATCTATTCCCTGAAGTTATAATTCTTTTTTTACCCTACAGGTTGTCAGGTAGTTTTACCCTACATCTCAGTTTTTATAGGGCATCCGGCTCTTTGCACCTTCCAAAGACCACTTTCTTTGAGATCCGTTTGCACTGTCTTTCCACCAAGTTGTACAGCAACATGGTTCACTTTGAATACTGCTGTGATCCATTCTTTGGCTATGCACAGATGTAGAGGTGAACCGACCGAAACACACACAGTCCCCAATATGAATTGATCGATTTTATAAGAAAGCCCTCAGAGAGCTGATAAGTCTTTTGCCCTCATTCGTTTGGCTGCATCTCTTCAGGACGCTACTGTGAAGAGCAATTTCCTCTCGTTGGCCGGAGGATGCGATTGAAAGGGCTCAGAGTGCTTGTGGAAGGACCCTGCCTTATATATATTTCACGAGATCATGGCAAAAGGTATCAGAGTAATGGGCTCAGTGGCACAAAGTGCTTTGCTCAGGGTGAATGGGCTTTTGAAAGGGTGGGAATTGAAAAGAGGAAGGAAGGAGTTGCTGCTTTCCTTTTGTACCTCATTGGCTTTGATGTAAAGAAATGATACAATTTTTCTTAGTTATATATATATATATATATATATATATATATATATATATATATATAGGGAATTAAAGACTTATGATGATTTATCGTTGCACGCCTTTCATCAATCACCACTGTCAAGAAAAATAAGGCATACACACTGTATACCTCTGATGTCTTACACTGAAGATGTCTCGGTTTATTTCTTCAATTCAGGGACAACACGTGGAATTTATGAACACAGTGCATATTTATGAATTTTTTTTTTAATGCTGCGTCACTGAAAATAAATATTAGAATATTTATTCAGCTGCATGACAAGGCTCTCATTTGTTTACCTGTTTGTTTGCCTGTATTTACAAATTGGTCGGTCTCTCTCAAGTGCCATCTTCTACCTGGCTTTACCAAAACCACAGTGTTTTTATAAATCTTATTGCACTATATGTAGGCAAAATGTACCAGGTCATTGAACGTCGCCTTGCTTTGCACACAGTTTTCTCCTTTATTCTTGGGCTAGGAATGGTTTCATTTTTATAGATAGTCCAAATTTAGGACAGAACAGGAAAGTGGTAGAGCTACAGTTGGACTACAGATTGAAAGATCATAAGTTCATATCCCAGAACCACCACGTGTCAGCAGCTCTGTTCTCAACTCACAACCGCTCAAGACAACTGTAAATTGCTCATTTAAGGCTAATGCGTGTCTGCTGTAATAGAGGTCTGATGTGAGAGATTTCTACCGCATTCCAATTTTTTTTCATCTGTCAGTCTAGCTGCAAAATAGAAGGCTTAAATATTCACCAGCATGTCCTTAGTTTTAAATGGTCCTGTCTGTTATGTAATTCCATGTTCCTTGAGGGTTTTTTTTCCTTTCAGGCTCCATATCGAAGAAAAGGCTCGCTTATTATGCTAATGGGGCTTTTATGGTTTCTAAAAGAATATCTGAGCAAAGAAAGGCAAAAGAAAAGCAGATGGACAGGTCGATGGACATGTTCAGTCCACAGGTGTGGCTGAATAAGAGCTGAAATGCATTAGTTACACCTGCTATTCATGCCGCTACAATGTGTTTGCTGTCTAGAAGAGTGGATATTACTGCAGGCCAGCCTGCTCTCAAAGGGCACCACAGATTTGACATATTATTGAGTTTCAGCACAAACAGATTAAGGTTTGGTTTCACGACGGTCTAGGCCGCGGGTAGGCGTGATGGAGCGCCGCAGAACCTTTTTATGTTTTTATTTATCGCGTTTCTTGAATTTCTAAATGCACTGTTGTTCTGCAAAATTCATAATTACTGCAGCATTTTAAGCTTCCTGCACAATTAGGTTCATTGCTGAACCAGGACAATAGTTATATCATTTATTAGAAAGTTATTTTGTATAGTTTTCATAGTTCTGCTTAGCAATTATTGCTCATTTGAATCAAAGAGGTACTAAAAGCCATTTGCTTCACTTTCATGTGTTTCAGTCGATGTGCCCAATGTGTGTGTGTGTGTGTGTGTGTGTGTGTGTGTGCGTGTGTTGGATGCCACTGCATTTGCTTTCTGGGCTGGTGCTTCACAGGAAGTTAATTTGATCCTGGGACATGAGGTGAAAATATGCCCAGGCTGAACCTGTTTGAAATGCAGTGAAGTGATTTGTTAACATAGCTAACTAGCTGATGACCCATGCTGGGTGACGTTTGGCTGTTCAGTGCTGCACAGTGAAAAAGCGGAAGCAAGAGCATTTTGATTTGCTAGGTTTAAACTTTAAATGCCTTTTTACATTGCAGCCTGTACATTCTGTGGCCTACATTGGGAGCCTTCTGTGACAATTCTTTCCCATTATCCTTAATAAATGGAGGAGAATTTATTTTAACAGCGCCACAAGATAACCCTGTCATTCAAACAGTTTGTTGTCTTTGGCTCAGTGACCAGAATATTTCATGTTGTACTGAATGCAGTGTGTGAGGTGCAAACCTTGATTTACAGCTGTTTCTATAGTAACGGCAGATCTAAGAGCAGGCTTACTGAATGACTTGGTGCTCTCGACATGCGTCTGCTACACAGGACAAAATGTAATGCCTCCTCCACACTATGAAGCTCTCTGTATGGTATCCGAAGCTAGGTGTAATATTTAGCGTTATTAGAATTAAGGCAAGTACTGACCTAAGGCATGCTGCTTATATATTTCTGTATATAAATAACAGATACACTGTATGGGCAAAAGCTTGTAGACACCAGAATAAGGTTTGTCTTTAAATATCCCCTTCCACATTTATTCTACAATTGATGTTATAAAAATCTCCTCTCTAGTTGAAAGGTGTTTGTTTGATTTTTGTGTGTGGAGATTTGTGGTCATGCTGGAATAGGATTCTGGTCATTATATGTGTGTGTGTGTGTGTGTGTGTGTGTGTGTGTGTGTGTGTGTGTGTGTATGTATGTATGTATGTGTGTATGTATACACACATTTCACTCATTCTCTTATTGATTCCTTATTCTATTAATATTAATTTCCATTCAATCGACTTTGTAATGTGGCTCCTTTAAGAATTTTGTTCTGGTTGTGTTGCATATAAACTGTTGATATTTTTAGGTTACATATGCTAATATAGTGAGTAGCTCTTACCTGCAGCTACTAGGTGTGATTGGGGAAATTTAGGAAGCATGAGTTTATATTCCATTGTATTTATATTCCATTTATATTCCATTACAAGCAATAAGCGTGACTGAGGAAAGGTCAATGCTGGAATTATCTGGTAAGGCCACGGATTGAAGTTTTTTTTAGCCATTTGTTCTTTTTTTTTTTTTTTTTTTATTCTTTGTTGTTCAGATCTTGTTCATTCAGCAACACAGCCAGAGTGGAGCAGCAGATAGAAATCCCTGCTCTGTTATTAAAATTAGTGACGCTAAAGCAAATTAACATGTTATTAACACACATATACACACACGGTTTATATAACCATATATGTGTGTGTGTGTGTGTGTGTGTGTGTGTGTGTGTGTGTGTTTGTTTCATGTTTGTTCAGCCCTGTGCACAACCAAAAAAAATTAAATTATGTTTAACATATTTGCCAAATCTTTTTCGTTTGGGAAAAGATTTTGTGAACCACACCCTATTTTGTTCAGAGTTTTAAATCTACAGGGATACAGAATTAGGATTATGTTTTTTTATATTCATTGTGAAAGTTCTTTTTCTAACAGTATACATTGACCCATATTCATTACATTAAACTTGAGAAATGAGTACTGGTTTTCTGAAAATAAGTAAATATGTAGTTGTACACGTGTAAAACCTCCTTTGTCATCCATTACCAGAACAATGACAAATCGGGACATGGATACGAAACTGCTTATGCAGGAAAGAGCAATTAGAGAGGGACAACAAAAAAGACAAATGTCTGACAGCATTAAAACATTTGCCAGTATTTGGGCACACTTTCCAACATATACTGAACAGAAAAGTAAAGGAGAGTGAAACAAAAAGATTGAAAGAAAAGAAAGAAACCTCTGCTGTGTGAACTACAGCTGGTCTTGTTTTGGTCATGAGAGCCCAAATGCAAATCTTTTATTCATGTATACATACCATGTTTGGTGACAAACGGGGACTGCAAACAAGGAAAAGCCGGCAGTTTTACTCTTTTAAATGTTGATGACATCACAAATTCTGCTGAGTCGCTAGATATTTCAGTTAAATACCAGATTGTCTATCACACGGTTTAAACTTTGCGTCATGTAGGTGATGAAAACACAGTGATCAGCACAGAAAAGGGGAATCCAGGAGATCCAACAGTCTCCCGCCTTGTACGACATCAGGATGCATGTGAGAAATGCTGGTAGCCTTCGCTACCTCATGCTGGCTTAATGGAATGCAATTGGGTTGAGACTCGCGGGAATTGTTAACGATCAAATTAGAAGAACAGTTGGACAAATGCATTAATTAAATCACTCAATAAAAGACACCTTAATTAACTTGTCTCGTCAGCCAAGCTGTGAGTGCGGCTGGCTTCGTTTTCTCATCCTGTTATCCCGACCCGTATAATCACGTATGATTGCGCTGCCAGCTCCTTTGTAGCTCAACTCGAGTGACTCAGCAAATCGAGCCTTTTCTGCCTATGAGGTCTGCTGAGAGACACCATGAAGCCATTGTCTGCCGATTTCATAACACAACCGTAGACTGATAGCATGTGGCATTTGACTTATGAAGATGGGCAGCACGCTAAGCGAGAGAAGCCCGCGGCCCTGACACGGCCTGCTCCCTGCCAAGTCATTTTTAGAAACTCAAAGTATGTTTATTTTAATTTTTTTCTTCAACCCCAAGCTTTAAACCACCCACTGTTTACTGTAGATTCAGGCGGTTTGTGTGTTTCTCACACCTATGCCCACTCACTCACTCGCCCTCTCACTCACACTTTTCTCTTTTTTCCCTTAAAGATGGACTTTTATTAAGTCTTAGTTTTTTAATTTGCTGTTTAAATGCAAAATCTGGCTTATGGGAAGCCTGTTCTTTATTAGTTCTGAAGTCAAAATAGGTGTGTCTTTGGTGTAATGGACATGAATATGATATTGTACATGACTCACAAAAATAGGATTTCATTCATCAAGTCCTTAATTGTTGATTTATTTACATTTTATTGAATTGTATAATTTTGGTAAAACTGATCAATACATTTGTTTATAAATTTGACCCCACTCATTTTTTTTTGCTTTGAGCACACCATTCCATCTTTTTCCAGGACTCAGGACTTCTCCATGACCTATAGTAAATGAATAGGTCTCTCTCTTTGCTGTTCTCCATATATAGCTAGCTCTCTAAGCTACTGTCAGATGTGTTTAGATGTGGCAGGATCTTGAACACCAGTGGCTGATATGCAAGTCAGTGAACCACTTTAACTTAACGTCACTCTGACCTCCAGATTCAGAATGAATCGGCTAATAAGATATTTCACAGGGACTTGATTTAACCTTTTCTAAACCCTTTTGTCCCGCAGGAGGTCATTTGCTCAAAGTCTTTTTGTGTCATTTGAGAGGTCTCTGTACAAGCTACCTTCTTTCATAAGAACGCGGCGTTCCTTCAGTACGTGTCGTGTGCAGTCCTGTGGCGTGCTCAGGTGGCCAGGCATTTGTTAAGGCGTGCGGCGCTCGACAGGACGGTCTCTAGGCACGGCAGAATGTACGGGTGTGGAGGGTGGCAAGGTTTGAGCCGCAAACAGCCGCACGCACTTGTTTTGACGAGAAGAGCACCAGAGTGTCTCTGTTAGCAGAGCAGAGGAGAGAGTAGTGTCTGAGAGAAAGGAAGGCAGACTGAAAGGAGAAGCCGGTTACCTCAGCATCACCTCTACAACTTCACTTTAAAGCGAGCAGAATGTAGCAACACTCCCCCAGACTGGTGCTCTGAATACACTCGCTCTCCCATGTGTATGACTAAAGCAGAAAACCCCAGCAATCCTTCAGCTCAACCACAAGCAGTAGTGATGGGAAACCATGCCGAATGCGCCGGTGTTGCGAAAGAAGATGCAGATCTGCTTTTTTCTTTTTTTTTTTTCTTCTTTCTTCTTTCTTTTTTTTTTGTCTTCTTCCACTCAGACCATCTCTACCCAAGTGCAGTAGCAGAGAATACTCCTGACCTGGAATTGGTGAGGAGTTTCCTAGAGGCATTGCGTGACCAGCGTAGGAGGGTTTCAGGCAGAGGAGCTAGCGAGTCCATCTGTTCAGCCTGGCGTTGGGAAAGGTGCAGTGTGACACAAGTATGTACTGTATGTACACGGGCAGGCTGAGCACATGCTGATTAGAACACAAAAACACAGTGCTGCTACTTTGTGTCCATGTGCTAGTGTTTGTTTTGTTTTTCTTCAGAGTTGCAACAAAGATGTATTTTTTAATTAATGTATGTATGTATTTATTTATTTATTTGTTTGTTTGTTTATTTGTTTATTTATTTATTGTACGTGATTGTCCATGCTCATATGTGGCAGTGTGTTTACATGGGTAGGAAACGCAACAGTTTTTAGAAATGGAAGAGGAAGTACTCAGTTTGTGACAGGAGGTAGTGGTGGCCAAATAACATTTGGCCAAGAAAGTGTATTTAGTCAAATAAAAATTTTTTTTTAATTAAGAATTTGTCTTTATGCATTTTTTGTAAGGTTTTTATTATAGTTAGAGTGTAAGGTAAAAAGCAAAGGATTCTAATAATTCTTCCATTAGCTCAAATCATATGCAGTTTTTGGATATTACACAATTCCTATGTTGTGCTATGATTTTTTGGAATACAATCCCCCACAATCATCTTTCATATCATTATAAAATTTGTGGACTCCTGTGTACCTTTACTTGTTCCCTTTAGTTGGCAAAAACTTTCAACAGTTTTACAGCAGGCTTTAACTTGTTGCAAACCTGAATCATTTCCAAAGAATGGGGGGAAAGAAAGAAAGGGTGTTGGGTTTGGCTAAACCTGCCTATTCTATTCGATTGGCATAGAAGCTGGCATGATAAGGAAAATAATCTATATGTTAATGCAGCAGGGTTTGTTCACAGATGCCTTGTCAGGCTGAAAGGTTTGGTTCTTCTATTTCAAGTGTGGGGAAAAGAGTTTAGTTATGTTAAAAGGAATGAGTGAACCTTAACAAAAGGATACGACCCGATGACCACGACCCACATGTCTGAGAGCAGGGTAATGTTGTGCCAACGCATCACCGTATTCTTCAGCTGATTCCGTGAGCCAAAAATGACATTAGGTTTATGTTGCCTGAAGTTATTTTTCTGAAAACACAAACTACAGCATTAGAGTGTGAAGTCAGGGCCCTGACGAGCTCTGATTAGATTACTTTCGCATTAGCTTATTGCTCTGTTCGGCTTGTCTGCGCAGTAAGCGTATCACAGTGTGCGACTCGTCTAAACGGATACAGAGAAGCTTAACTTAACTTAAGTTAATGTAATGGAATCCACTTCTCCAGTTAGCACACTAGATGATCATTTTGGGGGGGCGGGAATAGAATTCTATGTAAATTAGTACAGAGGAAGCTCTTTTTATTGATTGCCAGTAGGAGTTTAACAGTTTATTCTGGTGTGCCTTTGATCATATCATCATGGAAAATGAAACGTCTTAATCAGGGATCCTGATTATTCATTTTATTACAATTACCATGTGTAAAATTTTGTGGATTACGGTATTTATACACATGCTACATTGATGCATGCCTTTTTTTGTAACAAAATGATTGGTATCATTAGATTACTGATTGTTGCACATTATACACTGGAGTACGTAAAAATTACCAGCACTGTTTACACCTAGTTGAATAATACATCTTTGTTTCTGTTTCCTGTTGAATTTTAAGCGGGACCGCATGTGCAGTTAAAATGCATGTAAACACTAACTATTCCTACATTTTATGTTTATTAATTGGGAATTTAATATTCTGTACCGCTGACACAGCTTCATTACTTCTTCACAGCTTCAGGGTCCAAGGTTCAATCCTGAGCTCTGGGGGAGTTTGCGAGTTCTCTCTGTGTGTTTTTTTTTTGTTTAGGGAAAATTTGTTTCTCCTCATTGCAGCAGGGGTTTGGTTCATTTCTATTCTTCATCACAGTTCACGCCGTGTGAATTGCTTCACGTATATGCAGGGGTTATGCAGTACATCATCTGTGGCCATTAGTCACGGCGAGGGAGTAGGAACGCGGTGGTAAAGTGCAAATAAGGCAGAATCACACCGAGAACCAAACCGAGATCATGAATTCACCTGCTGTTAAATGGTATTTTGTTGAACGTTTAGTTTAAGGGTTTTATCGCAGGTGCTGTTTTTCCCCCTCCTTTGTATTAAAAAACTCGTTCGTATTGTTGCCATGCCGTCAGCAGACTGCATTACCAGTGTTTGCTCAGGTGACTTTTTAAATTTGCCAAGCCATTATCGCTGCAGCAGTTTGCTCTTGCACCTTTCAATTTTGCAAGATCTGCAGTATGAGGAAAATGTAAAAGATGACCGGCTCGTTTCAGTGTGTTTACTGTTTACCATTATTGGATTACATGTATTACAGGTCTGAATCCAGACCACACGTAGAACTTGTTTGAAATGCAAATTATGCTTCTTGGAATTGATTCGAATTTCATTACTCTGTATTGTGTCTTTGCAGGTCTTTGAAGGCCACTTGCTTTAATTCTGTTTACGGTAAAATAGTATTTTTTAACGTGGCAACACCACATATAATAAATCATGTTTTCTTGTTTTTAAATTGTTTAAAAAAAGTATTTATTTTTTATGCAAATGCAATCTTCTATTTCCTGAGTAGCATGTGAGCTTTAGTCAATAGTGAGAATTTCGCAATCAATACATGCCGTTTCTCATTTCTAATGCCAATTAGAGTTAAGTGGTTTGTCTTTGAGCACTTCAGAGAATATAAAACCGGGTTTGCTTTATGCTTTGTCAAAACCAATTCTCTTCCCCCTGCTTCTTCTGAACACCGTTATGGTCAGGTGTCCAAAATTTTTTTCCATATAGTGCACTTTGGATAAGCCTATGTATAGAGAATTTATTTATTCATTTTGTTACTTTAAGGCGCTTTGGGCGAGATTCTCGAAGATTTCCCCTAGATATTTTGGACATAACTATTTTAAGGGCCTCTGGTCAAGATGCGTTTCAGTTTTGCTCCACGGCAGGAAAAACAGTATAAATATATGCGTTTGACATTTCGCCTGATTCTATTTCTGCTGCTTTAGTACCCACTACTCAGCAGTGGCAAAGATAAATATTATCTTTGCAATGCAAGCTAGTATTCTAATTCTCGTCAGATACAGCCCTGTTCAGGGACATGTAAGAGTACTGCTGTCAGAATAATTTATTCATCGTGTTGACGGGATGTTTTACAGTTTAAATCTGAGATATAATCAAACTTTGTGCCCCTTTCTAGAGGTGTGATGTGCTGGCAGACCATGACGGCATGACACTCATCAGATGTGCCTGTGTTTATGGGTTCTGCGTAACAGTTTTGCCAGGACGCTCATGTCTGTGATGGCACTAAGCATCATTGTAAATATAATGTAAATGACATTTCTTTGCTGATTGCTTTTTTTGTAAACAAAATGAATGTACAATTTGCCCCCCCCCAATGTTTATTAGTCTTCTGACCTTTCAAATCATTGCTATTAATCAGGTAGAATGCTGGGAGTCCCTGTGCACTCAAACCGCCTTCATCGATTTTCCTCTACGCGCTTCAGCTCAGGTTGCAAACCCGCCATCAGCTCTCAGCAATGAGAGTCAAGCCTTTCTGTCTACTGCTGTTGTTTACAAGCAAAGCAGCCATGTCTACTGTTCATTCAGCTACTAGCTGAGCAGTAGCTGTTCCTACTATAATAATCCCAGTATCAAGTAGCTTCAGATGTGTTTTCCGTAAAGGATAGCGTGAGTAATTATTCACAGAACTTGAGCTCTGCGAATATCTCTAGCATTGTAATCCAAGATTATGAGCAGTCTGAATCACATGAGCAGCAGTACGTTATTAATGGATATATTTGTGTGAAAAGTATTTGAATTTCAGAAGAGGTCAGTGAGGGATCTACACTGCTCTCAGAAGAGTTCTAGCACTCCTCGCTTTAGCACGTACCCCCCGCAGCTCCGGCGAGAACGTCCCCGAGATAGCATGTCATTAGATCCATGGCTTAAAATGTGCAGCAGAAGTGCCAGGGATCAATTAGAGGCCACTTTGTTATCGCTGCCTGTTGTCGGGGAGAGGGTCGGCAACAGACACGCCCAACCGGTGATTCAGGTAAATCCGACTGTATTGGACAGGTTACTAACATCAATATTTTAATAGCAGCAATATTTGTCCAGAGCTCGGAAATAAAACCTGGCGTAATATTTTAGTGCATTATTTTCTTTAATTATTCCTTGTCATATTGCGTAAGATATTTTCAAGTTGCATAAGAATCTGTGAAAGGCCAGCGTGTTCTCTCTATCAGATTATACAAAGAAGATCTTGATAGACTTGATATTACAGGAAATTTTATCTTGTAGAAATCAGACATCTGTAACACCGAAGTGACGAAGAACAAATCTGGGCGAAAAAGATCCTGTTTATCAATAAGTCAAATAATTAGTCCATGCCAAATATTGCACGTGTGTTCACATGTTCTACAGTTTGGCTGAATGTTTCTTAGTCAGACTGTACACTCCTTTACGGAAAATAAATAGTAATAAGTAATTAAAGAAATGAAGGAAATGCATACATTTTCTACCCCGTTACTTTAGCTGCAATTAACTGAAAAAATTCATATGTATTTGCATGTTTGTGTGCATGTGTGTGTGTGTGTGTGTGTGTATGTATGTATGTGTATATATGGTTAAAAGATGGTTAGCGTTGGATGTGAAAATCCAACCTACATTGGTGGGACTCAATATTAAAGTACCATTTTTAGAAATCAAAGGGAAACCCTTCCAAAGCCCAGGAGTTTATATCAAGGAAATATTCCATTATATTGTACTCTTTGCAGCAAGATTTGTATCCATTTCTGGAGTTTCTTCCAGACAAGACACAGAATCACATTCACAGTCGTCATCTTTCGTCATATTCCAGTCTCAGCTCAGTCAGCGTGACGTCTCGGGAAGAAATTTGTGCGGCGTAAAACCCGACATTCTCACTTAGTCTGGGTGTAAAATGTAAGCTGGCTATCACTAGAAAGCTCCGGTTTTCATTAGGAAATTGGATTTTACACAGTGAATAGAGAAGTATGACAGAAATGTGCGTGTGTGTGTGGACATGCAGGTGAACCTGTCAGAAATGTAGGATGCTTTGTGCCTACTAGTAGCACTGCTATTTTTTTTTTTTTTTTTAATCTCCTTTCCCTTTCTTTTCTGGCTGTATGACATTAGTATTGGAAGCACAGTGGGTAATCCCTACCACCAGGGTTATTCCATTTTCAGCTCGCTCTTTTTTCTTTCTCTCCTTCTCTCCTTCCTTTGCCGACTGTAAAGGAATGTGCTCTGATTGTGCAACGGCGCTTGTTATTTTTGTTCGCTGTTCTGTGACCAAATGGGAAACTTTAGGCGAGCACGGGCAAGTCGTCTGTCCTTCTGGTTCTCAGCACACTGTGACAGGCCAGCCCATATTCAGAGCGAGACTTGAAAAGTCAGCGCAAGTAAACGCAGGATTAGCAGGCAGAGGGAAAGCCCTGAAGGGAGGGGTGGAGAGATATATATTTTTGAAGTGGGGGATGTTGTGGTGCACAGCCGTGACAGCATGTCTATGGAATGCAGAGAGACCGCGCGCGCAAAAGAGAAGGGGAGGGGTGGTGGAATGAGAGCGGTAGATCGACTATGTGCTAACTATATCATCGGGGTACAGCCTGGCTAATGCTCAGAGCAGCTGGATTGTGCAATATTGCTCGTGGCAGTTTGTCTCCTCTCCTGGGATGGGTTCATTAGCCAGAGCTTATATCCGTGCTGACTGCAGGTTCTCTGACCACCTACTTACTCACACTTCTGACACTCAGGATCATTAAAATAGACTGCCGTTGTTGAGATATGCTGTAAATGGCTGTGGTTTATGATGCAGCATTTTCCTTTAATCCTGTGTGAGATTTTATGGATATGTTTATTACAGCACCCCTTGTCTGTCTGTCTCTATCTATCTGTCTCTGTCTGGATCATCCGTCTCGATACCACCCTGTTCCCTACACCTCCCTCTTTCAAATGAACCACCTACACGTCTTCTCTCACCACATCCATAAACCTCCTTCTCGACCTTCCTCTTTTCCTCCTGCCTTGCACCTCTATCCTCAGCATTCTTCTCCCTGTGAACTACATGTCCCTCCTCTGCACAAGTCCAAAATATCTCAATCTAGCCTCCCTCACCTTGTCTCCAAAACACCTCTAGCTCCACCACCTGTCTTTTAGATAGCAACCACTGTCTATAAACCATACATCATCGAGGAGGCCACCACAGTCTCCCTAAACTTTCTCTTTCACTCTTGCACATACCCTTCTATCACAAGTCACTCCTGCCACTCTTCTCCACCTGCTCCACCCTGCACTCTTTTCTTCACTTCCTTAACACACTCTCCATTACTTTTCACTGTTGACCCCAGGTACTTGAACATCTACAACATTAAAACGAAATGTCAGGAGTGGAATCTGTTCTAGTAATTTGTTATTGAAACACGGTTTTGACATGGTATGTGTTCCGAGATGCCTTTTTGCTCAACGTTGTTGCAAAAAGCTGTTACTATATCCTTCCTGTGCGCTCGAACAAGACTATCCTCTGACCTCTGCCATCAACAATTTGTTTCAAACCGCAGAAGCGCCGCTCACAGGATGTTTTTTGTTTTTAACACTCTCCTGTGTAATTTCAAGAGACTGTTGTGTGTAGGGGGAAATCCCTGGAGATCGGCAGTTTCAGAAAAATGAAACCAGCACCCATGCCACAGAGAGAGAAGGACTGGGATCACATTTTCTTCCTGCTCCAATGTGAAGGTTAACTGAAGCTGCCAGTGTGGGTTTGGTAATTTTGAGCATTTGGTCATGTTTTAACCTAACGAATTAAGACCGCACACGCACAAGCCTGTTACATGTCACATAACAGTAAATATTAATATTAGACTATAAACCAAAGGAGTATAGGGATGTCTGTTTCCAGTGTCATATGGCGTGTGGTAATTCACTGAAGCTCTGGATTGGTGTCATCTTAGATTGAGCATCTTTTCTAACCTCTTCCTTGTTCTAATCCTGAACACACCATGCGTTTTCTTCAACAATCATGTTTTTTTTTTTTTTTTTTTTTTTTTACATTTCACAACCGGAGCTCGACATTCACTATGACTGCTCTCATATCTGAATTGTTCCATGAGCACTTCTGTAATAACAAACTCAGAAATAGTTCACAGCACACTTTGCATTGTACCGTGATCGTTTTCCTGTCTGCTGGAGTTCACACACGATGGTACTGTCTTCACTCGGGCAGATCCTGCTTGCTTATGTAAGCATTATTTGTATAGCATGGCAGGTCCTGTAAAGGCAGTGTAAAATCAATCTTGACGTACCCTTGTTAATATGTCCCTGGGCGTTCCGTGCAGGATTCCAGTGTATCTGTGTTTACCATCACTATCATTTTACTGTGGGGCTGTATGACAGTTTATTTCATAATGCATTAAGCAATAAAGTCTATATATGCTGCTCACAGTACTATTAAAACCATTTTAACTCCTAGTGTGTAATTCACCCACATTGCATGAATCATTAGCTTAAAATGGCTCCTGTGGTAACAAGCAGCACATTCCTGATTCTGTTTCCTCTTTCGTTCTGTTTCTGTCACTATTCCCTCAGTCTGCCTCTTGTTCCACTATCTCCAATTCCCAGCCCTACTCAACCTTAACACACAGTTCCCCAAGACCTAAAACATAAAACCACGAGCAGGTCACGGTTACACGACTGAAATTGCATAGATCCCTGCTTGCATGCATATATATATATATATATATATATATATATATATATATATATAATCTGCAATACCCTTATACTTTTGATGAAGTGGTGAAGGTGTTCCGCTGGAACACACAGTTCAATAAAATAACTCTACCTTCTGTTTATCTTTAAAGAGCCTAAATACAAACTGGCTAGATGTGAGAACAAACTTGTACAGACTTGTACTGTATTCTGTGACTCAGCTCGAGCTTCTGCTGTTGTAGTATTTATCATATGTTGCCAGCTTTTGCAATCCATGATTAAGATTCTAGATTTAAGAGCGTAGGCAAGGCTGCTTTCATGTAACTGAAATTGATATTCCCCCTCCTTGTATGAATACAGAAGTGGTGCAGAGGGCAGCTTTGCCTCAGAGCCTACGGTTTAACCCTGTGCTGCTTGCCAGTAGGTGGATTGATGACAAACTTGCCCCTGGGTGTAAATGAGCGTGTGAATAGGTGTGTCTTTTTGGTGCACCGAGATGACCTGGCATGTTCTATACTGGGTGCATTTGCACCTCACACCTAGTATTTATGTGCTAGGCTGCAGATGCGACTTAATACTGAGGAGCTTATTGAAGAGGACTGTGAAAATTCTCTAGAAGGTCTGATTGCTTGTATGGTTGGCGGCTCCAAGTATTTGTATGAGAATGTCTTGTGTCTGGGGCAGCAATTACTTGGTGTGATTTGAAATAGAGTAGATACACTTTCCTTTCACATTCTTGTACATCGGCTAATAAAGTGTGTTGTTTGGGAAATAATGGCTTTTACTTTGGTTATATGGTAAGCATGTACTCATTTTGGCTTTGTGCTAGAGCTTTTATTGTGGGGTTTGCCTCCTGGTTCCCGCCTTAATTTATTTATGGCAGGTTCCCACTCTATCACTCGACAGCTACCAACCAGGGAGTCACTTGAAGCCAGCCAACTGTGTCCAAACTGCTACTAATGCAGCATCAGGGGGAGGCATATCACACTCTCACCCTCTACGGTGTGTACAAACACCTCTGATTGGCTAGTACCCGTGTTTGATAGGACAGAGATTGAATGCCACCCTTCTCCCCGAAGATTTTTTTCTCTCCCTCATTATATTGTTTCTAGATATAGATATCAGCGAGCCAGACTTAGACCTAAATGTGTTGTCATTTCAACTGGGTGTAAGGCACTCATTTCTGCTTCTAATGGAATATGATTTACCGTTTTCTATCTAAAGAGAAAAAAAAATGCATGTTTGATCTAAATACACCCACTGTGATGAAAAAAAAACCATGAAAATGCAGTTCAGTTTGATGATTTGAATAAAGCCCAATTAAGACAAGCCTGTGCATATAGAACATGTAGTCTGTTGCCATACATGGTCAAAGAAGGAGGTGAATTGTTCAGACCAAGCATGATACTTGGACACTAGGCAGTGCACATGCAAATGATTTTATCACTCAAACATATTATGGTTGCAGATCAGCTTATGAAACCATAATATGAGTTATTTAAAGGGCTTAGACTGAGTACATGAACTCTTATGGCAGAGGCTGATGCTCAAGACTGATCTGTAATGTGAATTTGACACATTGAGCACCATGTAGTAGCAGGGCACAGACTAGCACTGATGGCATATCTCTTATTGTCGCTCGAAATGTGTTTCTTTCCGTATCCATGCATGAGCAGTCAACCCTGGGTGCAGCATGTGCCACTGACTTTGTAGTAACATCTGTCTCTCTGATCCCTCTCAGGAGCACTCGTCTCGCGCTCACTGCTGTTGCTTACTGTTATCTCAGTAGGGTGTCTAGTTGTGCTTGGTGTAATTAATATGGCTGTCTCGTGCTGTAGGTCTGTAAGCGTTAGTCAATGTAAGTGGAAGGATTCTAATAGCAGTTAACTGGGCCGTGTAGGGAGACATGCTAGAGAGGATGAATGCCGAAGGTGCCGAAAAATCTCAGCGACATTTTGACCCCTTTCTGATTTCACTTCTGTCCAGTGGTATTTGTTTTTACATTACATTTCATCATGCTGTTAAAGGAATAGAGTGCATTTTTCTTTCTAGCAAAACGATCCCTCACTGTCCTGTGTCGAAGACAACCTTGGCATGGTTTAAAAAAAGCCGGGAACCTTCTGAAAGCGGTGTGTTGATGGTAACCCTGTCGCCGGGGTATAGCCGCTGCTAATCGAGCCCACTATAGCTCGTAACTCGAGCTACAGTCGGAATGTCTCGGACTGCCGGGAGAGCCAAATGCAGCTTCACTCTGGCCACTGTGTTGAAGGATTGGATGTCCCACCCAACCTCCCCTGCATACGAGCTCTTGTACGTGTAAGACCGCACTTGGATCGCACCACGCAGTGTCGATCAGAGGACATCCTCCTCCGGCTAGATATTTATAGCACACCATCTCGGAGAAGTCGGGGAAAGTCCAAACGGAGCATTGCTGCGTCAGCTGCATTTTGCTTGGATCTTTCCGTCTGCCACCTCCAGAGGATCCACAGCCAAAGTGACACAGTAGAAAAAAAAAACACAAGAAAGGCAGCCGTGTATAACTACACATTTCGGATGTTTTACCGACTTGCATTGCTTCATCTTACAAGTCATTTCTTACTCCTGTCTCCTGTCAACTGTTGACTGGTCTTTCTGTTTTCTGTTGTCGCATCACACCGGATTTGCTTGTTTCTTCTTCACCGATCACCAATTTTCACTGCCAATTGTGCTCTTCCTGTCTGTTCTGGATAACCAATTAAACACCTCCAAGAATCGTTAATAGGCCTGAAGCAAATGCATGTCATCCATCATAGAGCCATCTGCTGAGTAAAACCCAATAAACTCTCTCTATCATGTACTGCTTTGTATTCTAATTGGTTGGGTAGTAAATATCACGCAAATAGGAAATACCTGATCTTAGTATACTATTGCATTATGATTTATGCCTGTAATGGTTAAGTCCATAAACTAAACCCATGCGCTGGTTACCATCACAGTAGGTCTGTATGCTTGAACCTGTTTCGGACCGGACTTGTTCATTGAAACCAAGACTGGATTGTACATTTTGAAACACAAACAGCTCATGACACCATCTTACATGCATAAATCACAAAAAGTGTTTCTTTCAACATCTTTTTTGTTGGACATTTTTAATGAAATTGGTGAAGAGTGAAAGGATTAAAAACACACACACACACACACACACACACATCATTTCTCATTCAAACTACTGATTTTTCTTTCTTTTTAGCAAAAATTCCTTCCAGCAGCTGAACATTTCACTGCAGCGCCGCTGTGAACGCTACCCTATGAATGATAAATAGAAGCAAAGTGATTGCTGGGGTGGTTTGAATACAGTGCATAGGGCTTTGTGACAGGGCGCTTTATTGAAAACGGCTAGGTATCGACCACCACATTTAGCCCAATGCATAATGAAGTATTTCATTATATT
>JACRUU010000017.1:13186901-13199401 GCA_030449085.1 Kryptopterus vitreolus | reverse complement strand
TGCACACGATCTCGCGGCCTTTCAGAGTTTGTAGGAAAGTGTTTCTGTGCTCCGCATAAGAAAGTGGGTTGGGTAACAAAATGGTAATTATTTGCCTCCACACAGATCCCTGCTAGGTTTTCTGGAGCAGGTTGCGCATGTCTTGCCCTGGTTAATTATACGTTTGCTCCATTTTCAGTGCCGGCTCCATATCTCCGTAGAGTCCGGACACAGTGTACCAGCGAGGTGCTCTTCTTTAGAGGGGAAAAAGAATCCGGGTGTAAAGTGTGCTCCAGGTGAATCGGCGTGCAATTAGGTTAATAACCGATTTCACTTCAGGTGAACCAGCACACTTGTTTATGGCCATGCGATAACGGAGATCTTGTTACCAAGGCCATGTGCTCTTTGAACAAGCATGTGCTCAGCGGTTTAAAAGCACAGCGGCCGTTAAATTATCAGTGTCTGCATGAAAGACTGTAGTTTCTGATTACACCGTACACCTGATCATAAGTTCCTGTATCTGATTATTTCATAAAAATGTAATAAACTAAAATTAGTGTTATTGCGATCGCCAGCTTTTCATCATGTCACACTTTTTATAGATAATATGGCTTTAATAAATAACATTATCCTGTTAGGCTTGTGCTTGCAGATTTGATCAGAGTGAGTGTTCCCAGGTTTTTGAACAGCATCGTCCAACTGGACTCTTTCCATCCTCTTGCTTTTTCCTTTCCTTCCGTTCGAATCGGCCACTTCCTCCAAATTCGAGTGTGCCAGGGGCACTAACTGCGATGCATGTGGGTGTCACCTGGCTCTTGGCTCAGCTTCCATCTCATTGGCCTTCAAACCTGCCTTCATGTGTGAAGCTCTCTCTCTCTCTCTGTATATGCAGTTGGATCAGAGCTTGAACACTTTTAAAAATGTAAGCCTCAAAGACATGCATGCACTGTTTACACTGTTTTCCTCTCTTCCCACTATCACATATAAAACAGACCCGATGGTACTTGTAATACCCTCCTCACTGTGTGCATTAGAGCCGGACAACTGCTCTGTCCTTTCACGTCCATTGTGCCGTATTGAGCAATGAGCAATGTTGAGCCTCCTGTATCTGTGGCGCAGCACAAAGTGGCTCTGTTTGGCTTTAATGTCATACCGTGCATTGTGCTCGCCAGGCCACAAAGGCACTGAGCACAGGAGATAGTATTCGCCTCTTTGATTTCTGTTTTTATCTGCCCTTATGTGGATTAAAGTTAAGCACTTCGAGTCCCCAGCAGAGGTCATCTAGCGGCCAATGCCTTTTAGGCTTATCTTTTATTGCTAACACAATCTACCTATTTCAGCCTTCCTTATTGGGAGCCGTCCGTTTTATTTCCTTTCCATTTGAAGAGATATGCGCAATCCGGGAGTAAACCATGAAGCATAGGTCGGCTCTAAGTTTGTTGTTCCAGTCCTGTGCTTTTTGAACATCCTATTCCAGATTTAGTATTCATTTGCCTTTATGAAAAAAGTCAAAGGCAGTCAGTGTTTTGGAGAGCAGCTGTGTGGGTTTTGTTCAGTCAGCTACGCTAGCGTTAGCGAGGTCAGGCTCTGATGCCAGCTGAGGAGGAGGTCTTGAGTACAGTTGGGCTTCCAGTTTGTTCTAAATGTATTCAGTGTGGATGAGGTCAGTGAACTTTGTAGGACAATTCAGGTCTTTAGTTCCAACCCAGACAAACCAAGGTAGCATTAAAAAATCCTTTAGTCATGACCTACATGATATAAGTATTTCCGATTTCACATGATGCGGACATTTGTAATGATTTCCAGTTTGCTTGGTTAGTGTGCAAGTACTTCAGCTGAGGTAGCATTGGTATAAAGCAATGACTAACACATTGAGAGAGAATTATTGTGGCAGTGGCATCTTGTGCTACTTAGAATTTGTGTTTTTTTTTTCCCTTGAAAATGCGATTCATTTAAAGGCTATTTTAATGGTGGTTTCAAGGACAATCGCCAAATTCAGAACGAAATTATGACCGGAACGATAATGTGTACATTTTAATTACAGTTCTGGCATTTGGCAGACACACTAGAGTCTCCGCTGTTTAGACCTTAAGTGGAAGTAGGTTCCAACGCATAGGTGCCAGAACCAAGATGGAGACGGCAAGCGTGACTCGTTAGCAACTTAGATAAGCAACAAGACATCGATGAATGGTCCTACACAGTTGACAGTTGTTGACTAATTGCTGCATCTCCTCAGAGCATACCAAATTCAGGAGGAAAGTCAGTAGTTAAGACGAGTTAGTAGTAAATTGCATTCGCATGGCATTTACTGCTAGACCGGGATATAAAAGAGGATTAGTGCTTATTTGTGCACTGGCTTTTCTTTCCTTTGAACCCCTGCTAAATGAAAACTGGCAGCCGCAATCGCAGTCTTACATGCACGCCTAATCTCTGTGTATATTATTAATATTGCATGCAGTCTCCCCCCCCCCCCTCCCTCCCCAAAAGACTTCCCTGGAGGATAGAAGGGTGGTCCTAAAGAAGATTGGGGAATTAATGGAAAACTTGCAAGTTCAGTAAATATACAATTAATCATAATGCTTATGATTATTATTTTTTTAATTTATTAAATATCAAAATTCCCAGCCTGGTTTCTCAGACCACCGTTTCACTCTTAAAACTCTATTCCATCACCCTTATTGTGAAACGTCACTCGAGATCTTTGTTTTTCATTCTGAATAATTGAAATAGCCCCAGGGTGGTGTTTTTAACACAGCACTTGCACCTCTTTCTCTCTCTTTCTCTCTCTCTCTCTCTCTCTCTCTCTTTTGAGCCTCTAGTTTTATTTTATTATTTGCTATTTCTCATGATAAAGGTTTCCAAATTTTCTTCTGAAAGCATACAAATTCATCCAAAGTGACTGAAACAAGCAAGGTCGTGCCCATGTTACATTTCCATCGTACTCAGTGAATAAGCAGGAGGTCACACTGCAAGTCACACTACAGCTCATAGTGAATCTATTTAAGGGGGGGGGCGACCCACAGTGCTGCATATAGTGAAAAGTCTATAGGTGTCTGACTACAAGATATGTTGCTCTTGAACTATGCATTAATTTAGTCCATATAGCCTGTAATAACCTCTACTTTTAGAGCTTCTGTGGGGCCTTACAAGGTCTAAAAAGATTTAAAGTCACTAGAATAGTGACTAGGTCTTCAATCATTTTAAACAGATCTTAATTTTCTGATTTCCTTATTTCCATGTAAATACTGATTGAAATGTCCATTTGCATGTCGGGGGCGTTCTTTCTTTTGCTAGTCCAAATGTAATTTGCTTTATAACAAGTACAACGTTCTACAGCATTCTTGATTGCAAAAATCTCTCTACTACAGAGTGTACAGCAGATGTAAGTTTTTTTTGTATATATATATATATATATATATATATATATATATATATATATATATATATATTTTTTTTTTTTTTTTTTTTTTTACCACATGAACTGTAGACTATATGCCCTTTGGATGAGACGACTCACCATAACCAATCAGCAGCACATTCCAGCCTTCTTACGTTCAAGCCTTGTATGTTCAAAATTCTGTGCAAAAGGAAAGAAATCACAACCAGGAGCAAATCTTCTTCCCCAGTTTTCCTTCTTCCTCCTGTTAGCACCTGTATATTCTTCTGCTTTTTTTTTGTCTCCCCCAGTCTGGTAACCTCCCGGGGAACACCACTCCTTTAAGACGTTCGAGAAACAGGTTATAACACTTTCTTCGACTTCAAAATGATCATGATAAGGGGCTGCACTGCATCATGTCCAGCTTGTTGGACTTTTTGGTCAAGACGGTTTTAAAGCAGTCCTTTCTTTATGCAGGTAGAAAGTTTTCATTTGCATGTTGGTCTTTACGGTTATACGTGGGAGTTACTTTGTTTTCCTCTCCGACTTTTCTTGGCCTTCCTACATCAGAGCAGTATACTTAAGTATGTCGGGGGCATGGAATTGCAGCTGTGCTAAGTGTTTGTGGGCAGTGGAAGATAAGTGCCTGCATTTATTTATTTCTTTTTTCTTTTCTCCCTCTCATCTCCGTCCCATCTCAGCCAGGACATTGATCAGTGTGTCTGCATGGCACTCTCCTAACCACAAAGGAGAGTTTTCTCTCATGCTTTATTGGTGGAATGTATTGTGTGCGTTTTTTTTTTTTTTGTGGTCCCATCCACTGCACTTTACACCTCTCGCTCTCTTTTGCCTACTCCTACAGAGATTGAGTGGGTGGCAGGGTAAAAGTGCTGCTCTCTGGCTTAGCACTTTCCGCGATACTGTCTCACTCTCAGCAGCTCCCCCTGAGGGGCTTGGAGCAGTTTGTTACCATCTCAGCACTTTCAGCGACACCACAGAGATGCTGTGCACAGCTATATTCACCCAGAACAGACCACAGGGCAACCTAACATCACATACCCGAATCACTACATATGCTTTATTCAATTCCTACCTCGCTAATTAGTCCATATGTTCCTACAGCAGCCGATCCTTACGCTGATAAATGATCCCATCCACATCGGTTAGAATGATGGATCGTGTCGGAGGTGCCGACAATACTAATGTTCGGAGGGAGCCGTGATTGGCAGGTTACATCTTATGAATTTATGAGGCGAAAAAAAAAAAAAAAAAAAATCTATATACTGAAACGACAGGACTGTTTTGCATCATGCATGCTTTGCTTTTTTTCCCCCCTAGTGCATGAAAATTGTGCCTGCTTGACCCATAATGGACTTCATTTGCTAATCTTAATCTAATCTAGAGCAAACCCAAAAGATGAACGATGATCAAACACCACCAGTGGGCAGATTGTTTCCTATATGGTCCAGTAATGCTGTCTTGCCTACAACAGATAGAATTTTATCTATTTATTTTTTTTATCTTTATTTATCTTTTACCACAATCTTAGTTTGCCTTGTTTTTGCCTAATATGAAAGATTGTCACATAGTGAATGGATGTGTGCAATAAAAATAGACTTTCCACAAGTAAACTAGCATAATATAAGAAGATGCAGTAAATCATGCCAGTTTCAAGACGGTAATGTAAATTCACTCAAACATATGTTGTGCATTCATGCGTAGATGTGTGTGTGTATCCAGTCCGATAAGTGACGCCCATCAAAAGTAATACCAGTACAATTATATAAACTGTAGCGTCTGTAATATGTACTTGCGCATATGGTAGCATTCAGACACAGTAAATGTTGGCATAAGGTAGTGCCCTAATACCGTCTCTCCCACAAAACCAACAGTTTTTTAGAAAAGAAAGCTGCACTCAAAGTGTGGATTTTCCTAAAAGATCTTAAATGTTTTAATACACCTGCACATCATGCTGTCTTCACAAGACTGTTACCACAAGGATGGAAATCCACAAAAGTCTGGTCGAGGTTTCTCTTCACTGGAGTAGAAGAGTAGAATCACTATTTGTTTCTTTATTTAAAAAAAAATCCTCCTTGATGATAATGCACAGTAACATTATTAGATTTTTTTTCCAAATTATAAAATAAACTGTGCTCTCCTGCAGTATTATTCAATATGAGCTACTTTTGGCTGTCTTTTCAGCATATCCTGGCAGTCTTCGTATATAATATTGTTAAGCAAGACTTTGCACACTGAAGTCAGATCGTGGTCTTGTGACATGAGCCGCGCTGAGAAAACAGCACTAACAGGTCTGTGACTCTTTAACCATGCACACACATGGACATCAAGGCCATTTATGAAGCACACATGAACCAGTTAATGGATCTTTCAGATGAGAAAGGGGTCCCGAGGGGGACGTAACCTCTCCAGAAACATTAAAGGAAGGTTGAGCAGTAATTGAGTTCCAAGCAGCACTGGAAAGCGAGTGCCTCCAAATCTGATCCTGACACGTTCCTTACTCTCTCCCATTTCATGGCAGGAGGAGGAGGTCTGGGTTAAAGAATTCATTGACAGAGCCAAATCATATCATAATAATGCTATCAAAGGTTCTGGCATGTGGTCAAAAGTTGTCTAAAGAGGTCCAAATACATTCGTGTAAACGATATAAGCTAATGAGCTCGCACTCTGGAAACGGGTTCCAGGAAAACACGATCGCCGCTGAATTCCAGCGCGCTCCCCGGAAAATGATTTATCTCGATTGGAACTGCCGACCTGAGCCGTGACCGATATTGCTCGGCATAACCCAAGCATGATATCGGATTCCTGATTGGCTGTTGAAATTATTTGCAGTCTCTAGGGGGTTCATGGAATTATGCATGAGCCTCTGATTGTCCAGCCGCTCTAGAAACAAGGCGAGCGCACATTATGCATGGTAATTGGCTGATATGGGACGTGGGCGGGGCCACGATTTCCCTTTAAATGTCTCTCATTATGGAGATTTTTCATCTGCGCTCATGCCGCTCCCGCTCTGCTCGAGCCGCCTCATTGACTTTTTCCATACATGCCTCTGGAAATGCTTCTTCAAATGTCAAAACACTTTGCGTCCCATCACCGAAGACAAATTGTCGAGTGTGTTATTGCCTGCCGTGTCCTCGCAAAATACGTTACCCGGTGTTATTTCCTTCTGGTTAAGTAGCTGGGATGAATGTTGCACAGCATTTAGTGTCTATATGGGATGTCTGGAAGGCTGTTTGGTCACTGCAGCTGGTAATGGTCAGTGAATTTTTTTTTCTTCTTTTTTTCCCTTTTCTCATTTTTTTTAAACTGCTGAGCAGTCGCTTTGATGTGGCTTCCTCAGCAGGAAACTGCTTTTAGGCCAATGAAGTGGGAAGAACTAAAACGAGACAGTGTTGTCTGCATGGAGCAGAGTCGGAGAAGCAGAGGAGTTCAAACCATTGTGACAAGCACTTCACACTGCACATTTCCATTTTCTTCATTTGACTTTATTCAACTCATTTATCTAAAGCAAGAGTCCTGTGTGGCAGAAAAAAAAGCTCCCTGTGTGGATTTATGTGGTGGAAATTAACCTTGAGAAAAAATTTTAATTTTAATTCAAGCGCTTTATAGAAGTGCATTCACTGGAGGACAAAATTGAACTTAGCATGAGGGATGCCTTTACGATTTTTAAATACTATTATATTTTTTTAAGAAAGATTATATTTATTTTACGTTACATTTGCTCATTTTTAGCTTATTTTTTGGATTTGTGATGAAACAGTAACAATTTCATCGAGGCTCTCTGAGGGGGAAAAAAAACACCTGCGTCTAGTGAGAAAGCACAGCTGATCTGGTGTTGGTTAATATTTTGCTCATCTATAGAAACTGTTTTCATTTACATAAAATCAAAGCCCGAGCGGAGGGGTGTTAATGGTTTTAATGCGCTGTATACCACACACTCCACAATGCACATCACTCAAACACAAGCACGCTTGTTAGTTGTGCTCAAGTGCAGAGGCGTCCGAAACCCATGCCGCATGTGTTCACTCCTCAAATCTTACTGCCTTTCGATAGATAAACATCCTGTTCCGAATCACAATTATGTAATACAGTGCGAGCTTTAATAACAACTTTTTCGTCTATTTATGAACCAATGTGTTTCTTTCCCAAACTGTTGGTGCCACACTTTCGTATGTCATTGTTTTTATGACGTTTTCCATTCTCTTGAACGAGGGGAACCGAACAAACATGTCCCGGCATGATAATGCCTCTGTGCACAAAGCGAGCTCTGTGAAGATGTGGTTTTGAGTGCAAAATCTTTGGTGTCATGTTACAAAGCTCAACTTTTTTTTTTGGATCAGTTAGAACACTGACTGCCCCTCCGACCTCTTCAGCCTACATCTGTAATTGACTTCCCCTTGTGTCTGGATAAGCACAACTTCCCAGAAGCCTGACGGTTATTATAACAGCAAATGGGGACTAAATGTAGAATGGGATGAAGCTTATGTTCTGTTGTCCACTTTTGAAAATAAATAGCGAAAAAGAATACGCTTCAAAAGATTTCATTCGAAGCTTTAAATGGTTTCATTTTCGAGTCCCTGCACAGATTTGATCAAGCTTCCATTTGAATGTGTGAATCTGTTATTTATAGGGGCTACCTGAGTTTCCACCTGGATTGTTCGTTATAAATATTCATGTAAAACACGTGTAGGAAAGTCTCACGGTTTGCCGAGAAGTGATAATGAGTTAGGTGGCGTTTTTTCAGGTCGTACAACAGCAGCGCGACCTTTAGAAAACCAAGTAAACCAGCTGTGCATAAGGACTTGTTTATGCATGTTCAGTAGTTTGGAAATTCAGATTAAAAAAAAAATTACATTTTATAATTGTTTATGATCCTTTTTCCCCCCTCTTTCATGCAAGTGGTTGAAATTTCGACTATGCGCTGTGCATATTACGTGTTATTGTGCTGAATTTTCTTTCCCTCGGTTATGAAGTTATCTTATAGGAAAGACTGGTCTTACTTTCCACATCCTCTTTCGTTTTTTTCCTTTTTTCTTTTGGGAAGTGCTAGTGTTAAGAAGTGGTTTCGGCATGAGAACAGGGCAGAAAAGGTCACTTATTCATGACTATCCAAGCCAGCACTGGTCTGGAGAATGTATGTGTGGAACACTTGTTAAAGGTTTGCTTCACAAAATCCGTTCCAGGATTATTGAGTGTAAAAAAGTGTGTGTGTATGTGTATGTATGTATGTATGTATGTATGTATGTGTATATATATGTATATATATATATATATATATATATATATATATATATATATATATATATATGCACACATACATGCATTTAAAACATGTCACACTTGTCACACTTTGTCTTCTTCATGAACAGCCATAGCCAAAGGTTTCTGGTTTACAGAAGAAATATCTTCTTATAATGCATTTGAAGTTGTAATGCTAACAAAGATGATAAACACATTTATCTTTACACCTTCTAATGTAGTCTATTCGTATAGAAGTTTCATCAGATGACTCGCAAAGCATCTTCCTAGGCAAAGTAGAAGCCTGTGAATGGGCATGTGAAGCCAAGTCTGACTTCAAGACAACTCTGTTTCTTACAAAACCAGTGTTTATCGCTTTAATATGTGTAATGTCCATATAATCTTCATGAAATTAGGTTACAGAGACATTTTTGTTTCTGGCAAAGTTCAGGCATTTGATTTTCATGAATTGTACACTTGATGTACTCTTAGTTCTCACTGTATGTGCTCTGGGTAATATTTTCAGGAAATATATAAGCCTTGCCTATGGAATCTGGTTCATTCCATAACTCATTTCCACACTTTGTACAGCACTGAGGTCAGCTTTCAAATAGTTAAGCCTCAAGTGTGCATAGTAGTGATGAGGTCTCACTGTTCCTACTTGGATTCTTGGTCCCATTAAATTGTGTGATGGATGTGAAGGTGTTTTGTGTCCAAAAAGCCATCTCTATATGGTATAATGCCAGTGTTTCCTAGATTTGAAGAATTTTGTGGATTGTGCTTGCTAAATAGAAATACATGGGGCTTGTAGACAATCAGGAGAGGAGCCTGGTACAACACAATATATAGTAGTTAGTAAGTTACAGATTACAATAGTTAGTACTGAAATTAGAGCTGGGCGATGTATTATATTATATATTGAATCTCCTATTTTTTTTTAAAAGACAAAGAGATTTTGGAAACAGTGGGAAAATGTGTCCTCTATTTCTACATGTTTTTTTTTTTTTTTTAAGCCGGTGTTATGGTGCTGCCACTGTCATGTTTAGCTCGCAGTGGAACACACACCTTTCATTCAACAACATGGTTCTGTTTGAGGTACTGGAATAAATTAGTCGTGCTTTTGTTGCCACAAACTTCAGACAAATTTTACAGTGGGCAAACCCGAACCATTTCCATTCGACTGATGAAACTGCGCCCTTCTTGAAGAAAACAGCTCTTTGGATTCCCGCTGCCATGTTCTGTTTTGTATTTCTCAAGTATAATGCGTGGAGCTAAGGTGAAATCGTGAAATTTGTTTTCCAACATAAACTGAAACCTGTTCACTCTCCTAACCCGATTTATCACAGAGCCTAAAACAATGTTGGTCAGAAACCCAAAAGCATGCTATTATAACACTCTTGAAACTTTTGTGCTTCGTGCATGAGCATAGTGTTTTATTATTGTCAGGGATCAGTCCCTGTCTGATAATAAATAAATAAATAAATAAATACTAACTTTTAAGAAATAATCTTTTTTGTATAGTGAGCCCAACACTGGTTATGTCTTTGCTGGAGTGTGACGTGATTTGTGTCATGTACAGGTGTGATTGATTGAATAGGTTGTTGGAATGGTATAGATTGAGTTTTTTTTTTTAATTTGAATTCTGACAAGCCGGAATGAAAACAAACCGAATTGAATAAGAGTAACAATTTTTAAAATGTGCAGACTAGTAAGTACAGATAATTGCTTGAAAATATAAGCAGTAGAAGTCGGCTGAAAAATAATTGCTCCAGTAAAGTACAAATACCCAAGTAAGTCAAAGTATACTTGACACTTTTGGTGTAATGACAATGTAATAAATACAAGACAACAAACCTCCATACATGTAGCGGTTATATGCTGTTCGGTTGAAATGTTTATGGACACCTGAATGTCACATTCAGGCCCCATTTGCCATTGTAATAACCTATGTTATAAATAACTGTAATAAATAAGTTTTTTAGTTTGTATTAACAGAATAATCAGATAGCAAATAATATCTGACTATGCTTTAAGTGAGGGAGAGGGAGAACACCTTCCTTTGTTTCATGTTAGTTCTTTTCTTTTAACTGTAATGAGCTGATATGCGTGCAGACATGCTTTCCTGCCAAACAGGAGACACAGAGTAGCCATTAAAAAAAGTAATATCTGTTGTCCAAACCACTGAAATGACTGTGGGTGCTGTTTAATTGTGAAGCAATCGCATCATCGACTGTGGGTGCTGTCTTTTGTGGGCAAGATCGCGTCGTCAGCTCTCAGTGATTAACGCCATTCTTTATTTATTTTTTAATTCCTCCAGCTGTCCCGTTTCCCCCCAGCCACAGGCTGACTGTGAAAGAGGTGTTCGATGGAGAAGGAAAGCCCAAAGTCGATGTCCTCAAGGCTCACCTGACAAAAGAGGGCCGCGTGGACGAGAGTGTAGCCCTTCGCCTCATCGGTGAGGGAGCAGCCATCCTGCGTGCGGAGAAGAACCTGCTGGACATCGAGGCCCCAGTCACAGGTCAGTGGTGTTTTATTTTTTTATTTTTTGTGCTTTCCCTCAGCTCACACATACAATGTGAAACTGGAACGCATCTAAGCAGAAATCGCTCACTCTGATTTCTCACACCTCTCTAACACAGCGTGAGGCTCGGCTGTTCTAACAGGAGAAGTGTTGACAGAAAGGGTTACGTGTGATGCTCCACATTTTCCCGTTTCCTGCTTTATTACATCGGTCTGACAGCGCAGACGCCCCCCCCCCCCCCCCCCCCCCCCGGTTTAGTGAATATGACGGGCGTTGTTTAAAAATGACATTCCTGCTGAGGGGAAAAGAGCAAGTGTAGACTAGTCTCTTAAATTCAACATATGACTGAATACAGTCTCATTTGTTTATTTATTTATTTTAAATAATAAGCTGGATATGGTATGTTTATAACATTTTTGTTTTTTTTGTTTATTTATTTGTTTGCTCCCTCCATTTCTACCACTCTGCTTCCTTTACCATTAGCCGACTTCATTAAACTTTGGTTTGAGGCTCTTTGGTGACTCCATTAACACAGAGCAGAAGGACAAGCCTTGTGCAGCGCTGCTTGTTATTATATTCGGGCGTGTACTCTATTGGCCGCCTGTAACATAAACACCTTGTCTGTTTCTCATTATACTCACCCCCCAGGCTTGAGGTTTCATCTGCAGCATGACTCTTTTCTTTTTATTATTCTTATTCTTCTTATTATTAGCATCATTCTCTTTATTCTTCCTTTGCACTTTATACAGGTATTTAAAAACTACACAAGTGTGTTGTGCTTTTCTGTCTTAAATCAGTTACCTTTGCTATCTTTTTTTTTTTTTCCCCTCAAAATTTTCTCTTTTGAATTCCAGCCTACAGTGTTGTCATTCCTCCCACCCACACACCTCCCACAGCCAATGAATCTCTGCTTCAGGTTGTTTACAGAAATAAGAGCTGCACAATTCGGGATTTTTTTGTATTTAAGTGGCCGAGACCAGTGGGTTTAAGACATCAAACTTGTCCCATTTAGTGTGTGTGTGTGTGTGTGTCTCTGTCTGTACAGATAGTTTGCTTAGAGGCTCTATGCTGTGATCGTTTGTCTGTGTGCGATGTGTTTGACCTCAAAGCCTTATAAGTCAGGGTTATGATGTTATCATTAAAAAAGAAAAAAAAACATGTTCCACATAGCGAGCGAAGAAGAAAGAATCCTAATACAACGATACCGTATATGGCGTGTGTTTTTACTGTTTGTCTTACCGGGGACCATATGTCCCTTTAAGCACACTATCAGATTTAAGAGCATCTGATAGTGTGATAATATCTTTTCTTAAATAAAAATCCTGATGAAGTAAAGGTTAGTGTAGAACCAAAATAACTTTGTGTGTG